>CAMAPF010000175.1:0-425595 GCA_945859915.1 Cuscuta epithymum
GTATTGGCCGAAGTTAATGTAGATGATCATTTTAGCTATTTTTACATATAATTTTTTGTTTACTTTATTAATACAATATATTTTAATTTTTTTTCTTAAATCAGCAGAATCAGCTAATGCAATCACTTTAATCAGAACTTCATAAATTTCAGCAGAATCAGCCAAAACAGCCGATTTTGGTGCTACCAATAGGGCTCTTAGTCTCCTTGTGAGAAAATTGTTTTACCAATTAATAAAAAAGAACCAATAGTGAAAGTTAGATCACATCTAGCAAACCTAAAGAGATTTCCAAATTCCAATATAAGTTTTGATGATAAAAACACAAATGTAATCATTTGTTTGTCAATGAAGAGTTTTATTCTTTATTCCCGAGCCTCCACCGCCTCACAAAGTAAGTGAAAATATGTATCCATCTTTGACTTTTGAGAAATCATACGAGCCTACAAAATCTAAAATCTACATCGTTTCTAAAATTTTGTTTACACATTTCAAATGATCATTGGCACAAACAATTACGGAGTAATATCTATGATCAACATTGGTTATTTGATATGCATGTCAAAAATACATTGATAGAGTGCGTCAAATCAATGTTAGGAGGGCAAAAAGCAATTTCTATTCATAGTTAACTATTGTCCGAAGATTTGATGAGTTTTCAAATGTTGTTTTACATAGACTAGTTGTTGTTCAAAAGTTATTTGGTACTTAAGCTATGTTTTCGGCTTATTAACTTTACCAAACACTACTTAACTTTGATTTTACGCGCTAAATGGTTAAAATTAATAAGATTGGAGTTACTTTTTTGTTCGTACTGATGTGTTTAGACTCAGGATTCCATCCTAAAAGGTTAGCCTTGATAGGAGGAGTAACCCAAAGTCTTATATAGTGTTTAATTGTTTCAAAGCTTTCCGGTGTGAGACAAATGTTTTAACACCCTCTCTCAGACCGAACCGGGCTGGACAATATTGGGGTGTATAAACGGGCCAAACAAATCCTTAAAAAAGCTATCCTTAATCATGGGTGCTAAACAAGCCGTCAAACCACAACTAGAATGAGCTCTGATACCATGTTAAGACTTGAGATTTCATCCTAAAAGGTCAACTTTGATAGGAGGAGTAGCCCAAAGCCTTATACAGTGTTTAATTGTTTCATAGTTTTCCGGTGTGGGTCAAATGCTTTAGCATGATGTTACCATAAGAGGACATTTTAGCTATTTTCTTATACTAGTACGTAGTAGTTTTTTTATGAATAAAAATATATTTTAAATAATATTTTGTCATATTTCAATAGATTTAGCGAATTTAGTCGCATTAACGATAACTTAATCAATTTCAATCGATTCGACCAATATGAATGTTATTAATTCACTATAACAATTCAACTCCCAATGTATCATCCAAAAGTGTTACAATATCACCGAAAAATGTTACATTAGAGAAAATGTAACACTTTTTTACAATTACATTTGCCCATGTTGCATTTGTGTTAGAGATATTTTTATTGTAATTGTGATCAATGTTACTTTGCTAGTTTATAGTTAGCTAGAATAATGAATAGGCCTTTTAAGGCAAGTTTGTAATAAAGGTTTTATACCTTTTTAGGTATGGGCCTCCTAGGAAAAGGAGCCCAAATGATTGTAAAACCTACCTTTCCCGTCAGGCTATATATATGCCTTAAGGGAAAGGCTAGGTTAAGCTTTTCGATATTCCTAGTGCCGCAGTGCCTATTCTCGTGATAGAAGTTTTACGCTAAATCGTTCATCATTCTGTAAACTTCTTCATCACATCAATGGAAAGCTTCATTCCCAGATCTATCTTCCATACATACATTTTATAGATTAGAAAACAGGGACCTAACATCTGGTATCAGAGCCGGAGCTGATCGATCGATTGAAGACCGAAAATCACTCCTGCGCGATTCTTCATCGTTGAAGTTTCGCACTTGAGCGATCTTTTGTTCTATATTTATTGTTGTTTTTGCAGAAAAATGGCTGAAGGAAAGTGTTTTTAGGATTGCTGGGATCGATTCTGAAAAAAATCTCGATCTGATATTTGGCGTACAGGTCAGGCAGAAGTTGAGCGATCCTGATATTTAGCGCAACTCGCTGGGAAGAAGAACAGGTTCACGCAAAAGGACATCTTGCGCAATCTCGAGTTTCGCGCAACTCTCCCTGCGCGATTTCGGACTTGCGCAGTCTCAACAAATTGAGCGATTTCGATTTCACGCAACTTCTCCTTTTGCGCGATTATAGCCTCGGCAGAACAGGACTTGCGCCATCTTCAGAAGCCCTGCGCGATTTCAACTTCACGCTAACTCCCTTGCGCGATTTGTGAAGTTGCGCCATCTTTGGACTTGAGAGATTTTCTGAAGTTGAGAGATCCTTTATTTAGAGTTGAGCGATCATTTGTACACTTGAGAGATTTTTGTAAAGTTGAGAGATTGTTTGTTAAGTTGAGAGATTGTAAGTAAACTTGAGCGATCTTTTAAGTTGAGCGATTGTTTAAGTTGAGCGATCCTTTAGCAACTTGAGCGATCTTTTTATAAGTTGAGAGATCTTTTGTAAACTTGAGCGATCTTTTTAAAGTTGAGAGATTGTTTGGAGAGTTGAGCGATCTTTTGTAAGAAGTTGAGCGATCTTTTGAGAGTTGAGCAATCTTTTGTAAAAAGTTGAGCGATCCTTCAAAAGTTGAGCGATCCTTCTACAACTTGAGCAAACCTCTCAGTACTTGCGCGATCTTGACACTTTGCAACCAGAACAAAGACATCTGACTGAAGACTCAAACAACAAAACAGACCCCTTTAATCAACTGATCAGCCCGATCAATATTAACATGGACGCATTATCAATCGGAAATGATACAAGACCCCCAATCCTACGAAGGGGTGAGTACAATGTATGGAAGAACCGATTCCTGAACTTTCTTGAGAGCAAGGACCAATCATCTGGTCTTCTTGATTCCATCACCAATGGACCTGCACAACTCATGATTGCTGTTGAAAGAGACAATGGGAACAATCCACCGGTTGAGATTGAATGGAGACCAAAGACGGTAGATGAATATGATGACGAGGACAGAGCAAGACTCCGGGCAGATCTCATTGCCAAGACCTATCTGTTGCAGGCCATCCCGAACGACATCTATATGCAGATTGACAGCATGTCAACTGCAAAAGAGATGTGGGATGAGATCTTCAAGATCATGCAAGGCACGGAGATCGGAGTAAAGGCGAAGAAAGCAAGCACATTCACTGCTTATGACTCATTCAAAGCCAAGCTTGGAGAATCACTCGAAGACACCTACCTGAGATTTCTACAGCTGATAAATGAGATGAGGAAGATTAATGTGCACAAGTCGAACATGGAACTGAATGTGAGATTTCTATCTTCTCTTGGAGCTGACTGGAAGAAGCTGAGCTCACAGATAAGGCACACAAAGGATCTGGATGAGATGGATATCCATGCAGTGTACAACACACTTGACCAATATGCTGAAGATTTCTCTGACTTTGTGGTAGCCACTGTGACAGCTGACAAAGGGAAGGGAGCTGTGGACAAGCTTGCTGACACCCTTGCCCTGATGCTTGACAAGCCATCGAAGTCTGGCTCCAAGAAGGATAAGATGATAATTGAAGAAAGTGAAAGTTCTGACAGTGACGTTGGATTTAAGAATGATTCAGATGATGATGAGCTGCATGATTTTCAGAAACAGATAGCCCTTCTTACCTCGAGGTTCAACAATCATATGCAGAAAAAGAAGAACTCTTCTAACAACAGACTCCGCAAGTCCTCTTCCAGCAACAACAAGAGAAAAGAGCGATCTTTTGAATCGTCTGAGAATATTGTTGCTGAGGATGCTCCAAAGTGCTTCAATTGTGGGAAGACTGGACATCTGATGAAGGATTGCAGGTTGCCTAAGAGGAAGAAGGATGCTGAGTACTACAAGCAGAAGATGTATCTGAACAAGAAGAAGATGTTGCTGGCAATGGAAGAAAATAGTGAGAAGAGTGCCCTCATGGCTGAAAAAGACCACTGGATGGATGATTCTGATGAGGAAGAGAATCTGGCCTTGATGGCAGTGGTTGAAGAAGAAGAGAAAGAGAAGGACGATGAGAAGGAAGGAAAGATGAAGTCAACCCCTGCTGCTGATGAAAAGGAGAAAGACAAAGCTGAGGAGAAGAAGAACCTGCCTACTGCAACCAATGCTGATATAGCAACTGCCCTGACTGCTGAAAACAGAAATGCTGACAATGAAGTAAGTACCTCTAATCCATCTATTCATTACTGCTCTAGAACAGATATGCATGATAAATTTAAGGAGCTAGAGGTGAATTACAAACGGTTGTATGAGGTGTATAACCAACTGCGTGAAAAACAGACATGCTCAAACATTAAGATAATCAATTCAGAGAAAACAATCACTAAGCTCACAACTGAGAATAAGCGACTTAGTGCTAGTGAGAAAGAGTTGACAGAGAAGCTTAGAACAACCGAAAAGGAAAGAATTAGGCTTTTTGGTGTCAATAATTTGCTAATGGAAAGAAGGGGTGCTTTATATACTAAAATCAAAGAACTTGAGGATCTGTTAGCCAAAAGGGACCAAACAGATCAGACTATTTTCCTTAACCAGCCTAAGGACACTCGTTTCTATAACGCCAAAGAAGGTTTGGGTTTGACCAATCCTCAGAACCTGAAAAAGGTCAACTGTAGACAACTCTATGATGTTAGATACATGAAAATAGGATTGACCAAACTCATGGCCTTCACTGGAGCTGAAGAAACGAATGCCCTTGAGGATGAAAAGAGAAAGACAAAGGCTGGTGTAGAGGTTCCTTTTGACTACACAGAGTTAAACAAGAGCTACAAAACCAAAGCACTCCCTTTGACCCCTGCTGAAGAAATCTTGACCTATCCTCCTGAAAAGGAAGCTGAGAAAGACGGAGAGGAGGCTTCTACATCTGAACCAATTGAGAAACCAGCTTACATTCCACCATTGGTGAGAAAGTTTGCTGAGTTAAAAGACTCTTTTGAAAAAGAAAAGCAGGTTTTAGAAAAAGAAAAGGATGAACTTTTAAAAGAAATATCTTCTTTGAAAACCGCCTCTCAGTCTAACACAGCTTCTCAACCCTCTTCCCCTTCTACTTCTGAAAACACTTCTGAAAATTCAAGCGATAGTTTTAAGACTTCTCCTTCTCACCCCAAGTCTCATTCTCCGACAGGGAAAGATGTGAAGAAGAGAGTCGAGAGGAAAGGAGAGTGGATTGAAGACAAAATAAGAAGGAAGAAGAGAGAAGAAGAGTCGAGATTAAGCAATAAGAGTCAGCGGTCGAGCGCCATATTTTATGTTAAGAATAAGTCTAGTTCTAGCATTAGTGAGCCATCTACTAGTTATGCTAAGAGAGTGGCTCCTAAGTCTTCTAGTTCTAAGATTTCTGTCTCGAATCGCTGTACTAAATGTGTTTCTCTGGATTGTGTTAAATTAATGAAATGTTGTTGTCCTGAGTCTGTTTCTTCTTGCAAAGCAAAAGATCCTGTGATTGTTAAGAATGTTGTGAATAAGCCCAAGATTGATAGGGTGAATGTTGAGAGTGAGGTCAAATTGCCATTTTTAAGGTATCCTCTCAAGATTCACTCAGTCAAACATCTGAAAAGGCTATCACGTGAACCAATCTTGAAAGACCACTTATCTGAACAATCACTTAGGACGAATGAAAGCTCCCTCGCTCCAAAAATCGTTCAAATAAAACAAAAATGGGTTCCTAAGGCTGAAGCAGAACAATTAAAAATGAAAAACTCTTCTCAATCAGCCAGCCTAGGATCCCAAATCAAAAAGAAGTTGAAACAATTGCTCACTGTTGATAAGGAAGGACCCATCTGGCGATGGGTACCTAAGCGAAACTAATCTGTTTTGCAGGTCAGTCATGTGTGGCATCTTGATTCGGGTTGCTCGTCACACATGACTGGACAGATTGAACTACTGAGCAACTATTCTGAAAGGTTTGGAGGAAATGTGAGGTTTGGGAACAATGCTTCATCGCCCATACTCGGGATAGGAGATGTCATTTGTGAGAGTGTCACTATCAGAAACGTATCATATGTGCAGGGACTGAAGCACAACTTGCTTAGCATCGGCCAATTTTGTGATAATGGAATGGAAGTGAGATTCCATGCTAGGCAATGTTGTGTGATGGATATGGGTGGGACACCATTATTAAGGTGTCAGAGGAAAACCAATCTCTACACCATTGATCTGAAATCGGTACGATCCCCCATATCCATCTGTCTCCTGTCCAAAGCATCAGAAGAGCAAAGTAGCCTATGGCACAGACGTCTCTCACACTTGAATCTGCCAGCCATCAGTTCCCTCTCCTCGAAAAAGTTGGTGAAAGGATTGCCTGTTCTGAAGAACTCCCCCAACCATCACTGTTCTGCATGTCATTTGGGAAAGATGAGGAGAGCATCACACAAGTCAAAACAATTTCCCTCCTCATCTCGTCCCCTGGAGCTACTACATATGGATCTGTGTGGTCCGATGCGCGTGCATAGCATCAGTGGACGCAAATATACTTTGGTAATTGTGGATGACTACTCACGCTACACATGGACCAAGTTTTTGCGCTCCAAGGACGAAACTGCAAACTTAATCATGACGTTCATCAGGACCATACAGAACTATCTACAGCAGAATGTGAAGATCATCAGAACTGACAACGGGACGGAGTTCAAGAACAAGGAACTGACCGAATTCTATGAAGCTCAGGGAATTACTCAACAGTTCTCTGCAGCTAAGACACCACAGCAGAACGGTGTTGTAGAACGACGGAACAGAACCTTGGTGGAAGCAGCCAGAACCATGCTGATACAGTCAAAGCTTCCTCACTTCATGTGGGCGGAAGCTATCAACACGGCTTGCTTCACACAGAACAGGACGGTGATCCACAAAAGATTTGACAAGACGCCTTATGAGATCGTGTTCAAGCGGCTCCCTAACATTGCCTTCTTCCGCGTCTTCGGCTGTAAATGCTACATTATGAACGACAGGGATGCTAGGGGGAAGCTTGATCCAAAAGCAAACGAAGGGATATTCATTGGGTATTCTACCAATTCCAAGGCGTACAGAGTATACTTGAAAGACAGAAGAACCGTCATGGAGAGCATCAATGTGAGCTTCTATGAAATGGCGGACTTGGCTTCTGAACATTTTCATTCTGAACCATCAACCTCTGCAAACAATGAAACTCCATCATCTTCTGGAGTAGGAGGGCAGGGAGGTGAGACAAGATCTGATGAGCACGTAGTTCTGGATTCTCTATTTGAACACTTCTACAGTCAACCACGTGCACCACCAACTACAAATGCTACAATCACTCAGAACCCCCTGTTACCTGCTCCAACCACCGAAGAAACCAACACTCCTACTGAGAATGATGATGAGCATACAGATAATGAAGCTGAACAAGAACCAAACACTCCTGTCAATGATCAACCTGAAGAAGCTGCAACGCAAGAAACCCCAGAAGTACAACCAGAACAAGAATATTCTGACCCTGATCATCCAATCATAATTCCACAGCCTCTACAGCACGAGAGAAAGTGGACAAGGGCACATCCGCCAGAGCTGATAATTGGAGATCCATCTCAAGGAGTCAGAACCAGAACGGCATCAGTCAATGAATGCTTATACTCATGTTTTCTGAGTCAGAAAGAACCAACAAAGATGACTGACGCATTGGCTGATCCGGACTGGGTGATTGCGATGCAGGAAGAAATGAACCAGTTTGAAAGATTGAAAGTGTGGACCCTGGTGCCAAGACCTTACAAGAAAACCATTATCGGCACCAAATGGGTATTCAAGAATAAGAAAGACGAAGATGGTGTGATCGTGAGAAACAAGGCCCGCCTGGTTGCAAAAGGTTACAATCAACAAGAAGGAATCGACTACGATGAAACCTTTGCACCAGTGGCAAGGATTGAGGCCATCAGACTATTTCTAGCATATGCTGCACACAAGAGTTTCACGGTGTATCAAATGGATGTAAAGACAGCATTTCTGAATGGAGATTTGAAAGAAGAAGTCTACGTTGCACAACCTGACGGCTTTGTTGATTCTGAACGCCCTAATCATGTATATAAGCTGAGAAAAGCCTTGTATGGTCTGAAACAAGCACCGAGAGCCTGGTACGAAGCACTATCAGATTTTCTTGTAGAATCAGGCTTCTCGAAGGGAAAGATAGATCCAACTCTCTTCATCAAAAGACACAAGGGTGACATCATGCTGATACAAATTTATGTGGACGACATCATTTTTGCCTCGTCGAATCCAAATTTCTGCAAAAAGTTCAGCAATCTGATGCGCACCAAGTTCGAGATGAGTATGATGGGAGAGTTGAACTTCTTTCTAGGGCTTCAGATCAAGCAAATGCCAGACGGAATATTCATAAACCAGTCCAAGTACATCCACGATATGCTAAAGCGCTTCAAAATGGACAGCAAGTCAACGATGAAAACCCCCATGTCTCCCTCACAGAAGCTCGACTCTGACCCTTCCGGGAAACCAGTCGATGCTACCAATTATCGGGCTATCATCGGTTCCTTGCTGTACCTTACATCTAGCAGACCAGACATTGTCTTTGCAACCTGCCTATGCGCCCGCTTTCAAGCAAATCCGAAGGAATCACATCTGAATGCTGTTAAAAGAATACTGCGATATCTCAAAGGAACAGTCAATCTGGGCCTTTGGTATCCTAAAGAATCAGGCTTTGACCTTGTTGGATACTCAGATGCTGATTTCGCGGGTTGCAAACTGGACAGAAAGAGTACATCTGGCGGTGCTCAATTTCTTGGTGATAAGTTGGTGTGCTGGTCCTCCAAAAAGCAGAATTGTGTGTCTACTTCTACAGCTGAGGCAGAATATGTCGCGGCTTCTAGCTGTTGCTCACAAATATTATGGATGAGGACCCAGCTGAAAGACTACGGGTTCACATTCTCACACATCCCGATCTACAGTGACTCTCAAAGTGCAATAGCCATCACGTGCAATCCGGTCCATCATTCAAGGACGAAGCATATTGACCTCAGATATCATTTTATAAAGGATCACGTTGAGAAAGGCACCGTGGACATGTACTTTGTGTCTACGGAATTGCAACTGGCTGATATTTTCACAAAGGCCTTGGATGAAAAGAGATTCAATTTCCTGATCTCTAAGTTGGGAATGCTGAACCTGAATGACTGAGTAACATCTGAACTGTGTGTGTGCGTGGGCTCTCATGTTTTTCATTTTTTTAATTTTTTTTGTTTTCTGTTTTCTTTGCATCACATTTTTTCTCTCTCTTTCTCATGCATCATTTTTTTTCTTTTTCCGCATGTTTTCTTTTTATTCTTTTTTTCCATGCATCATTTTTTTTCCAATGCATAAATTGAGGGGGAGCTGTTCAAAATTGTTCATAAGTTGAGGAGGAGCTTTTCTAAATCGTTCACAATTTGAGGGGGAGCTTTTCTAAATTGTATAAAATTTGAGGGGGAGTTTGCTAAAATTTCCATTCTCAAAAGAAAAGGGAAAACAAGTGTTAAGGGGGAGCATTTTTAAATTGAAATCTGACTGATTTGGGCCCGTTACACTTTTGAAAAATCTCCCGGGCCTATTTAATCTATGAAACGCGCAACTCCTCCCCCATCCTTTCTCTGTTGCGCGAAACGATAAGACTCCCAGAGCTCAAATCTCTCCTTTCATCTTCCAACTCCTCCTCTTCGAACCTCAAAGGGTAAAATTTCTTAGTTTTTCGTCGATTAACAATGGTTTACAGGTTCAGGGATGAAAACGACGAACAGGAACAGACGCGCTGGGGTTTGCGCAATCTGATTTGCGCAAAACCAACCCCTGCGCGATTTGCCAACCCCTGCGCGATTATGTTCTTGCGCATTTTGAAGATATGGGGTTGCGTGATTTCTGTTCTACAAAATCCAAGGGTTGCGCCATCTGCTAAGTTGCGAGATCTACCCGATTGCGCGATCTGTCTTGTGCAAACAAGGGGCCTGCGCGATTTACACACCTGCGCGATATAGCAGGCTGCGCGATTTGAGCCTCTCGCGCGATTCCGGGACTTGCGAGATCTAAGCCTTAGCGCGATCTGGCCAAATTGCGCGAAATACAGTTGCCCGATCTTACCTGCGCGATCCTCAACCCCTGCGCGATCTCTATGCCTGCGCTATTTGCCAGGATTGCGCGATTTGGGGACTTTACCAAACACTTGGGCTGCGCGAATTTGAATAAGCCCAGCCCAGAATCAAACCCTTAGCGGAAATTTTCTCAAATGGGCCACAATAATCAAGTCCAGGCCCAACATTGCCAACCAAGAACAATATCCATTCTTAAATTGGGCCCCATTTTCAAAAAAAAAAAACCAATAAAGGGCCCAAGTGAGGAATAAATTGTGGACTTAGCCATTTTCGATCATATGCTCTAATCTGTTTATCATTTTCAGATAGAAATGGCTGCCAACACTCCAATCAACATGATCTATGCTAGGGAACACTGGATCCCGATCAAAGAGAACAACTCACAGTTGGACCCCGAAGTGTTCTCTTGCCAAGACAATGTGGTCGTCTCCATTTTGAAAGGCCATAAGCTGTGGAAGGCCCTGAGCGAAAACGCTGAAGTTCCTCAGGTGTATCTCCAACAATTCTGGGGTACACTTGACAAGGACGTAGATGCGAATGGCAGACAACTTGATGACGTCCTAGCTGCCACAATCTGCAACACAAGAGTCACCATCACCAAAGCGCTAGTCCAACAAGTGCTACAGATCCCGGAGGAGGAACATTATGACGCGTTGGTCCCAGAGGCACAAGTAATCGCCGACATGATCACTCTTGGCCACGCACAGCCTCTCCACGTGATGTCAGAAATCAAGACGGCTCGCTTGCCGCGCCCATGGAGGACACTGATGGCTACTCTGAATAAGTGCTGCACTTCCAAGCACACTGGATTCGACAAGTGCAGTGCTTACCTTGTGTATATCTTTCATGGGATCGCCTTCATGAAGAAATATGACTATGCTACTCTAATTTGGAGTGAGTTCTTGGAGATGAGGAGAAGGAAATTCGACACTAATCTGATCAAACATCTACCATACATGAGATGGTTCTCCCTGCTGGTGCGACACTTCTACAGAACAATTCCTACTATTCAAAGACGCAAATCATCTGAGAATGTCAGCACTCCAGCCCTACAATACTTGAAGAGAATGCCTGAGGTACGCACACTGGTACCATTACCTATTCCTGTCCCTCTCCTCCTGCTAGCTGGTCGCAATGATCCACATGTCATACGCTACAGTGAGGAGAATGATGTCATACTCCCTATAGCTCAGATAAACCCCCCTGAGCCTACCCCGGGGAGTCAGCCGAGAGTAAGTGAGGGTCCTGAGAGTTCAACCCAGCCACAGAGACCAGTGGCAAGCCGGCCCCATGATGATCAGACTATGTCTGCTGAGGGCCACACCCTTGCTGAAGAGACTACCCGTGATTCGTCAAGCGTAGCCACAACACCAGACGCTGACGATGAGGGCTCTGGGAGCAAGGCTGAGGACGACAACGATGATGATGATGAGGACGACGACAACGCCAATACAAAGGGCAAGAAAGTCGAGAAAGCCCGCGCTAAGAAAGGACGACTTGTTATCAGGCTTTCTCGGGCTACAACACAAGAGCAGTCTCACCAAATCAAGGACACTCAAGGAAATATCATCAGTGAGACTCGCTCCAAGGTGCGTCATGATCTTGCCTCATCATCTACTCCTGTGCAAAGAGTGCAAACCGCGAGCAACCTGGCGGAAGAGTTAGCTTTGTACGACAGCTGCTCTGACCTAGACACAATAAACCGGGCTAACCCCATAGGTGCAGAAACTGATATTTTCAGTTTCCGAGTAGAAGACGCAGCATCCAGCCCAACTGCGCATGCACAAGCCTCACCTAGCCACTCTGCTGCCTCCCAACAGGTAGTAGTTTCACATATTGGGGATATTATACCCACCTCGCTGTCTCCCTACGAAGCAGCTGAGGATTTACTTTGTGGTCTTCCGCCCCAGACCACTACCCCTTCTTCTAGCACATTGAGTCTAGTTTCCACCATCCCAACATTTTCAACATTTTCTAGGACACATACACTGCTCACACCACCGCACACGACAGGTGCACTCTACTTGTCCTCAACGATCGGAGATACGTCGATGATGATCGGAAGTCCTGCTGCTCAACAGATATCTCCATCATTATCTGCAGGCCACACATCGGTAATCTTTACTGATGCTGTGACAACGGTTACTACCCCTGTAACCGGACACCCTGACCCTACCGACCTTTCTGTCATTTTGCAGCGTTTCTTGGATTCCACCATTAAACCATGGGTGCACGAAGCAATAACCGCTCGGGCACAGGAATTCAGGAACACCCCGACGTTGCTAAATGACATCATCCAACCCCAACCAACATCCTCACATACCCAAGAAACCCAACCACTTCCTATCATACCTACCCAACAAACCTCTGAACCATCCACAACCCTACCCCACTCACCTACTGCTTCAAGGGGAACCCAGGATACAGAACTAGTGTCCTCCCCTACTTCGACCACACCTTTTCCTGACCCTAAAACCTTACCGTTCGAGGTACTCGAAACCCTTATGCTAGATCAACTACTAGCTACCGAAGAAGGCAACCTAACCCAGAAACAAAAAGACCTTCTTCGGATCCTTAAGCCTGACAGCTCATGCCGTGATAGTCTCCTCGGTCACAAACGTTCGCATGAGGACCCCGATGATTCGGATCCTCATGAGGGGGAGAACAAGAGACAAAGGACACTTGAGCGTGATGCGTCAACCAGCCAACCCTCTACGCAATCCAACCAACCCGAATCCTCGAACAATCAGCCCCCATCATCCACTCATCATAAAAGCCAAACAGCCAACTCACCCACATCTAGCCCGGTCGAGCTAGAAACAACACTCCTAGGCTCATCTTTCATAGATGTAGACCAAGGATGGAGTGGAAGTCCTGAGGTTGCTACTTCGAGTACACCTTTCTACTCAGGCCATCAGAAAGAACCTAGTTCTAATCTGATGTCAACGGGCAATCCTAGTGATCCCGGAGTTACTATTGACAGAGCGCCACAGCAGCAGCAGACTCCCTCTAGCCAACCTGATGATCGAATGCATGACGAACTTGAAGAAATTCTTGTTCACAACAAGTGGTCTCGGCTATGGACGAATGTGGATGAAATACAGCGAAGAGCCTATCTCAGAGAGCTCCTAGCTAAATGTGCTGCTGATGTAATACTGCTTAATGATGATGAACTCAAGGAAGGAGAAAACTATCAGGAACCTCCCAAGGAGCTGGAATCCATCATCAGACAAACAGCGGCTCGAATGCCCAGGAGTGAAAAACCTTGGGAAAATATTAACATCAATGCTCCTTTCCAAGAGGAAATCAGAAAGCGTATATGGCGGAAAGATGACGAAGTCAAGGAATTGGACGAATTGAAAATCTGTGGACTCAATCATCTGCGAGGAAAGAACAAAGGTGGACAACTGTTTCTGCTTAGTCATCATTACATGGGGAAACAGAGAGAAGTATGGCAACATGAACTACAAACCGCAAAAGACCCAGTATGGAGTATACTAAATGTAGCCGAAATAAATTATCAAGACATCCCACTCTCTGCTTACCGCCTGCAACGCTCCGACGGAACTGAATTTACCTGCAAGGAAAATGACCTTTATATGTTAAAGATGGATGACATCTATCATATGTATCAAGCCTTCCAGGAAATTCCAGTCACCTGGGACAAATCTACACAAGAGGGATTCAAGGCACTCAAGCGCTTCATGATCAGACAAGCCAAATTCTTTGCTTCCCATGATCTTCAGATGGCCCTAGAAACAAATCTGCCAAAGACAAACCTCTCAAGACCAAAGCTTTACGGGCCAGAACTTGAGAACTATCCAGCCTATTACATCTTTGATTGCCCGTTAGCTATCATCTACCTGAACCACAAAGGTGAGAGGCGTTTGTTGGTGGCAGAAGAAATCAACAAGTACTGTGATGGAACGCTGAAGATCATTGAAGAAAAACTGCAACCTATCAGAAAAGATTTTGAAGAAAAACAACAGAAGTATGCAGATGCCACAGACGATGAACTAACAGAGGCAACCAGAATTGACAAAGTGTTAAAAGCCATCGAGAAACAACTTGACAGAAGAAGGTCTCTCAGAAATTACGAGCACGCTCTAAATCTCAGAAAGCATTATTTTAAAGCTCAGAAGTGAAGAACAGAAGAAGCAAGAACATCTGATCACAAAGGGGGAGATTGTTAGAGATATTTTTATTGTAATTGTGATCAATGTTACTTTGCTAGTTTATAGTTAGCTAGAATAATGAATAGGCCTTTTAAGGCAAGTTTGTAATAAAGGTTTTATACCTTTTTAGGTATGGGCCTCCTAGGAAAAGGAGCCCAAATGATTGTAAAACCTACCTTTCCCGTCAGGCTATATATATGCCTTAAGGGAAAGGCTAGGTTAAGCTTTTCGATATTCCTAGTGCCGCAGTGCCTATTCTCGTGATAGAAGTTTTACGCTAAATCGTTCATCATTCTGTAAACTTCTTCATCACATCAATGGAAAGCTTCATTCCCAGATCTATCTTCCATACATACATTTTATAGATTAGAAAACAGGGACCTAACAATTTGACCTATTATAACACTTTATAGTCACTAATGTAACATTTATGCTTCTAGAAAGTGTTACACAAGGTCTAAAAAGTGTTACATTAGAGAAATATGTACGGAGTAACACTTTTATAGATATGTGACATCTCTAATGTTACATTAGGCCTAAAATTGTAGTAGTATAAAGTAATCAAATTGGATTTTAATTAGCCAAGTCCAGACTTGTGATAACTAGAATGTAACTACTTTAGATAACTTACTTATTTTTTCACGATTCAACATCCACCCATTTCCCCCATTGTGGTAAGCGTGGCTAGGGGCAGTCGATCTGGACCCCAACTCCGATAAAAGTTGTACTCCATATTTTCAGATGTGATTTTATCATATTGAACTATACATGATTCTTTTTATCGATCCATTCCCAACAGGTTCTAGTGCTTGGAAAAAAATCTAAGAGATTTTCCAAAACGTTTTTTGTAAAGTTATCCAAAACTTTGTTAGAAATCCACCACTAGACTAGTGGCATTGGGCAGCGTTATCACTTATAGTGTCACTGGTGGTGCTACCATAAGTAACATACCTAAATCACATAAAGTGAAATGTGTATATCATCACATGCTCACATTTTCCGGATATTAAAAAGAGTAAAAGTATTTTAATTATTTGCAACCACATTTCATATGCTCCGTAATGAGGATTTTGATATTTAGTGGTTAGCGTTTAACACATTATTTTGATTCTACTTCTTTTTTAAAAGTAGAAGTAGACTCAGAATCAGTTTTTCAGAAACTGACCTCCTTCAACTTCTTAAAAATTGCTTCTAAGAGTAATTCAAAACATTCAAAAGTACTTTTGCACTTTCACTCAAGTGTTCAACACTCCAATATTTGTTTTTGTTCTACTAAGGAGTAGAAGTAGTTTTCAGAAGTAGATCCAAACACTCCCTATGTTAGCATGTTGCTAATAGCAAATTCACTTAACGAGTTTGACTAGCGAAATAAGTTGACGAGTTGCGAAATGTTTGATAATTTAACTCTTTGGGCACAACGACTAGTAGAAAATGCCAAATTTCTAAATGTTAACCTTGAACACTCCTATTTGCAGCGTCTCCATTTCAACGAGTCCGTTCAAAAACGTTACGGCCGATCAGCTGTTTCGCAAACAACGTTTTCACTTATTGAAAAGTGAAAACGCCAAGAGTCAGACCGCGATCTCTTGATTAAACGTCATTTTCCAAACACCCGCGTTATCAATCAACACAGATCAAATCGTCAAATTAGATCATGTTTAAACATATAAATTTAGATTTTTTGGGGGGAGATTTATATTTTTTGGGAGATATAAATTTAGAAAATTTGAATCACTCAACTCGTTTAACCTGATTATTAAATTTGAATAACAATACATACATTCGTACTGAAGCATAAATAGCCCTAACGACCTCGCGTTCTTCTGCTTCCGGTCCAGCCTGCACACCTCTATACCATCCCACCAACTCTTCCAAACAGCGACTTAACAATAAAACCACCATAGCTCTCTCTCCACACTACAATTAAACCAGCAAGTACAATAATACTTCTGGGAGTATCAGTTTTACTTCCATCTTTCTTCCTCTCACTAATTTCTCTGGTCCACACAATTCCAGTCCCCTGTTTCTCGCCTCTGTTATATCCACTGCTTTCCCTTTCCTTGAATTCGAGACAACGTTGCCTTCTCTGTTCACACTTTTTTTTCAACCCCTGTACTTTCAGCATCTGAGGATTCTTCACGAAAAGGAAAAACAGACAAAAGGTTGGGAAATCCATTGTTATGCGCTCACCAACATGCCTGATCACGTCAATGGATATTCCCAGAGTGTGACGCCCAGGAAAAGTTCCATGAGCAGCAGCGACCGTACCAGCACCAGCCGCCTGTCTTTTGAGCTTCCCACCAGCTCGCCGGAGCAGAACCCCCCGCCTCTGAAGCCCCTGAGCTCCGGCGGCTTGACCGCAAAAGACTTCAGCTTGGTCCGCCAAATTGGGTGTGGGGATATCGGCAGGGTGTACCTCTGCCGCCCCCGCGGCGGCGGGGAAGAGCAGGTTTACGCCATGAAGGTGGTGGATAGCCAGGTGTTGGCTCTGAAGAAGAAGATTGAGAGGGCGGAGACGGAGAGGAAGATTTTAAGGATGTTGGACCACCCTTTCCTGCCCCATCTCTACGCTGAATTTCAGGCCTCGAATTTCTCCTGTGTGGTCATGGAGTACTGTTCCGGCGGCGATTTGCACTCTCTCCGCCACAAACAGCCCCATCACCGGTTCTCTCTCGCCTCTGCCAGGTTAGTACACTTTTTAGTATGCCAAACAGAGTATTTCGTGAGAGGTTTTCTATCAACCTATTATCTAGGCAGACCATTTTGGGACCTAAATTTCCTGTTAATTATTTGGGTAATAATAAAGATTAAAGTTTGACCTTTTCTAAGATTTTGCCTTGTTTTGTTCACCTTTCAAATCTCAACAATGGGATTTTACCATTTTTGTGCAATTTGATTTAAAGTCCCAAAACTAATGAGTTTGAGGATTTTACCATTTTGTTCCTCAGGTTTTATGCAGCTGAGGTTTTGGTGGCGCTAGAATATCTCCACATGTTGGGAATCATATACAGAGACCTTAAGCCGGAGAATGTTTTGGTCCGGTCAGACGGCCACATTATGTTGACCGACTTTGACCTGTCTCTCTGCTCTGACACGGTGGCCGCCGTCGAGTCGCCGGAGTTTTCAGTTGCCTCTCCGGCTCCTCGTATACCCTCTCCGTTTTCTTGCATTTCCGGCAGGTTTTTCCGGTCGAAGAAGGTTCAGACGGTCTCCAACGGCCTGCTTTTCGTGGCGGAGCCGGTCGCCGCCCGGTCGTGCTCCTTCGTCGGGACCCACGAGTACGTGGCGCCTGAGGTGGCGTCCGGCGTGTCCCACGGGAATGCCGTTGACTGGTGGGCCCTCGGGATATTCATCTACGAGATGATCTACGGACGGACACCGTTCGCCGGCGCGTCGAACGAGAGTACGCTGCGGAGCATCGTGAAAAAACCCTTGGCTTTCCCCAACGAATCGCCGTCGAGCGTGAGTGAAGTGCACGCGCGGGATCTGATATCGGGGCTGTTGAACAAGGATCCGAAGAAGCGGCTCGGGTCGAAGCGCGGGGCGGCGGAGGTCAAGACCCACCCGTTTTTCAAGGGGTTGAATTTCGCGCTTATAAGATCGGTGGCGCCGCCGTCTGGGCCGCGATTTAGGCGGAGCAAAACGATGTCGTCAGTCCGGGGAAGTAAGCAACAACCGCCGCCGTTTGATTTATTCTAAAGGCATTGTATAACTTTTTTATGCTTAGATTAGTTTCAAAAACAAAATTATGTAAATATAAAGGAAATGAGACCGGTTTTAGACAAGGTTATTTTACACTCCGTATTTTATTTAATCGGGATTTTTCAAAAGTCGTTATTTATTTCAACGTTATTTTGAAAGTAATGTGTATGGTCGTGACTTAATTATTTAGAAGGAACTTTAGGATAAGCCAAAGAAGGCCTTGGTTGAATAAATCCAAATTGGAAGGTCACGTTTTGATTATTATTAGGGGACACCAAAGAACAACCTTTGAGAATAATGACGAGAATGAGGAAAAAGGAGACTACATTGCTTACTAGGAGTATTATAATAAGAATATAGACTTATTGTTAGTTACGTCTGTTTTAGAACATACTCCCTCCGTCCCTAAATAAACTTCCAACTTTCCTTTTTCGTCCGTCCCAATTAAAACTTTCACTTTCCTTTTTTGGCCAGAATTTGTGGTTCACAACAATTCTTACACATTTCTCTCTCCTCTGCACAACTTTCCGCCACACAATATTCACTATCTTAAACTCCGCGCCAAACCTATTTGGAAGATATAATAGGGACAGAGGGAGTACTAAATTCATTTCATTTCAAATATTCGAATGAGACTTTTTGGTAATGAAAAATAACCAAATGTTTTAAATTCATAGATAATCAATGTTGTTAAAATCGTGCATATAATAAGTCTTGATATTTTACAACGTCGTTGAGACGTCTAGTACACTTTTGGTGTACCCAATTTGTATGTAGTACTATATACTGAGTATATTTTTTATTCATATGTTCAAGACAATTGTCGGTGTAAACATGAAAAAATACGTGCATATAGTTTACAGCCAAGGTTGTAGAAACGGATTTTTCCATGTAAATTTGAAAGATGCTTCATAAAATATCGTTACATTGAAGCTAAATTTAAAAACAATGATGGCATTTGATAGATGAGCAGGTCCACTAATAAATACAGAGTATTCAAACACAAGTACGCTACTACGCTAGTTATTACAATTTCTTGGGCTATTTTTCACGTAATGTTATGAATTAAGCACGGCCATAAATATTAATATGTTGTGTGTTAATGATTCATTCATGGTGTCTATTGAAGATATCTGATCCAAAGCTGAGTTCGATCTTCTCTAAGGTATCGAGGCGAGGTCTATACTCGGCCGGCCTTGTATATCAGTATATGCCTGAAGCCTTGGAAATAGTCAGTGTGATTTCAATAATCATCCATCAATTAGCTTAGTCTCACACTTCATGAAGTGTGACGAAGTTATCAGTCTATTGAAGTAGTTGTTTGCTATCTCTCCTTCGCATGATCAACGAGAATACCTTTAAGTTTCTTTACTTTGAACGAAATCTCCTCCTAGCTAAATGTGAGTTGTTTAACATTGAGGTCGAGACCGAGGTTCGAATGACCTTTAATGTTTGAGGCATTGAAATTGGTGAAGCAGAAAACTTGTCTAGTCTTAAACACCTTGAGCTAAGCAGCACCCTTATCGAGTCTTAAGCACCTTGGATGAGTTGAGCAGCTTTCATCTTCTAAACATTGGTCCTTGCCAAAAAAAATCCTCTTTAATTTGAAATACTATGAATCTATGAATAATAATGACCTGCAAAAGTTGTGCTCACAAGACAAAATTAGAACAAGTATTTAAAATTTTTGAAGTTTCTAGCATCAAGAAATATATGTGTGTGTGTAGTACTGAGAAATTTGATTAAGAATAGGAGTTCGGAGATTGTTGGCAATGTCTAGGCTTCGTACTACTTCGCCTTTAGCATGTGTTCTTTCGGAGATTTTTGGGAACTGTGTGAGAGTTGGCCGCCTTGATCTAATCCTCCAACTTGGTAAGGATAGAGTTTGGATGGATTGTTACTTGTTAAAGCTGAAGTCTTGTGTCTTCCTACATTCCTTGCTTCTTAATGTTCACTTCTTTTTTTTTTCAAAGTATGATGCAAGGGAGTTTATTATTATCTCCCGGTTTCCCTTCTCCTAACTCTTGGCGTTATGAAGTTTTCTTTTGGACTATTTTCATACCCACACTAGACTTAAAGAAATCAGACCAGACTTTCATAGTTATAAAATGCACAGAGATAGGTTCCACTTCTTTGTCTCCTAGATATTGCTCGTAGTTTTCCACTCCTTTGTTGGTTGAATGCGAGTATAGGTTCAGTCCATTTCCGGAGAAATCTTCAGAGTTCACATTGTTTGGCGTATCAAGAGAGTGTGGAAATGTGTCTTCCTAATTTGAGAGGGTTGCTTTATTTGCTATTGGTTGATAAATGCTATGTTATCTCTAATTTTATGAGTAATTTTCGGATTACATTCTGTGCAGCGTCTCAAGAGAGGGCAAACAAATGCCTTCTTGGATATCTAAAAAACTTTAAGCAAATATTTTGAGTTGAATAAGCCAAACTCTAGGTTCAGACTATTCTTTGAGTTATTTCTTTGGTATGCTTTATTTGTCCGAAGCTTCAAGGAAGTGTGGAATGACGTCTTCATGCATTCCCAAATACTTTAAAGTTTAAACATTTTCAGAGTTAATACGCTGAACGCTAGACTTGGTCTATTTTCTGAGTTATTTTGTGTGATACGCTCCGTTTGGAGCCTCAAGAGAGTGCGACAAGCGCCTTCTTACATTCCTAAATACTTTAAGCAATTGTCTAAATTAATGCATCGAGCGCTAGATCGTGTCTATTTTATGACTTATTTGGTGTGAGGCGGTCTGTCCAAAGTCTCTAGAGATTGCGGACATGTGTCTTCTTGCTTAACTTTAGGCCTGGTTTATTTGTCTTCCTTTCTTTGTTCCTTCTTCGCGTCTTCAGCACTGGGGTATCTCTTAACCCTCTCCAGGGCCTCAGTATATGTTGTGTCACGCCCCGGACCTATCCGGACACGTCAATAATCCGCCGTACAGTACGAATAGTCAACCACAGTCCAACACATCCATACTATACAAGGCGTCTGTAATATCATTCACAATAGTACATCCGTAAACAAACATAATGTAAAAATATTCATTCAAAGCAGCGGAAACATTCAATACAAGTGTTCATGCCACACCTTGGCAAACATGGGCATACAAGCACCCAAATAAATATTTAAAAATAATATCCATGAGCATTAATTAAATGGTTTGTAAAAATGGAAACGGAGGAAACACGAACCACGTCTCCTCTCCTTGGAACTTCCCGAAAGCAATGGCGATGGTAGCAACCTTCAAGTTCTACCTGAAACTGTGAGGTGGCCTCCCCTGTGAAGGGGAGGTCAGTACTTGGAAGCATTTGACAAGTACAATGACAACTATACTAAGTATAATCAAAGTTTCAATTTCCAAGACCCTCAATCTAGGATGTTATTGTTTTATAATCAACTCACGTTCCTTCATGCTAGAGCTCGCCTCATAGTCATACTAATTTGTGCTAGAGCTCGGCTCATAGTCACACTACATTTTGCTAGAGCTCGACTCATAGTCACACTACATTTTGCTAGAGCTCGCCTCATAGTCATACTAATTTGTGCTAGAGCTCGGCTCATAGTCACACTACATTTTGCTAGAGCTCGACTCATAGTCACACTACATTTTGCTAGAGCTCGGCTCATAGTCATACTACCACGTGCTAGAGCTCGGCTCATAGTCACGTCATCTAATCCTAAACAATTTCTTAGTCTAGGCTCCATCCATTTGAGTAACCCTTAAGGCTTACTCCTAATGTAACTTGGGTTCATAAAGTTCACCTTAAAAAAAATATCCTTTAAGGTTACTTAACTCCAATATCTTGGGATTAGCTCCCAAGAACTATTGAACTAACATTTCCGACTAGTATTTCTATACTAGTCGTTTAATCTTAATATAACCAATGCAAATTCATAATAGTTCGTATATTTCAATTTAATTCCACATTCAAGTATAGTTTGGCTCTAATATCAAAATATCACTTTTATCCTTCCATGACTTCTTTACATGAGGTAAAAGTATATTTATCACAATGAACATTCATGGTTAATACAACTATCATGCCATTTTATTCATAACACATAATCATACACAATTTATTCATAAATTTGTATATTATGCATTTTCACTTACAAACAATATTAATTTCATTTAGGCACTTTTTATCATTTATAAACCATGCCAAACACATTTAATTCATTTAGGTAATCTCATGAAATTAACCCAATAATTATAAGCAATATAGTCGGTCATCCTCACCTTAAGTGAGCTTAAGCGCGTTCTACGCTCCCCGATTGAACTTTGACTAATTCCGGTGAACTTTGACCAATTCCGGCGAACTTTGACCAACTCCGGCGAAACTCCGGCGAAGCTAAAAAATACTTTAATCAAGTTCCTAACAAGGTTTTAACATCATAAACCCTTAATCAATACAAATAACCTCTAAAAGGTCATTTTCCGGTGAACTTGTCGGTTTGGCTTCTAAGTCCGTTTTTGGACATAGAACCAACTTCCAACCCATTATTCCACACTCATAACATGTAGAACAATCCTAAGGGTCCTTCATATGATATATATCTCATATAGTAGAAGAAAAATAAAGGAAAAGTTATGATAAGGCCATTACCTCAACTTTTCTCACTTTTTCCTAGCTTTTTCCTTCTTAAACCACCTTCTTTGGACTACCCCTTCTTGAGCTCGTGCAGCAGCAATGGAGTATGGCTTGAGGGCTTTCTCTTCCTCCTCACTTGATGGTTTGGCCGAATAATGCAAGGGAAAGGGGGGTAGGGGTTCCTCTTTGTCTCATTTGGCAAATGAGTGAGGTCAAAGGGTCCCTTTGCACCTCCTCCACTCATTCTCTTGTCAACCCATCTCTCCCTTGTCTACTCTAGCACACAAAAACGTGGGGTGGCCCCAACTCATGTGGGAGGTCATCCCTTTGTGTCCCAATGTGTACAATCGGTCCCGAAAGTTGTATTTTTCGGACTGTTTTAAATATATTTTATTTTATCGGGTCAAATAAAATATATTATGCGTTCTCAATCATCATGACCCTTATAATAAATATACATTCCCCAACATTAATTTATAAACCCCCGAAATTCATTTCGGGCTGTTATCCGTGAAATTACCAAAACCGGTATTTGAGCCACTTTTGACCAATCAGTTCATATAATACCTTTCCCTTGGCCCAAATAAATTGTCCACTACCATATAACTATTATCTTGACCAACATAAATAAAGTATATGGTTTCGGAAATTTCGGGCAGCCCCCGCTCCCGGTGTGGGCCCCACGTGCGAATTTACTATTCACTCCAAAGAATTAATAAAAATTCACAATGTCGCATACTCATTAACCATTCCACAAGGTTCAATACATTATTCACTTAAAAGTAAATACATTTGGGGATAAGAAGCGCAATAGCGAAGTTGGTTTGAGAGCTTCTCTCTCCAGGGCTTTGAAATTTCAAAACTACTGGACGCCAACTTCATGGAACAATATTGATCCAGAAATCAACCTCTTTGAATTAAATCCTCTGGCTTTCAAGAAGTTTACATTTCCTCCTTCCCCAATGGGGAAAGGAAAAAACCACACGAGGAACCATAAGACTCCAAATAACTTCAGGAAAGGAGGGGAAACTAGCTCAAATGCAGAAGAGAAGAACCATGCCTGTGAGAAGGACAAGGAAACGAATGAATATAACCGCTCACACCTGGAAGTAGTCGAGGAAACTGATGAAATTGAAGAAATAAGTGAAATGGGGGATGAAAATATTACAGGCGTAAACATTAACAAAGACCAAGATTCTAATGCACACCAGGTGTTTGACTTAAATGCTGAACCAGAAAAGGAGACAAGTAGCAAGCCATCGTGGGTGGGACTTTTCAAAGACAACAGAGCACCATCAAGAGGTATGAAACTTAGATATATACCTACTGATGGTGACTACGTTGACCTGAGCATCGGTGAGCCAATAAATATGGTTGAAGTATGGGGGTTCTGCCTTGTTGGATTTTTCACGGGAAGATTTCCGGGCTTAAAAGCAGTATACAAACTTATGGAGACATGGGATGTGAGATGTAAGTTGCTGCCTCACTCCAGGGGGTGGCTTGTTTTTCAGTTCAAGACAGAAGAGGACAGAACTAAAATCCTTCTAAATGGCCCCTATGAAATTATGGGAAGAATGTTGATGCTTAAGGAGCTTTATGAAGACTTCACTTTTGAAGACGAGTAATTTCTCAAGGTCCCCATATGGATCAAGTTTCCTAACTTACCTGCACAGTGCTGGAATGAAGAAAAGATCAGTCTTATTGCCTCAAAGGTTGGTCAACCTATATACACTGATGGTGTTACCAATGAGAAAACTAAGCTAGACTATGCCAGAGTTTTAGTTGAAGTGGACATTTCTAAGCCACCCGCTCTAAGAGTGAAACTAAGACTGAGATCTGGTAGATTTTTCACCCAGTATGTAATTTATGAAACATTCCCAAACTATTGCTTCCACTGTAAAAAGTTTGGGCACCACCCTTTTATTTGTAAAACCTTGCATGAACTGGAAAAGAAACAATATATAGAGGAGGAAAGGAAAACGAAGGAACTATTGTTAGAAGAAGAAAGGAGGAATGTCACGGGGGACAAGTTTCGGGGAGATATGATCACTCAATCAATGGTCGGGGTTAATACGGATGGCCTAAGGGAGGTGACATCAAATCAGGCTACAAAATCACAAGATGCCCCTAAATCTCAGGATAAAGTACCTAATATAGAGACACAATTAGTTACAAATGATGAACAAGAGGTATTAAAGGATATGTCACAAACATCTTCTGAGACACCTGAGGTCAAAGGGGATGAGAGGACCTGTCCTATGAGCTTAGAAGAGGGCTCTACTGCAAAAGATCATAAAGAGCACAAGGTAACAGAAGGGGTTGGGGTGGTAAAAAAGGTGACAGATATGAGATACACTTCCTCTGGTCAGAAGAGTGCACAACCTGACACTAAGACCAGGTTTAAACCAACCGGTAGTACAACTATCACTAGCCTAAAACCTAACCTTGGCAATAGTGACCGTGGGGTGAATCAGAAAACTAAACAAGGAAGGGTACAACAAAATAAAGACGATAGTGGTGGAGGAGGTACTACCTTAAACATCTGTCCTTAATGAAAATGCTTTCTTGGAATATTAGAGGACTAAATAGAGCTTCTAAAGTAGATAATATTATTAAATATGTTAGGAAGTATGATATTTCTTTGTGTTGTCTTTTGGAAACTAAACTAAAAGATAGTCAGAAGCTTGACCTTATAGCAGCTTCTAGATTCAAGGGGTGGAAGGCTAAAAATAATTTTCACAGATTGGTTGGTGGTAGGATTGCCATACTATGGGATCCTACGAGGGTTCATTGTGAAGTGTTAGAGGTAGACACACAGTTCATCCATTGCAAGATAAAGTGCTTGATCACGCAGTTGTCTTTTGCTGCCACCTTTGCATATGCTCTGTACACAGTAGTCGAGAGAAGACAACTTTGGGATCAAATTACTACTCTTGGGCTGAACACAAATATCTCATGGGTTATTATGGGGGACTTAAATTGTGTATGTTATCCAAATGAGAGAAGAGGAAGCAAAGAACCTGCAGACTATTTCACAAAAGATCTGATGAATTGTAGAAACATCCTTAACTTGGAGGATGCTCCATCTACTGGAAATGAATACACTTGGAACAGAGGGAACCGATGGGCAAAATTGGATAGGGTTCTCGTGAATTAGATTTGGAGGGCTAATGGTTTGAACTGTGTGGCAGATTTCTTGGAATTTGATGACATTTCTGACCATTGCCCTACCATCATCTCCTTGTTGACTAATGAAAAAGGTGGGCATAAGCCATTTAAATTTTTCAACATGTGGATGAACCACCCAAAGTTCAAGGAAATACTAGAAGAGGTATGGGGGCAAATATTGAGGGTTACTGCCAATTCAGATTATGCTCAAAAATGAAGTTACTGAAGGGGCCTTTGAAAAATCTCAACAAAACAGAATTTGCGCACATCTCTGCTAAGACAAAGGATGCTAAGAAGACATTTCAACACCTCCAGAGCTTACTAAACTTGGACCCAGATAATCCTAGTATCATGGAACAAGTGAAAGCTGCCAGGCTAAAGGCTACCTTCTTATCTGAAGCTGAGCTCTCCTTCTTTCAGCAAAGAGCAAAGATCACACACCTAATGGAGGCGGACAGATGCACTAAATACTTTCATGCTATTACAAAAAGGAATGCTGCCAGAAACTGCATTGCCTCAATAGTGAAAGGAAATGGCCAGAAGACCACCTCATACGATGAAGTCATCAAGGAGTTTACTCACTATTTTGAGAAGATTTTAGGCACTGATGCCCCTACTAAGACTCTGGAAGAAAATGTTATAAAAAGAGGCCGGCTGGTTGACCAAACCATGTCACTGAAACTAATTGAACCTGTCACACAACAAGAAGTGAAGGATGCCCTTTTTGATATTGGGGAGGATAAGGCACCCGGGCCTGATGGTTACTCATCTGGATTCTTTATAAAGAATTGCGATCTTATTGGGAATGACTTTACTGCAGCGATCTTAGAATTCTTTGATCATGGAAAACTCCTGAAGCAACTCAATCACACATCTATAGCCTTAATCCCTAAAACCTCACATAACCCATCCGCTGCAGACTTTAGACCCATTTCCTGTGCAAATGTTACCTACAAAACAATATCAAAGATCTTGACCAGAAGAATGGGACCCCTCCTTGCTGATATTATAAATCCCGCTCAAAGTGCCTTTGTGGAGGGGAGAGGGATTACTGACAATATCCTTCTAGCCCAAGAACTAGTTCGGGGTTATTCCAGGAAAGCTATTTCACCCCGATGCCTCCTGAAAGTTGATCTTAAAAAGGCTTATGATACAATTTCTTGGAGATTCATGCAAGACCTTTTGAAAACTATATGCTTCCACCCCAAATTTGTAGGATGGATTTGGGAATGCATCAGTACACCTACATTTTCTATTTCTCTAAATGGGGGCCTACACGGTTTCATCAAAGGGAAGAGGGGTCTCAGACAGGGTGACCCTATATCCCCTACGTTGTTTCTACTATGCATGGAGTATTTGTCTAGATCATTGGATATGAGAACATCGTGCCCTGGCTTCAACTTCCACCCCAAATGTGGCAAACTGAAAATTTCTCACTTAATTTTTGCTGGTGACCTCATGCTCTATTCTAGGGGAGATTTGACTTCTATTAAAACTTTGATGCAATGTTTGGAGGATTTTCACGAGGTTTCCGGTCTTGCTGTAAATATTACTAAATCAAACATCTTCTTAGCAGGGATTGCTGGACATGAAAAAGATTTCATTCTACATGAGGTCGGATTTCCAGTTGGTGAGTTTCCTGTAAGATATCTAGGTGTCCCCCTAGCTCCCCTTAGAGTCTCTGTGGCTCAATACTCACCCCTGATTCAAACAATTGAGAATTTCACACTCAAATGGAAAACAAAAAACATGAGCTATGCGGGTAGATTAGAACTCATAAGAGCGGTGATCCAAGGCATCCAATCCTACTGGATTCAAGTATTTCCTATCCCGATTGCTATAATTGAAAAGATCACAACCCAATGCAGACAATTCTTATGGGGTGGGTCAAATGCCAAAGTTGCATGGGTGGATATTTGTAAACCAAAGGATGAGGGAGGGCTCGGACTTTTTGATTGTAAATCTTGGAATTCTGCCATGCTTTCGAAAACACTCTGGAATATTCATGCTAAAAAGGATACACTCTGGGTCCAATGGATCCATAGTGTATATCTTAAAGGGTCCTCTATCTGGGAATGGATTCCCCCCTCTAGTGTATCCCAACTTTTCAACAAGTTAATAAAAATCAGGGATACTTTGATCACTAAGCTGGGTGGACAACATAATACCATTCATGAGCTCTCTGGGTTCTGCAACTCTGGAAAACTACAAGCATCAAAGGTTTATAATCTATTGCGAATGAAAGGGCAGAGTAAACCATGGATGAAATTGATCTGGAAGAATTATATCCCGCCAAAGTTTTCTTTTATCCTTTGGTTGGGGCTTCGGAATAGACTCGCTACGTGTGACAATCTTTTGTATATTGACTTGGACAGAACATGCTGCTTTTGTAAAGACCATTTGGAATCAGCAAACCATCTATTCTTTAATTGCTCTTTCACTGGAGCAGTTTGGGAGGGAATTAAGGTTGGTTGAACATCACAAAAGATACCACCACCCTCCTTAGTACCGTCAAGATGTGCATCAAACAGTATAGAGGTGCAAGGTTAAAAAGCAAGGTGATACGGTTAGCTTTTTGTTGTGCTGTTTACTCTATTTGGAAGGCTTGGAATGACTACATTTTCAGTAAAAAATCAGTAACTGTTGAGGGCATAGTATCACAAATAAAATTCCTAGTTTACCGTGTTTTGTTTAAGATTTATCCCGCAAGTATGATAGATTTTTGATCTTTTAGTTGAATGTTTGGGTAGTTCTGTTTTTGCTTGAGGAATGTTCAATTCTAAGCAAAGCTTGTTTTGCTTCAGATAGATAGGGGCTAGCCATGTAAACACTACATTACTTTGCCATTTATATATTTACCTTTTATCAAAAAAAAAAGAAAATACATTTGGGGACGGTGTTACATGTTGTAGGGAGGTCGATGCAGAGGTTGGTGAGTAGTGGTCCGTTGTGACATATTCCTTGAAGCATGACCAATATCTAACGTTCATACAGGTCCATCTCCCAAAGAGAAAAGAAGGTGATATTTATAAGCAAAGTACAAGGGCTAGACCTTTAGCCCAAAAGAAGCCAAACTAGCGAGAAGGTTACACATGTCCCAGAAATACCTGGAGAACAAGCCAAGTAATGTCACACTGATATGTGATGACGTCAGCCCTGGAAACAGACTAGTGACATCAGCCCTTTCGGAATCTCGGCCGATGACATTAGCGTGAGTACTGATGATGTAAGCCCTGGATATGCAACTTGCTAGAACGCCCTTGAAACTGCTAAATGTAAAACTGTAACCAAACCGAGGTGGATTAGGCTCGCTCAACCACTTCTGATTGCTTCGGTGTGCCATTTACACAACTTTGGAGTAAACTCGGTAGTGTTTATGAATTTTAGGTGTAGGGTTTTGCCTCGTTAGAGCAGCTCAACCCATAATGGAATGGGCCCACCAGCACAAAATTGGGCTGGTGATTTGGGTCTCGGGCTCGGCCTTCTAGGAGAATGACTTGGGTTGTTATCTAGGACCATCTGAACTAGACTCGTGGGGTGTATTACAATATTCTCCATCAATGTGTCTATCATAAGGAAAAAGATCACCTCAAGTAGTTCAGACAGAACTACCGCCCAATCTGGTGTATTTGGGGTGCTTCTCGGTATGAATGTGTTGGGATATTGGGCCGTAGCCCAATATACTCGGCCCAAATGAAGAAAAAGCCCCAGGAAAAGAGCAAGCCCAAAACAGTCAAGAAATTCACGCCATCCCATTCAGTTATCCCGGACGGGTCAATTATCCGACTTATAACAAAATACCAGCATTAGTCATCCACCTATGGGACCCGAACCCCGAACGGGATACCCGGACGGGAGACACCCAAGTGGCAACCACATTTATTGCTAAAGTATCGCGGTAGCAAGTGGAGGCATGGGTGCACAAATGGCAGAAGCAGCAGCCAACAGGGTTCGGCCACATCATCATTCCACCCACCCCCTCATTAGTATAAATACTTGCATTGAATACATTGTAAAAGGTTAACATTTTGATACTCAGAGCTTAGTAAGAGAATTGTCATTCTAGTTCTTGTATTAGACACTATTCCGGCATACCGATCGGGTAGTTCAAGTGTAAACAAAGAATCACTTAATACAAGATTAGCTTCTGAGTTCGAATTAATCACTATTTTATATTTTTAATCACTAAACAAAGAATCAACAGAATGTTTTAATGAAATTTTGTGAGCATGTTCTTCATGATGTGTAGAATAATACACTTATAAGATCAAAGTTATGATAAATTACTTTATTATATTATATACCCACCAAACTACTTCTCAAAATATACAAGAATTACATTATTTAATTATTAGCTAAAAATCATATCGCTTTTAGTTGGGAACCTTAATTCTGGATGGAGGTAGTGAACAATATATTGAATGTGTGAATTATTGAAATGAACTTCATGTTATCATTTAAATGATTATGATCTTCAAAACAAATACGCATTTATATGACATTATAAAATAAGTACAATAAAAATATCATGTGGGAATAAAAAATACCACGTATGATCCTTGTGAAGAGGAAAAATACCAACTTTTTTATAGCACCGAGTGATCTTGACTTCACCGGATTAATTCTGAACTCCCAAAAAAAGCACCCAGAATTCTAGAGAGACTCGTGCTGGTCTGGAGGTTAGATGATCATCATTTAAGGAAATCCTCTCGAATTTACCTAAACTCAATACCACCCATGTACATGATCCTCTAAAATGAAACTGAATTTTAAAAGGGGATAAAAAGGAGCACAATTTAAAGACCGTCAAATAAAGTTAAAAGTGACTGAATCGGCTGAATTTATTAAATTAAAATTCTAATTGAATTGGGTGGATACTATGAAAAATTTACCTAATATATATTTTATTAAATGAACAAATAAAATTCAATTTAAAAATTGAATTAGAAAAATAATTTCAATTTTATTTACTTTGACTGTTACAGAATTTAATGAATATAATCTAAAATTTAATGTTTGATAAATAGAGTGTTTGAGCATAAGCGCATTTTCAAGGCAAAAACGCGAAATGTGCATACATGGCATGAGAAATATGGAGAAAAAAGTATTGTTACACATTTTTTGTACACACACTTACACACTCGTGTCTGTGAAGTGTTTTTTTTGTCTGTATACAGACACAACGCATTTGAAGTATCTGTGAAATAAGTTGTGTCTATATACAGACAAAACAAAACTGTGTACCTCAAGCCTGGTTGTGAGAAATATACACACATTGAAATTAATAAGTAGAATGTACTTCACATTTCTCTTTACTTGAATAGTAACATATGTTTTTGATAAGTTGTTTTTCACAATGTCAAATATAATGTCTAGATGTAGAAATTATGGTTGACATTGTTGAAAAACCTTACTAAAAGCACCTAAGACCATAAAAAAGGAGAAAAAATGCTATGAATTTATTATTTTATATCTCTATCTCTCATGTCACATATGCTCGTGAATATTATAGCATTGAAGATGCTCTGGGATATCAAATAAATTCTTAGAACCCGTTTAGTAACACTAAAATTGATTGAATCGACTGATTCTATGAAATTTATGAAGTGCATGCTGAAATGACTTGATTAATTGGTTCGGCTGATTTATGAAAAAATTATATTTAATGCGGAGTATATATTTTATTAGTAAAATAAAGAAAAAATTATATGAAAAATAAGTAAATTGACCCTCTACAGTAGTAACTTTTGCCAATTTATCTAGAAAAGTAACCCCAAACTTATTTTCATTAATTACTCCACTCGACTTTGCCAACTTTCCCATTTTGTTTGTCCCAAAAAATTTTGTCACTTTCCCTATAAAGCAATGAATTTGTGGCTCTCTTCATTTCTCTCTCCTCTGCACAAATCTCAAACACATAATTTTTACTATTCTAATTTCTCACCTAACATCAACTTGGCAAAGTTGAGTGGGACGGAGGTAATATTATAATTCTATGAGTGGAACAAAAAATTACGTGTTTGATAAAAAATTAGGCATAGAGTGATAATTTAAGTGGGTTAAGATGCAAACTCCTCATAAAATGGCTTTAAAAGGAAGATCTAGAAATTATCTGATATACTGATTATTATTCGACGACTCTACGTATAATGAATCAAGGAATGGCTCTAAAATCTACGTAGTACTCCGTAGAATAGAACATGGAGGGGAGTAGCTCACGCGCCAGCATAAAACTGAAGTTACAGGAAAGTCAAAAAAGTGGTTCAGGGCTGCAGGCTAGGCTAACATGAGGCTGCTCAAGTTGAGGCCGCTGCAGCCTGGGTTCATTGTCCTAAGTTGACATCACAACACATTGACTTTTAACACCACGTATACACTTTTAATTTATTTACACATGCTTATGTAAATATGTACGCTTTTTGTGTACAAACAAAAAAAGCCTATATGTAAATGTGTGTACACAAAGTATTTTTGCATGTTGATACGGTAGATAACCAACACAAAGTTGGTTATCAACAAGTTAAATGTTTGCTTCTTTAAATACTCCCTCCGGTTTTTAATAAACTTCACACTTTTCTTTTTGGGACGATCTAAAATAAACTTCACACTTCGTTATTTCCTTTTTTGGCAAAGAAATCTACATCAAAACAGTGCCAAACAGTGCTAAACAGTGTCTCAAAAGTGCCAAACAGTCTCTACAGTGCCAAACAATGTCAAACAGTGCCTCAACAGTGTAATCTACAATAAAGTCAAATTTCTTTCCTTATTTTGTGCGAAGTCAAAGTGTGAAAATTAAATAAAACCGGAGGAAATATAAGATTTGTATAATTCTACTAAAAAAAATAAAAAGATGGAAAAAACAATGCAGTGAGTTGCACTTAGGGGCGGACCCAGGAAATTCATCTTAGGAGGGCGGTAGTTTAAACAAAAAAAAATCTTTAGGGGTGAAATTTATTTTTCGTATATATATACACTAAAAAATTTGTTGGAGGGACGGTAGCCCCCCTGAATCTGTATGTACTACGGTCCGTCCTTGGGTGCACTGAGTCCTATTTTGAGAAGAAACTAATTAATGATACTCTTATTTGAGAAAAATTATTATTTAACTCCTATGGAGTATTTATATATTGTCTCAAATCTTATTTGCAATACATTACGCGCACACATGTAATATATATTGATTGTCTTCTTACACATACTCATACACATTTATAACTTCAATTAAATCTAACTAGACAATATTAATAAAGTGATCGGCTATTTATTTGTATAACATGTTTGCCTAAAGTGTAGTGAAGTACTGTACGTACGTGAAAGTTCACCCTTCTAAAATACACCACTACACATATAATTATATAAACATATTTGTATATGTATAAACCCAATACGAGTATAATTTTTTAAACAACCTTGTCTTCCCTAATAAGAAATCTAACTCCAAAACTAGATTCAAGTAGAGGTGATGATATATACAGCTGATAAGCCGGTGGCAACAAGGTCACGAGTTTGGTTTTAATAAATGTGTACTACTCGATCGGTATAATACTAATAACTCCGACACTCCTTGTGTTTTATTCGCTTTGGTCGATTTGAAGAATATTTTGTTGGGTACGAATGTACCATACGATGATAAAAGTTCTTATTGGAAGGGGTAATCCGATTAGACCAGACCAGATCAGTTCAAATCAGTCCAGTCCAGAATTGAATATTTATAAAAATGCAAAGAGACCAGACATTACCAGATCAGACCAGCTCAGACCAGCAAATTACGGTGCAAGTAGAAACATCCTAATTTCAAAACAAAAGGTTTGGCATTCATATAAAACGTATGACGATAAGAAATCAATACTAGTACTATATATACACATGAAGGAACTTTTTAGAAGCCATGAGGGTTTGTTTTTCAGCGGCTTGATATCAAAACGCTACAAAATGTAGGGTTTCCTAGTTCAAAAAGGCCAGCGATTTCTTTAAAACGCCATATACCAAACTATCGTATATTACTTCATCATTGAATCATAATTACTCCCTCCGTTCCATTGGACTTTGACAACTTTTCCTTTTTTTGTTGTCCCAAAAAACTTTGTCACTTACCTATTAAAGCAACTAATTTGTGGTTCTTCACATTTCTCTCTCCTCTGCACAAATATCAACCACACAGTTTTTACAGTTCTTATTTCTCACCTACTTTGCACTTGGCGAAGTCTACCGGGACAGAGGTAGTATCATATAATAGTACTTCTCACATTGAAATACTCCGTAGTTTATTACATTACGGAGTAGTTTATTATTGAAGAACTTCATTCGTCCCATAAAATACCCCGTAAGAAAGACTATTTGTATTTACAAATTAAAGAGTATCATTCAAGCTAAGCTAAGAGATTATAGAATAGGGAGTATAATATAGCAAATGGCCATATGCATGCAAAGGGATTATGGGAGCATGAGATGACATAAAGGCGGTGAAGTGTTACGTTAGTTAGGGTATGGATTGATCAATTTGGTAGGTAAGCTTTAGTAGATCCGATCCAGCTTCAATGTCTTTATCATTGTCTTAATAATAATTCCAGTACATAATCATATAAAAATGTGTTCATAGGAATAAAATGAGTTGAGTGTGACTTAATCGCATCTTCAAGCCGATGTTAACATTCGTATCCTAAGTGGGTCAGAATTTTAGTGCGTTTCTAACTCTTTATATTTTGTCGATATTTGCTTAATTAATAATAATACTACTATAAATTAATACTCCGCATATCATGATTCTTATTACAATAATCCCTCATTAATATAATTACATCTAACAATTTTTTAATATATAATTAATGAATTGAAATAATTACATATTTATTACTAGAATAAAAATTGTTTAAAAAATGTGACCTCTTAGGTGTAATGATTATAATAATATAGTAATTTAGTTATGTTCAATTTTTTACACTTGAGTAATTACCGTAACACTGCTCATAATAACTTTAACCATTTTCTATATCTAAATTTTATTTAAGTATTATTTTTGAAAAAAATCATAAATAACTCGTGCGATTTCAAGTGTTTTTATTAAAATAATTCCAAAAAATCAAATTCTACTTTGTCAGGGTACAAACTGACCGTACAAAGTTACCAAATACGGTTGAATGGGTTAAAGTTAATTGATAAGTTTTCAAAAGAAATGAAACTATTTTTTACAAAAATCAAAACAACCGGATTTATTTTTTGATTAGTTCATTTCGGTAATACGAAATATAATTTTTTTATACTAGTATAGTTTTTATATCATACAAACCATACGAGGATCAAATTGACAGTTTTCCCAAAATGTATTCAAAATATTATCAAAAATGAAAAATAAAACCGTACTTAATCGTATTTTTTTTAAATCTATTACTCCGTATAGATGGAACTCGAACATTTTAGTAGTCTCTGACCTCCTATTTGAAAGATCAACAGTGATGACATCTGATCAATTCTTGGCAAAAATAAAAGAGTCTTCAAAAGATAAAAAAAAATGAAACTATTCAAAAACTAACAAAAAGAGTATGAATTGAAAGGGAAAATAAATCAATGGGTGAACTATTGGATGGCAGAGTAGCTTCAAAGAAGAAAGAGTATTATTTTACTCAAGTGAACAATGAGATTAACTTCAAATTAAATTAAACGGGTGATTCTATTTTGAATGATTGAATCAGAAGAGTTAATGCAATTACTAGAAGAGTTAACTACGTCAATTGTAAAAACAAGAACATGTATCTAAAGATAAGGATGCAAACTGAATATCACTCTCCTCTAAGAAAAAATAATTACCTAAATGTCCTCAGAAGCATGAACTGATGAAAGTAGAAGACTAGAGTTATTTTCAAAGTGGAAGAACTCTTGGTGCTCATCAATGCATAGTGGTTTAGTCTTTGGATCGGATTGATGCTTGGTGTGCCCCATTTTGGGATATCCCATTTGTACACCATCAATTGTGTATTCACAAAAGCTCAACCATTAAATCAATTGTCTCACTTTAATGAATTGCCTTTTGTGAACCACACAAGAAAGGATACCCAAAATGGAATACTACTACATACGAGTATGATATTTTTCTTATTTAAATCCCTCGCACACTCTTTTAATTTGGCTCAAGATGTGGTGGCGACAGGGTGAACATTTACACCTCTTGAAATAATAATATGTAATTATTATTATTATTAATATTATTATTATTATTATTATTATTATTATTATTATTATTATTATTATTATTATTATTATTATTATTATTATTATTATTATTATTATTATTATTATTATAGTAATAATAGTAATAACAATAAGAACAACAATAATAATAGACTCAAAGAAATAACGATGAGACAAGTGGACCCAGCAAGGAATGAGCATTGAAGTTATGTTTTGACTAAAATGAGTGGTGGTAACTGGGAATAAGAATAGAACAAATAATAAGAAAATCTCTCATTTCTATGCATGAAGACCAATTACTATAGAGTAATGAGTAATGAGTATAGACACACTAAAACACAAAAATAAGAAATCGGACATGTGACAAATGCAAACAAAGGGTCATCAATGTACATAAATTTCACTTTCGGTCCTACGAGTTTTAGGCCAATTCCACATTTAGTCAACATCTTTCATTTTGTCCACTTTTGATACACGACTAACACAAATTATTGTGTTTTCGCCCATGTATGATCCTTACGGCATTATTTCCGATGGTTAAAATCGCCGGAAAAGAACCACAAACGGTTAAAAAACATTAGTCAAGTACCAAAAGTGAACAAAGTGAAAGATGTGGACTAAAGGTAGAATTGACTCAAAACTCGTAGGACCAAAAGTAGAATTAATTCTACATATTAATCCTATACTCCTATAAATAGTAAGGAAGTATTCGAAATAGGTATATGAAAATGCACAAGAATTACTCTCTCCATCCCGAAAAGGTTGGTCAAATTTCCTTTTTTGTATGTCCCAAAAAAGATTTGTTATTTCCATTTAAAGTAAGGAATATATGGCTAAAGTTAATTCTCTCCTCTGCACATATTTCAACCACACAGTTTTTACTTTACGGAACAAAGGGAGTATATTATTAGAATTATTATTATAATCCTATAACAATAAAAATGCACAAGAGTTTGGTGGGAAAAGGGATGTACTAAATAAATAATTAATGCCCAAACTTAGTTCATAAAGAATTCTCTTTGACTATTAACTTTTTAAGCTGTGTTTGGTGTACCACATTTCTACCTCACCTATTGTGTGGTTCACAATAGCTCATCATCATTATATCGGTGGGCGTAGGTCAACTGGTAGTGAGGGAGTGTCACAAGAGTTAGGTCCCGGGTTCGACTCCCGACAACTGCGATGAGAAGTTACTAAATAGAGGGCCTCTGCAAGTACCGGGGACGGAGCCCCACTCTCTATCTGTCAGATTGTGATTATAGTCCAATTTACATCCTCCCATCGTGCCGTTCGGTCGGTGTTGGAAGGCCCTCAGGGATGGGATGTCATCCTTTTCACAATAGCTCATTTAAATGAGTTGTCACACTCTAATGAATTGTCTCGTTTACGCCCCACAATAGGGGTGTAATTATCCTACTTTTTCTTTTTCATCTTATCTTTTAAGAGCCCGTTGGGTAATAGCCAAATCAGCTGTATGTAGGGCTGGGCACGGGCCGGGTCGGGGCGGGTAATGCAAAATAAAATGGAACCGCCGGTTCCATTGTACGGTTCGGTCCAGTCCGGGTATTACAGTTTTCAAAATAGGAACCGGAAATTACCCGGCCCGTTTGAAACGGGTCGGTCCGGTCCGGATTTTACAATTTCTATTCTCATGTCTTGAAATTAGTAAAAACTCACGAAGTTCCAAATATCAATAATCAATAATATAGGACATTAGCAAGTTTCAAAATAACAACATAGTGGTGCACATATAACACAAGCGAAAAGTCCAATACTCCATAATTTCTTGTTTATAAGTTTCAAACAATTAAAGAAATTCCAAAAATATGCAACATAGCAAAAATACATATTTTCTAACATTTGTATTTAAACATGTTGTCTAACATCACATATTAAAGTGATTACTTTTTTTATATTAAATTTTCAGTATTAGCCAAAGTTGACACATACATGGTGGGTGGTAAACACAATTTCTATATTTTAATAAAAATATAATAAAAAAATAAAACAAAATTATCTTTAACAAATAATTAAATTCCATAGAAAGGAATAATTCAATAACAATAAAAAGTAATAAGATATTTATGAAACATTTAATCAATAATTTGAAAACAAAAGGATGTTATTGCAACTCAATTTAAAACCCTACTTCTAGCAAAGTAAACAAAACTATTTCAAAACCGATTATCACAAAACTATTAATAAATTAATATACAATATATATAATGGGCCGGGCCGGGTACCCGTTATTTTTTAATTTTGGAACCGGTCCGGTTCCTTCAAAAAATTACCCGACCCTACCCGGACCGTTTTATGGCAACAAAAAATGGAACCGGCTCGTTTCGGACCCGAACCGCCATTACCCGGACCGGACCGCGGTTCCAAGATCCGTTTGCCCACCCCTAGCTGTATGGGTTGATTCTGCTGAAAGTTATGAAGTTCTGGCTGGTGTGGCTGTATTGACTGATTCATCTGATTTGTGAAAAATAATAATTTAAAATACATTTTATTGATAAAATAAAGAAAAACATATATGAAAAATAGATAAAATGGCCCTCTACAGTAACTTCAGCCAATACAGCTAGAAAAGTAACTTCAACCTTACATTTTCAGTTTTCTTATTACTAATATTACACAATTCAGCCTGTAAAACCAAAAGTTACGTGTTTGGTGAAAAAGTTAACTTATAAATCTGGAAAACCAAAAATCATGGCTACCAAACGGACACTAAATTTTTGTGTATTCATCCTACTTTTTTTACTCCTATATTTTTTTAGAACTCATTTCAATCCAATCAAAGTATATACTACTGTTATACCCCGTAGGATCAATGTAGTCCATATCATACATTATACCCCGTAGGATCAATGTAGTACATTTGCTTAAAAACAACAATTGTTGGTCTCATCTTTGCTTTAGTCAATTTTAGGATAAAGTCGCAATTAGTCCTGGTCTGAAATCTGAATAATAATTGGGAATAATCTTTCCTTTATTGTAATTGTAACACTTCGAAAAACTTATTGCCTATTTAATCCAAGATCCCGTTTGGTAGCATCAAAATTGGCCGATTTGACTAACTTTGTTGAAATTTATGAAGTTCTAGCTGGAGTGACTGCATTGGCTGATTCTGCTGATTTAAGAAGAAATTATTTTTAAAATATATTTTGTTAATAAAATAAAGAAAAAATTATTTGTAAAAATAGCTAAAATGGTTATCTATAGTAACTTCAGCCAATACATCCAGAAAAGTAACTACTCCCTCCATCCTAAAATGGTTGGCTAATGTTGACTTGCACGTAGATTAATAAAGTAAAAACTGTGTGGTTGAAATTTGTGCAGAGGAGAAAGAATTAACTTTAGCCACATATTCCTTACTTTAAATGGAAATGGCCAACCTCTTTGGGAAGGCCAAAAAAGGAAATTTGGTCATTCATTTTGGGATGGAGGGAGTACAACCTTATTTTTTCTGCTTGGCGCAAAAGTAAAAATTGCGTGTTTGGTGAAAAAGTTGGCTGATAAACCTGATAATCCGAAAAACAGTGCTGCCAAACGGCCTCCAAATGTAAGCACTTGAGCAATATAAACATCGTATATAAGTAGATTTTCGAGATTAGGTAAAGCTACTGGAATTTATTACGTAGTATGATGATATGATGATCAATACGGAGTAGATCATTTTATTTGAATTACTTTACAGGCTAGTCTTTAGTTTGACTTAGCTTTAAGATCTTTCGACAAAACCAGGTGATTATCACCTAACACTTATTTCAGCATTAAATATAAAAATACAAAAAAACGATACTATTAATAATGAATGCAGCCTGGAGTGGGTTAAGAAGCCAGGAGCATATGACGAAAATGCTTTTGTCTCCTACCACAAGATCGACAGTAAAAAAAGATCTGATCTTGCACAAAGTCAACGATTGTGGACGGTAGCTTTTATTACCGCAAATGTAATTTTGCCCAAACAGTGGTGTACGCTTATCGATTTCAGGGACGAAAAAAGTTACAGCATCATTCTGGTCATTATGTTTTACCCCGTAAGAAAATTACCTTCTCCCGATGCTTGGTTTAAGATTCATTCAATTCTTTCGTCGACCTAGCTACGGAGTACTTTTCAGCTACTATGCTGTGAGATTTTGCCAGTGGAAATGTGGAATCGCATATATTTAAGAGATTCCATCAACTTCATTAGTTTGTTCACTTGCTATTGGGGAAGGAAAATGCTTAGTATAAATTAGTTGTACACAAAACCCTTCTAGTTGCCTGTGTACACAGACAATTCGTTAAAACAGGAACATGAGTTGATGCCAAATTGTCTATGTACACAGACAATGTACACATTTTGTGTACATATTGTGTACACCAAGAATGGTCCATTGGGGAATGGATGGATTCATGTTTTCATTTTAGGAAAAAAGGCAAGGTAAATCTTGAATTTGGATCTTCATAACTATGAAAAGAGATTAGTGAAAATGATATCTCCAATTACCTGGGTTAAAGCTTTATTTGTTGCTTTTGATTAAAGTTCAATTTACATTAATATGGTCAGTGCCCGATGGTGAAGTCCTTAGAGGCTTAGAGATGAAGTGTCAACTTTTTTCATGTTTTGAGTACACAAATGGATCTTAAAAGTGTTTCATATGGTAATTTAAAGTTTACGATGGATAAATGAATTTAGATTGGACATTACAAAGTTCAATAACAAAAGTGCGGTGAGCTCAATCAGAAAAGCTTAAATCTTTACTAAAAAATTAGGAGAAAATTAAATTAATTTAATATGATCGAACTTCATCTTATCATAGCTAGCCCTAATTCATACCCTCCCAAGCGGAACTTTATGATGGCAAGTACATTTCGTATTCACACTTAGGGAGTGTTTGCAACAGTTTCTGCTTAAATAAAAGCACTTTTGGAGATGTAAGGAAAAAGTGATTAGTAGAAAAAGTTGATAGTGTTTGAGAAAAAAGTGATTTTGAAAAGTAAAAGTTGAATAGTGTTTGGTAAAATAAGTGCTTTTTGTGTAATAGAAAGGGGAAAAGCACTTTTCACACGCAAGCCGAGAAAAAGATAAAATTGGTAGTGTTTGATAAATAAGTGCTTTTTAAGTCAAAAGCTGAGAAGTGTTTTTTTTTAAGTGATTGCAAACACCCCCTTAGTATAAGAGGTGAAAAATTGCATCAGTTTTGACCATTCGATCAACATGTGTCATGTTAAAATGTCTTAAAAATATATACGTATAGAATTATTACAAGCTTAATGATACAAACATAGTCATATACGCTGGCAGCCCCCAAAAAACGTCCAAGTGTCAAAATTAACTATGTACATATAAAAAAACCATATTGTTTTTAAACAATATTTGAGACTTTGAGTTGAATATTTCATATGTATTTGAAATAAACATTTGTTTAAATGAGACCTAAAGCAATTAATTTGATATATATGCAATATATTATAAACTTCAAGTGATTGATGAGTGAATAAGACATTATTCTTAAAATTTGGGTATTGAACTAATATAGTGCATCAAATTTTACACATCCAGATTTAGATGATGCTACTTTCTAGGAGTCGTAATTTTTTATTGAGTTATGAGAATCTTAATATATAAAAATTAAAAGTATTTTAGTGTTCTACATACTCGAATTTTCAGATGGGGCCGGCCCGGCAGCCAATCTTTTTTATACATAAACGAGATGCTTGAGACCCGGAACTAGTTGTGCTTGTTGTGGAGTTGTAGTTACAATATCGTTGACAGACACACTCAAGCTCATGCCTACACTTAAAGAAACTCATAGGTAAAAAATGTCATTACTCTGTCATATAGTTGCTAGGAATTCAACCGAGTACTGTAGCTATCAAGAACTACCTCAATCATTGGAGACTTGGAGTGACACACATGAACTAGGACCGGGCCGAAAAACTAAAAACCGAATGAAAATAAATCGAACCGCAACCAAGAACTACCTTTTTGAAATTATGTGTTCTAGTATGCTTGCATGTTTTTATGTTATATGTTTGATCCCCAAGTACCATATCATTTTCATTTCAATGACAATTTTTAGTAAAAAAAACCTAAAAATCCAAAATTAAACCGAAATAAACCGAGCTAATCAAACCACGGTTTCAAATTTTAAAATGTAAAATCAACCTGAAATTAAACTGCACTTTTTACTTTAGTTGCGTATTTGTTTTTTGGTGAAAATCAAACTCACCCCTACTTGGACAGACATCTCAATGTGTTGCTAACATTTATTTAGAAAGTAAAAGGATATTGTACTCTTTTCTCATAAAAAGATATATGAGGAAAAAATGATGGAAGAAATTAAAAGGATTGCCCAACATTTTAAAATTGTAATTACACAAACTAAAATTATCCTATTACACGTAATTAAGAAACCATGTAGATGAGGTGAACCAGACATGCCTTGATACTATTATGTAGGGAGTAATTAATTATTACTGGTATAAAGGTACATCAATGGAGCTATATATTTTGGTTAAATCATACTCCGTACAAAAATATTGAACCTGACCTATTATTTAATTAGACTCAAATCTCATTGACTTATTTAATAAAAAAAAAGATGACACCCCATCCCTGAGGGCCCCCCAACACCGACCGGACGGCACGATGGGAGGATGTAAATTAGACTATAATCACAATCTGACAGATAGAGAGTGGGGCTCTGTCCCCGGTACTTGCAGAGACCTTGTGTATTTTTCAGCATAGTAACCCCTCATCGCAGTTGCCGAGATTCGAACCCGAGACCTAACCCTTGTGGCACTCCCTTGCTACCAGTTGAGCTACGCCCACCGTTAAAACTAAGGTATGGGTAAACTTTTTATAGTGACTAGCTCCACCGCTTTCACGGTCCCTTACCCCAGAAACTCAACTTTGGCTTGGCCCTAAGGGTTAGTATACACCGCTTGGCCCTACCACTTGAAGGGTTTTTTGGTGGAGCATAGTTCCACTGGTGCTAGTGGGACTCGAACACGAGACATCTCCTATGCAAGGATAACCTCACAATCAGCTAGGCTGGAAGTGATGGTTTCATTGACTTATTTAATCTATTTAACACATCACATGCTACTCTTTTTAAATACAAACACTAATCCTGGTGTAACATCTCTTTCAAAATAGGGGAATTTTGACACCAACCTTCGAGCGCATCCCATCAAACCCTCCACTGAAAATTATATTGATGTGTCGTTTTTTTCCTTTTGAACAAAAAAAAACAAAACAAATATAGCAAAAAGAAAACCCAATAAAAACATCCCGCAACAGATCTGATATGGTTTTCTCCATCTGGTCGGTGGGATGGCTTTCGGTTAGAGATGTCTTAATGATATACTTCGTATGTGTTTAAAAAAACTCGAAGGTGGAGCATGTGATGCCTTGCAAGAATCACATGAAAGATTTTCAGTATTCCAAATATTGTATTTTTAAAAAAATCATAATTTTTTTTCAAAATTGATTAATGTATTTGATAAATTGGTAAACACATAAATGGTACTCTAATTATGAGTATTATTACATTTTGATGTCTCAACTCTTAAATAAATAAAATCAGTACCATAATTATACATAAATATTTCAACTGACAATATTATTCCAATTCCACACCAAAAATCATGTATACCGGCCGGATTCTATGTGTGTTGTCAAATTCACCTTACTTTTGTCTTTGTCATCACCTTAGGGTTGACATAAGCATGGAATTTCGATAGTCAAATAGAATTTTTCGATCACAAATTTGAACAAGATTATCAATTAAAGCATTTATGTATTGTCATGATATTGATTTGATTCATTTATGAGTTAAGATACCAAAACCTAATAAAATGAAGGATAGTTAAGATACGAAACACTATTTCCAATTCTAACTATGCCCCTCTGACCCTCTCCCAAAAGGGAAAATACCTGTCAGCTTAGTCGCTTACGTTTTGATGATCGAATAGACTGAAGGATAGGATGGATTTAGGGGGTTGCCAGGGGGCGAGTGCTACCCCTGGACTTTCAATATTTCTATTAGATATGTGGTGTTTTCATACTTTAATTGGTTACTTATGTGTTCATCTCCTTGACATTTTAGATTTTAAAATTAATATGAGATGCTAAAGGAGAAAGTCTAAAATTTATCATTTACTTGGACAAATGAACAATTGAACAACTCACTAATTTCTTGTTGGTAGGCTTTGGTTAATGTCCTCCTACACCTTTTGTATCACCTTATTTACTCTAATAAACTCTAATTAATTAAAAAAATAAAGAACAACTCATTAATTCAAAACTTAGGAAACTTATGCTGTTAAAAAATCCTAATTTTATAATGTTGATTTATCTTTATTAGATAATTAGTACTTGATTTTGTATTATCAAATAATATTTAATACCACAGTACCACACACATTCTACTTGAACAAACAATTCTTACATTATATGAAGAAAATCCAAAACATAAGTGTTTGTGCAACATTAAAAGTACACAATTATTTTATGAGATATTACCCAAAATAGGACTAAAAAGGTTTGGAAATTCTAAAATAAGACTGTCATGTTTTTATTTCCAAAATAAGACTAATTACTGTCATGTTTTGGCAGTACCAAATTTCTAACATGGCAGTATTTTCCAAACATGACAGTAATTACTCCTATTTTGGGAATAAAAAACTTGGCAGTCCTATTTTGGAATTTTCAAACTGTTTTAGTCATTTTTCGGGAACTTTCCCTTATTTTATTTCTTACTTTAGTTTGTGAAGTGAATCCAAAAGCTTTGCCTATTTCCCATTTAATGATCTTAATCAATTCGTTTGTGATTCCTATATTTTTCTCTGCTATCCAGAAACAATAATTACACACAATATTTTCTTTATTCTTACATGTGTGTCAGTCATACTTAACAAAATTATAAGAGACGAATGAAGTGAAAAAGTTCTACAGGGTATGTGGTGTGATTAGTGCTGGACTCGGGCCGGGCGGCCCGGCCCGGAACCGGCCCGGCCCGGTTACTGTTTGGCCCGGCCCGGCCCGGGGCCCGGTGGGTCCCTCGGTTCGGTTCGGCCCGGCCCGGCTGCTGGGCGGTTCGGGCCCGGGCCCAGGTTTTGGTGAACCGGCCCGGCCGGTTCGGGCCCGGTCCGGGCCGGATTTTAATTTTTTTTTTTTTTTTTTTTGAAATTCTTTTAAGTTTTAGGTTGGATTAGGTATTTTGGGCCATTTGAGGTGGTTTGGGATGGTTTGGGGTTGAGGGGGAGGGGTAGGGGATTAAATAGGAGAACAAAAAAAAAATATTGGGCCGGTTCGGCCCGGCCCGGCCCGGCCCGGTTTGGCCCGTTACTGGGACCGGAACCGGCCACCGGCGGTTCGGGCTCGGGCCTCCCTTTCCTGGCCCGAGGCCCGGCCGGGCCCAGGCCCGAACCGGGCCCGAACCGGCCCGAGTCCAGCCCTAGGTGTGATTGGAGACTGCGCAAAAACGGTTTCGAATAGAACTTCACATTGCCCTCCATGGCTATTGACAAGGTGTGCATTGCCAATTCACATTGATCAAAGTCTAATGCTCCATATAACGCTTAATACGCCACTATTGGACTGATACTGATGACCTTCAACTCTTCAAGGTTTACTTTTCCTTTCTTACAAAATGCCTATGGCCAAAGCTGCTGCTAATCAAATACGAGTCACTGTCCGCTAGTATTATTAATGTGCTGAAAAAAGATCACTAATTTTTCACACAAGACTAAAAAAACACAATCACAAAAAGACTGAAGAATGCAGTTCTTAAGAGGCCACATTGATGTTCAGGACAGAGCATAATTAAAACCCATAAATAGAAGTAGCAAAAAAACAAAACAAAAAAAGTAGCAACCTAGATAGGATGAATTACGCGAATCAGAGAACACATTATGGAGAACAAATTCTGGATCAATATTGTACAGGACAAGCAGCAGCAGCAACAGCTAGGAGATAACACAGAATCGGTGAAAATTCTCACCAACATCAGCGCATTAGAAAGTCCATCAGGTATTCGTTTTACATAAACCACTCCTGCATTAATACGAGAACATGATGTTGTATAATCAGACAAGAAAAAAAGGTAATGAAAACTATCTTAAAACTGCAGCATTAGTATTCTCACCGGTGGTACATTTGGATAGAGGTCATCAAAATGTTCAAAGTACTCATGACTAAAAGAATCAGTATAGTCGTCATAATCAAAATACTCATCATACTCATCATCAAAGTCATAACCTTCGTCAGAGAAGCCCATAGAATATTGTAACTCATCATAGGCCTCGACATAATCAGAAAATTCATAGTCGGACATCGAATCATAAGGGTACTTTAAATCTTTAATTTGCTTAGAACATTTTTCCAACAAATCAGCTTCCGGAGCGACGTTGAAACACCTTCTCATGTCAAGAGATTTAAGATGAGGGCAACCATCAACTATTGCCCTCAAACCTTTATTTGTCATGTTACTTCCAAACAGAGAGAGGTGGTGCAACCCTTTCATATGCTCCGCAACCGCTACAGCTTCCTCATCGCACACTAATTCGTCTCGACATCCATCTTTGTTATAAGTAAATGACTTAAGCAAGGGACATGAGCGTCCCGCAGTCTTGATGAATTCAACAGAAAGACTGCAGAAGTATATTTGAATATCCTGCAGTAATGGAAGCTGGATGGCAGCTTTACTCAAACAGTCATTCGAAACACAATAGCAGGATACAAGCCGAAGCTTTTTCAGCTTACTTGATCTGTTCATTGCAAAAGTAAAATGACTTTTAAAGGATATAGCATAAAAGTATTCAAAACAAAAAGAAAATTGGCAGTTAATGCACAAGTACACAACAAGACAAAGGATGCTAGTTGAATAGAACCTAAAGAATTACAATACAAGATTTCAATCATATACTACGTATATGGTATTAAATTTGAATCTCGTGTTTCTAGTAAACTTGGTTTAGAAAAAAAAAACGCCTCAGTGAGGCGCCCTAAGGCGATCCCTTTATCGCATCTTACACCCCCAGGCAGCGTAGGTTCCAAGAGGCGCGCCTTATATGGCGCTTTTTGACACCTTTTGCGCGTCTGAGAGGCGCATGCTTCTCACGCCTCACGGAACTGTCTTTTGGCGATTCAGTCTCTCTAGTCTTCTCCCTTCTTCCTTCTGCGTTTGGCTGTTTGCTTTGCTTCCTAGTTCCGACATCTGTGTCCTGTTTCTTCCTTCTGCGTTTGCTTTATCACAACTCCTGTTTCTTCCTCTGATGTCTCGTGTTGCAGGCCAGGACTCGCAGGTAAGTATTTTTTTCTTCTGTTCTACTGTTTGTTCTCTTATGCGTGTGATGGTTTATTAATTAAGTATGTATTATTTTATATCTTATTACCTTGAAATTGTAGAGTTACTACCTCTGTCGGTCTGTGCTAGATCATGCTTAGTAGGATAACTAAATATTTGTTTTTATTTAACAAATATATACTCTGTATGACATTTTCTATTATTAGCAATTTTTTATATAACAGTTTATCAATTACGTTTTAAAGTTTTAAGATTGAGTTTTGTAACTTGACTTTTGGCAATGGTTCCGTTTAATATATATTTCTTGCTACTGTCTTAGTGTCTTAAAAAATAATGGGTTTCTCTTATGATGTTTATTAAGATTGTTTAATAGTTTGAAGTATTTTTGTGATGTTATCACTTTTTGAGAAGAGTGCTTCATGTAGAAGTAGGATAAATATATTTTACCAAGATATGATGTTAAGATCCGTGAGGCGCGTTCCTCGCGCCTAAGGTAAATCATTGAAAACGCCACGTACCACCTCGCGACTTCTAAAATTAAGCTAGTAAACTAACATTTGCTAGGAAATTTGAAAAATTATTAGTATGAAATAAATTATGATAACCCAAATATATTGATAACGTGATTAACTATACTGTAACCTAAAACTAGGAGGGCTTTTAACCAGTAGACAAACTTTTCCATATTTGCAGTGAGAAACCGCATTGAGTCTTATAAGAGTAATATACTATTACTCTCTTTAAGAGGGCTAGACTGTTACACTCTTTAAGCGTATTAAGCATATAGATTATAGTTGCTTGTATAATCTATACGCTTCACACAACTTATAAGAGTAAACACTGCAGGGGTATGCAATAGTGTATAAAAAGTGAGAATGTATGTTTAGAGAACCAAAAAGTGAGAGCATATATATATATATATATATATATATATATATATATATATATATATATATATATCATTACATATTTACATGTGATCACTTTTTTACCATAAAATAAATAAAGCGATCCATGCAATTTTCAACTTTTAGGAATAAGGCTTGGATGTTGTTTTATGCAATTTACAACTTCATAAGAGAAAAGTGAATTAATTAATAAAGACAGATGTGATTTTCATCTTCAACCCATAAAACCAGAATAATCATGTCAAGGAATACTCCACCTGTCGATTAGAAAACATTAAAAGATCACCGACTGATTGCAACATCAATTTGGGATATCAGACATTTGTGGGTCATACAGTCACACTGTTCCATTAGAATATAACCCCTAACTCCCATAAGTGTTAAGCACTTGAGCATGATGATGCAACTAGCACCCTCTAACTTGGAAGAAAAAATGTACTCCGTACTATACAACAAAATGTACATTATACAACCAAATGTACTGTACACATGGTAGATCCAAATGACGAAATGATCATTTCTCTAGTATAAAATGAGCTTTTATATTCAAATGAGTATTGTATAGAATGAATGGTGAGCTGAAAAAATTGAATTTGTGCCCAGATGTATCATATAATTTGCCTAATTTGTATGCTTCTTAAATACCCTTCACTGATAGTTCTGTCAAGTACAATTTCTCTTAATCAAATGTTAGTCTTTCTTAAATATGTCAAATATCAATCATATGCTGTCGAGGAGTATTACTTGAACAGTTTTTCCTATGACTAAATAACGATGCTTCTGGATTATGCTACAAAGGAATATAACCTACACATTTCTTATAAAAATTAACACAAACATCACAAAGATGGAAAAATTATGCCTTTTCAACTTTGGGTATATTAGCTCCAACTTTTTTTTAGTTTAATTGTTCCAAAGGTGTATATATGTTGTCATATTTCAGAGTGTATCTATCCCAATGAATAAGTAAGGAATATGTGAAGATTAAATTAAAGACAATGCTGACCGCTGAGCAATATATAAGAGCAATTCATTAGTGCAGAAGTCTTCAATGATAATCTCATTGAGTTCGCCCTGGCTGAGTTCCACCGCGTGACGGCACATATCCTCCAACTCGTCGTCGTCGCTAAAGCTTGGTTTCGACATGTTGATAACGCGCCACATGGTTGGATCCTTGCAGACGTTTCTCCATGTGGTACACACCATAATGGCATTCCTCAGGACATCCTCCACCCCTAGCCTCTGCAAGATGTTGGCCGTTAAGTCACGCGGAAGCTCCACCCATGGGGGCGGCGGAGGAGGCGGAGCGGTAGAGGGAGCACCCGCCGGATCTTTCTTCTTCGGCCTCCATACGAACTTCTGCCTTCTTCCGTACCGATTCGGCATCTTTGCTGGTTCCCCTGCTTGTTAGGGTTTTCGATGTATATATGAGAAAAACAAAAGATTTTTCGGAGCAGATTTTGGATTTATCCGTTTCAGTTCTAGCGAAACGAAATTCTGCGCTAGTTTTGATATCGGAACTCCCGTCAAATATCCTTTTTTTAAGGCCCCTCAAATATCCATTATCCGGTAGGATACACAAATTAGGATGTTTGGACTTCTCTCCTTTTTTTAAAGTTGGAATAGAATCAAAATTAATTTTGAGAAACAGTTCTTCCAAATTTCTAGTTCTCCCAAATTTCTGTAAAAACTGATTCTGGGAATAAATTAGAACACCAAAATCACTTCTAAAAACTGATTCTATGAGTAAATTAGAACATCAAAATCACTTCTACACTTTCTCTCAAACAATCCAACTTTTGTTTCTGCTCCTTGAATGAGCAGAACCAAATTTAAGTATCAGATCCAAACACCACCTTGATCAAATTGCTTTGTATGGAATTTTCCTAAAATATTATTTATACAAAATATATGATTAAAAATGTGATTATAAATTACTCCATATATGTGTTATTGTCATTGTGATATGAAATTTAAGTACCATTATAATCACAAAAGTTAGTTACTATGTCCATCACTTTTATTTGATTATATATTTGAAATAATTACTTTTGTATGTGTAAAGAATTTGATTAGAAGAGAAATATTTAGTTAAATTAATGCCAAGCATTGAAAAGAGGAAATGGCCGAACTCACCTTATCACAACTCACTCTCTCCTACGGAAGGATTTGAAATTTCATGAAGGAATTTCAATCCTATTTACCACAGGCTGTCCCAGCCCCCTGACCCCCTGGAGTAAAAAAGGAGAGAGAAAATGGATTGAAAATAAAATTGTGAATTTAACCGTTGTCTGTTGGATGAAGTTAGTATTAAATTAAAAACAATTTAATTTTCTTTAATATCAAAAGACTTTTTTAGTAATTTAAGAAAATTAAATGATTTCAATAATTTTAAACTACAATTTCATTTAATTATTAGAACCACATTAACTTTAATAAACATATCAAAAATGGTATATTATAGGAAGGTGAATTAAAGAATTTATGTTTTATATATGGCAAACCTTAAAATTTCACTCTATTTTTAGTGTCTATAAATATTTATACACATACGTGCATGTATTAAAAAGAGTGGCTCACATACCATCAAAAGAAGAAAGCTTCACGGTTATTGTTTCCAAAAAATCAAAGGCGAAATGAATCAACACCTAGGACTATTGAGACCAGATAGCAAGCGTGATTGCACAACACCAAGTAACATACTCAACGGCGAACCTGGCTCAACTACTCCAATACAAATTACTAATCATCTATATTCGTATATGGATTCTTCATTTAGGTGTTTGTGTTCTGCTTCTTTTATCAATAAGGTTTTTCTTTTTACGCTAAAAAAACATGTATATACATCATACATTTTTCTTGGTGGGGCTGTGGTGGGGGAGGCCCCTTCTACTCTTCTAGCATCCCCTTTTTTCTATCCCTGGTTTTTTCTAGCTAGGATTTTTATCACCAACAAAGCATACTCATCAGAGATGATAAAGTTTTTGTTTTTTATAAACATCAAGGATGATAAAGTTAAAGCATGTGAGAGTGCTTTTTTAGTAGCACTTATTTTCGCATTATCCCTCTTATAAGCTTTATATGATATGTGTAACATTTGATTTTAGAGTAAATTTCCGGATTAAAACAATAGAAAAATTCAAAACTAGGACTATCATGTTTTTATTAACGTTTTTAGGACTAAAATATAGCAGCTTGACAAAATTGCCCCTCAATATAAAACTCCAGGCTTCCGTATGGAGCCGCTGGCTACTCTGCGAACGATCTGCTACTCTTCTTCTTTTCTTCCTATTCTTCTTTTTTCCCTTTTCTTCTTTTCTTCTTCTTAATCCTCTTCTCGTCTTCTTCCAGGTTCTCTGTATTTTAATTTTTTCAATTTGTTTCTATTAACAAATGAAAATAGTATTTTGGATCTAAAAATTGAGATGAAAAGTGAGTTTCAACGTATGACCATGATCGAATATATTTGATTTTTTTTTCAATTTTGTTTAGTTCTGGTAAATTTTGGAAATGTCACTTTTGTAATCTGAGAATGTCAAAATTAATAGAAGAAACGTCACTTTTATGGCAGCATGTTTATAAAGATGGCAATCTCACTTTGAAAAAATGACATTATAAATGTTATAATTTCAAAGTAAGATTGTCATAGTACTGCCATAAAGGTGACATTTTTCTTCAAAACATGACATTCTCAAATATGTCATAAAAAATGACATAAAATGCCATAAGAATGACATTTTCTTATTGACATATGACATTTTCATATTGTCATCCGGATAAATATATTGCCACAAACATGACAGTTTTTTCAAATAACCAATAATTTTGACATTCTAAGATTACAAAAGTGACATTTTTCTGAAAAAATAAAATTCAAACACAAAAAATCCAAATTAATAAATAAAATTCAAATCCAATCCCAGTTACGTTAATCAAAATCATAATACTTCGTACAACTCAAATAAAAATGTTGTTGGTTGAAACCTCACGTTGAATCTAAATGGTTACAAGTGAGATTTTTTTTAGAAAAGTAAAAGAATTAAGTGAAATCAAAATCATTCTAAGAAGGGAAAAAGTGCAAATAGACCCATGTACTAATCAAAAAAAGTCAAATAAGCCCTTATTTAGGAAGTTATGTCCGGCCGTCGTCATTTGGGGTGGTTCCCGGTGGAATTTTTTGATGAAATTTTTTTAGCATCATATTCATCAAGTCTAGTTTGCTCATACCAAATTTCAGCTAAAACTTCAATCGGGAAGGCATTCAAATGAATTCTTGAAGATAACTGCGCTTCTAACTGCGCAGTTATTTTCAAGAATTCATTTGAATGCCTTCCCGATTGAAGTTTTAGCTGAAATTTGGTATGAGTAAACTAGACTTAATGAATAAGACGCTCAAAACATTTCATCAAAAAATTCCACCGGGAACCACTCCAAATGACGACGGCCGGACAAAGACTCTTAAATAAGGGCTTATTTGACCTTTTTTTGTTAGTACATGGGCCTATTTGCACCTTTTCCCTTCTAAGAAAAAGCAAACAGAGCACCACAGAGATGATGAGAAGATGATGATCGAACAGGAAGGAGAAGAAGAAAAAAGAAAAAGAAGAAGAGGAAGAAGAAGAAGAAAGTTGGAGAGGATTACCTATTTTTGCCGGCGAAATAGGTGTGATTGGCGTCGATGGGGAGGGCGGCCACCGTTGATGATGTAGGAGTTGCGTTCCGTCGCAAGCACAGTCCTTGCGTTTAATCGCAGACGAAGGATTGCAATTCCAAGGCTAGGAGAGAAGTTGCAGATTAACGGAATTGATTCGGAGAGAAGTCGGTGAATTGAATTAATACAGGAGAAGACAAAAATGTAATCTGGGGTCCTATTTTGGAAATAATAAACTTGTAGTCCTACTTTGGAATTTTCTTAATGTTTTAGTCTCATTTAGAACAAATGCTTTTGATTTTATCAACTAAATAGTTTAATAATCAAATCAAAATTTTCCCTAAAAAAAACAATAATCAAATCAAAATAAATAAGATAGGGGTCCCTATTCTGAACGAATTGACAGAATTTTCCGGAGTGGACAATTTTAGTTATTTTCATTTTTCTCTCTAATATATTATTCCCTCCGTCCCAATTTGTAAGATACTTTACGGTTTACGCTGTTTGACCGATGATAAAGCAAATTAATTTGTGATTGTGTTAAAACTCAAATTAGTTTTAGAAAATAAAATTTACATAGTCAGAAACTACATTAGAATTTTACAATTTCGCAAAAAAAATCATATTTGATAAAAGTTAAATGTATAAAGTAAAAGATTAAAAGTGATTTATGTTGACCAAGTGAATAGGAAACATGTCCTACAAATTGGGACTGAGGGAGTATTATATTTTAAAATAATTGTCTAGAACTCACAAATTCAATCCGCTTTAGTGATAATTTTATTCAATTTCAACAAATTCAACCGCTTCAACCACATTGAGAGTTAGGAGTTGCATTCCTAATAATAGGAATTTGACCAATTGCAAACACAATTTAACAAGATCATACACTTAGTCCGTCAAATACACAAAAATAGTATTATACTCTATTGGGAAATAAGGTTTAAAAGGATACAACACATACAAGCATAAGTAAACTAATAAATACAAGAATAATATCATGTTTTCTTTTGATATTTGGGTTTGTTGGATTTATTAAGACACTTAGGATTTGTAAAATCCTAAGTGTCCACTGTCTTCCAATTCAAGGCAAACCAATTTTTTCTAGTTTGACTATGGCGGAACATCCAAATAGTGACCCAACTTTTATACTCCTTCAACTCATTGTCTTGAAAGAACTTCTTCCACCCTCCATTGAGAACATAGAATTTATTATCTGACCAGCTCTTAAATGTCATCTCATACTCTACCCCATAAGAGTCGTAAGTTGTCACTATAATACCATTAATGGGATCTTCATCATCATTCATCAATGGCAAAATCAGGTTTATCACCTTGTCCTTATTCAAACAAAGGCGATTTTGGTCTTCCTTCACATCTGTAGGGGTGAGTTGCTTCTCAAAGGGAAAGCTGCAAGCCTCAATGTCTACTATGCCCTCCAAATTTGGAGGATATCTTGACAACAGGGTCCCATCAATGCTATAAGCTAAATATGGATTTATCCTTTTTGGTCTTTCTGTTTCCTTGGGAAGAAGAGATTTTCTTTTCCTCTTTTCCAAACTTTTGGCTTCTTCGTATCCCAAAGTTTTATTGCTCATGGAAAGCAAAACCATGGCTGCACGAACATCTTCCGTTTGAAGTTCGGCCGGTGATAATGTTTCCATGATGGTAAGAGTTGATATCCTTAACAAGTTTAACTAACAAAGGAGTTAAATAATAAATAAGGAATTTATGGAGTATTGAGATAGTGAGATCAATGATCCAATTTGTCCTAAAAGAGCCGAAGGGAAAAGTCTATTCTACTCTTCTGCTAATTAGGAAACAAAAATGATGACAGGAAAAAAAAAGTCCGTATATGAGAACAAGGAGGTTTCTACTTTCTTAATTAAAATGTACTCCTATATGTAGCTTCTGGTATCTCTAAAAAAAGTATTATTTAATAAAAAAAATTGTGTTATAGGCTCCCTATCCCAATATATTTACAAAAAAAAATTGTATTATTTAATGAATAACAAAAAAAGTTATGTTATAGTCTCCCTATCCCAATATATTTACTAAAAATCACAGTGGAATCAAATTTTGTCCTTTTAATTTCTATTATTCGAGTAACCCAGTATGTCAATAACAACAACACACAAAGCTAATATCAATCTAGATCAAATCAGATCTGTTCATATATATAAGATCAGAATTAAACATATCATATTTTACAGTTGTAAAATACAATAAAACAGACATCTACCAGACCAAATTAGATCAGATCAATTCAGACAAGATTTAAACAAATTAGACCGGACCAGATAATTTTCATCCAATTAAAAACATCCTAATTTGTAACCCAAATAAGAGTTTTGTTTCACATACTTTATCAATAAATCAATAATACTACGTAATATTATAACGACATATATAAGAATGAACCAAATGGACCAATATAATGATGCAGTTGAATTATTTAAATCTAAATTAAAAAGCATATAATGATTTGGACCTATCAAATGCATGATAGGTACGGTACCCCATTTTTTAAATGGGTACCGGAGTTGTCACCTTGTTGTAATAGTAATGCAGCCATAGACCTTACAATAACAAATCGAAAGCTTATTTTGACGGTGATTATTCAACTCAATTAAATGATAATATTAATATTTAGAGGTTGTTTGGTGACATCGTTTTTCAGCTTATCAACCAGTTTTTTCATCAAACACGTAATTTTTGTTTTCGCGCTGAATTGTGTAATAATAAAAAAAATTAAAGTTGGAGTTAATTTTCTGGCTGTGTTGACTGAAGTTTTGTAGATGACCATTTTAACTATTTTTACATATAATTTTTTCATTTTTTTATTAATGAGATATATTTTAAAAATAATTTTTTCCTAAATCGGCAGAATCAGCCAATGCAGTCACTTCAGCCAGAACTTTATAAATTTCAGAAGAATCAACCGATTTTTATGTTACGAGCTCTTAAAAAATATGATATGAAGTAGTTTATATCATGATGATAAAATTAATGTGACGAGATTTTTTTAGATATGCAATTATATAGGTTAAATGTGGTCGTTAAATTACTCAAATTTGGCAAAAAAAAACATAATACTCTTGTTTTGAAATTTTTGTATCATTTTTACTCTCACCTAAGGGATTTTCCCTACAAATTAAATTACATGAATGTACTTTTATATATACTACGTATTACTTTGTGCCCAAACTATACTCACTAAAATAGAACCCGTTTTTATTAATATAATATTTCCTCCGTTCTTAAATAAGTGCAACGATCAACATTTCACACTTGCCGAGACACAATTTTGACCATTAATATATATAATTCTTTATTAGTAAAAGAATTAAGAAAAAACACATTTTGAAAATTTACAATGAAACAAATTTAACAATATCTTTTTCAAGAAAATATATTAACACATTATTTAATTAAACATTGTCAAAGTAGAACATGCAAATAGTGTAAAATTCAACATCTTGCACTCATTTAAGAGCCGAGTTATTATAACCTACATATTCGCAATTTGGCATCGGCAGAGCCGTCCAAGAAATCCAAGAAGCCGTGTTCTAAACGCCTAGACTAGGCCTCATATAATGAGAAAATAATAAAATAACTTAACAAAATACTTTGAATTTAATCTAAATATCTGTTTAGTAAAGAAAAATGACATAATATTAACTTTGTTTGGTAGATGTGGATTTAGTTTTGAAACTCTTTGAAAATAATATTTTAAATTCTTATACTTTGACAATTAAGTGACACAATTTCGTAGTCTATCCCTAATTTCCTATTAAAAAACATAGCCTCTAACCTAATTGAGGATGTTATTACTTGGACTATTTTCCGTTCCAAATCAGATCAGGACATACATACATAGTTATAAAATACACAAAGACCAAACATTTATCAGCTCAAATCAGATCAATTGAGAAAGGAAATACTTCTTATAAACAAGAAAGTGAATACTTATTAGTTATTTTAATTATGGAGAACGTATTAAAGGCTGCAAACAACCCTATTCATACATATATATGCTACTATTATACTCCATATATATTGTTATTATAATATTATTATTATTATAGGTTATTGGTACATAAACAACCCTATCGGAACATGGCACTTAATATTTGACGGTACAATAGAACCAGACTATGTGTGTGTGTGATGTATATATATAGAGAGAAAACTTCATGTCAGGCCGGCCTGACGGGCTGCCCCGTCCGGCCGAGCCCGTTTGGGCACCTTCCCGGTGGAATTTTTTGATGAAATTTTTTGAGCATGTTCCTCGTCAAGTCTAGTTTGTCCATACCAAATTTCAGCTCAAAATTCGATCGGGAAGGTCGTCAAATGATTTTTGCAAGTTAACTGGTCCGGAAAATACATATTCCGGACCAGTTAACTTGCAAAAATCATTTGACGACCTTCCCGATCGAATTTTGAGCTGAAATTTGGTATGGACAAACTAGACTTGACTAGGAACATGCTCAAAAAATTTCATCAAAAAATTCCACCGGGAAGGTGCCCAAACGGGCTCGGCCGGACGGGCAGCCCGTCAGGCCGCCGGCCTGATGAGAAGAGCCCTCTATATATATATATTATATACATATTAAAATTTGAGAATCATATCATGATACAGATTAACCAGAAGATTTTTAGTTTATAGATCATATTGGAGGACTTAATATTAATAACTTGGCTATTGTAACCGAATTAAAAAATCTTAAAATATAGCATGACTATACTAGAGTAACGGATAATAAACAATAATATAAGAAATTAACAAAAACTTACTGTACTTGATAAAACGTTTAATTCTTCCTGAAAGAACTGATAGAATGCTCTTGAGAAGAAATATTTTTTTTCTTATGAAGATGTCTAATACTGACTTGTTGAGAAAAATATAATGGGTATGAATTAAAAAAATAGATGCAAGTATTTATACTAGTTCATACCTAAATTTCCCAACTACAATTAAAGACAAGTTCTAATACGAAAAGGATTATGTAATCATCAAACAATAAATAAAACAAATATTAAATCGATTTCAATAAGAAATAGGATTCTTAAATAGCTACCGCCTACCACGTATCACATACTTTAAATTAAGATTAAGAGCCCGTTTGGTAGCACCAAAATCGGCTGTTTTGGCTGATTCTGCTGAAATTTATGATATTCTGGCTGGAGTGGCTGTTTTGGCTGATTCTGCTGATTTAAGAAAAAAATATTTTAAAAATATATTTTATTAATAAATTAAAGAAAAAATTATATGTAAAAATAGCTAAAATGGTCCTCTACAGTAACTTCAGCCAATACAGCCAGAAAAGTAACTCCAACCTTACTTTTTCGGCTTATTACACAATTCAGCGCGCAAAAGTAAAAGTTACGTGTTTGGTGAAAAAGCTGGCTGATAAGCCTGATAAGCTGAAAACAGAGTTCTCCAAACGGGCTCTAAGGGTAGAAGGAGTTCAAATTATAGAATTAGATTAGATATTCTATATATTACGTAGTATATTATTATTACATAGTATATAACTAAACCACATTCTTGGCGAACCTAATGAAACTTCAAAGCCCACAAAGATCGTATTATACAATAATTGAGACTTCTATGATCTAACCACAGAACGAACTTGCCGAAAAATTGTTGAAACAAAATAGATTTATTGAATTATTGTGTTAAGCCTCTATAATACACAAACTATGTCCACTAATTTCATGGATTAATGTATTAATAAACCTATTAATACATCTTGCAGGTTTTGTGGTTTTTACGAGTGTTTAATTGTATTAAAATACTTCGTATTGATTGTACAGATAATTAACTTTATGAGAACTGAAATTTTGCCCCCAATAATCAACTTTATAAGAGAAACAATGGATAATTACCTAAATAGAACTTAAACATGCTTAAAATCCCAAATAACACTACCTTATTTTAAATTCTCTAATTAGAACTAATCACGTGTGTTTGGACAAATATGCCCCTGTAGCATTTTGACTGTTCTGCCTAGCCACCGGCCCTCGCCTAGCTGCCCTACCTACCATCACCGCCGGCCAACACTGCCGGAATTTGGCCAAAATTTCCAGGGCTTTTCTGTCAATTTCACGTTGGGAGTCTCGCCGCAGCTTCGTCTCCAATCTCTGACGTCAGGCTGCCCTGCCACCAACGGAGTGCCCAGGTTGCCCAAGGCAACAAGAGGGGAGCAATTAATTAGATTATGGGTATCTAGGTTAGAAAAGTAATGTTTAGTCTTATTTGTGAATGATTTAGGTTTTAGTTTTATTTATGCAATTAAATTTTCATTTAGATTTATTTAAGGCAATTTCTGAATAAACAACTTACCACTATATGTGATACAAATTACTTTGCATGCTTATAATTGACTGGTAGAGTAGCCTAAGTCTATATTCTCGGTATTAAATCTTCGTAAAAGTAAGCTAAGAAGTTATAGTTTAGAAGTTGTCCTCTCTTCATAAAAGTAAGCTAAGAAGTTATAGTTTAAAAGTTGTCCTATTCACCTGAGTTATAGTTTAGAAGTTGTCCTCTCTTCATAAAAGTAAGCTAAGAAGTTATAGTTTAGAAGTTGTCCTACTCACCTGAGGTAAATGTTCCTGATATAATTTTTTTGATCTAAATCTTTCTGATCTAAATCTTTATGATCTAATTTGAAACATTCTGACTTGGTCTTATATGAATCTTTCTGATTATAATTATAATTGTGATAATAATTATTGCTATAATATATTACAATTACAATCATAACAATAATTATAATTACAATTGTGTGTATAGTTATAATTACAATTGTAGCAATAATTATAATTATAATTATAATTATAACTGTAATTGCATTTATATTTATAATCATAATTGTAATTATATTTATAATTAAAAAGTGGAAGAAATGGGTCATATTCTAATTTACCCTCTTATCATGTGATGTCTTTTTGCACATATTCTAATTTTCTTAGACAAAATCAACCTCTTACATATTATGCATGTTATGAGTCTCTAATATGTGTAGGATGGTCTCAATAATTTATATGGTGCATAATTATAGGAGAAAAAACTTACTCCCTTATTTTAGTTTAATAATGTCACAGATGGGATCATATGAGTTTGTTTTAGTGTCTCGGAGTCCCCTCATCCCTTTATCCGTATATCTAAATTATTATAGTCTTCATAATATTTATTTAAAACCTATAATGAGTGTGGGGGGTACCCTCAAGTAGTTCTAGAATATCTCTTTCAATCAAACTTGCTTTTTTTAGCAAGTTGGACCCAAAGTGATACTTGATTTTTCCAATCTTTCTTATTGGATCCAAATGGCTTATGAGCTCTCATTCATTTTATGTTGGGCTCCTATAACTAATAAGATACCCAATTAAGTATTTGGTAGTTTATCCTTATAGTGCAGGTTCGATTCATATTTTAATTAATCATTTATTAATTAAGCTTTAATCATTTCACACATGCTTAATAGTAGAGAGTTCAAATACATGGAATGAATTTTAAAACAAAGTTTCAAGTACACTCGGGTGCCGTGTCACACAATGTGTGTATTAATTAGTCATGCCGCATTATTCATTTTTTGATAAGTTAGATTTTCATATTTCCTTGATATTATTTCTAACTTTGTTTCTAAAGAACAACAGTCTTTAAAAGGTGTCCCCCCAATATAAATAGGATAACAAAGTATAACTATCATCAAATAATTGCTATATAAATATTTGTAACAAATTATAATGTTTTAAAAATTTTTACGATCATCTAATACAATGAGGAATGAATGTGGAGATTATTTTAAAAATAAAACAAAACTCTTCACTTTCACACTCACGAGATATTTAATAATTTATCTTAGTTCATATTAATCACTTCATTTCCTCCATTATATTTAGTTTTTCTTTTTGATCTATTTCATCATTTGCAATGGAGCCAAAGATTCATTATTTTTTGGTTTGAGAATATGATGGAATAAAGCAAAACGGCTCACCAATCTGTTTGTTCTTCTTTGTTATGAAGCAGCAGTCAACACATGCAATTTTAGACGCGATTTTCATTATGGATTATCCGGAAACAGTCTCTATGTGCTTTAGTACATAGATAAGATTGCGTACATCCGACCTCCCTTACCCCACCGTAGGTGAGAGCCTTTGCGGCACTGGGGTAAATGATGATTGATTGATATCTATTTCATTAAGTTTGTAGCGTAGAATATTGGGTAATATTTGGTGATCATATATCCTCTTTCATTCATTTTTTTATTGAATGTTGTGTTTATTCTATTATCATATAATCATAATTGATATTATTTTTGTATTATAATTATAAATAAAAATTTTCTTTACAAATTAGTTTCTGCCAAGTTAATATGTAGATATACGGTCACAAATGTGAAAGGCATTGAGACGTTTTTATTGGAGTGATATCGGTCTTCAATTTAAACATATTAGACAGGCCAGGACATAACAAATCAGACTCAAGTAATAGTCAAATATACATTCATCAAACGTTTACTAAAACAGATTGAAGTATATCAAACCATAATAAAAATGTCTTAAAAAATTACAAAAAAAAAATGAAAGATCATAAAAAAACTATTTAACTTGATACATTTTGATAAAGATCAAAATAAAATGAAAATGTTATATCATTTCATAAAAAAATCCTCCATAATTATTTGACACGTGGCAGTGAACTATTGGATTGAGAACTAACTTTTAAGGCATTCACAATTATGTTGTACGGAGTATAGCATAATGGAGGTGTGAACCATGAAAGAGGGGAACTATTTGCTTTCCACGGGCTGAATCCGTGTAATGGTTTAGCCATATCCTATAATGGTAAGATTTATTTGACATAAAAGGATGTCTCTCGGAGAGTTTAGCTATGTCGTGTCAAAACTTGCTACCAGACACACATATACATAGCCTAAGCGGAACTCTACATTACTATGAAGCTGTTCCGTTCACCTGATCTGAATGTTTCTGATCTGAATTTTTTAAGTTCTGATCTGATCTGATCTGAATTTTTCTGATCTGATCTGATCTGAATCTTTCTGATCTGATCTGAATCTTTCTGATCTGATCTGAACGTTGCTGAACTGATCTGAATGTTGCTGATCTGATCTGATCTGAATGTTTCTGATCTGATCTGAATGTTTCTGATCTGATCTGATCTGAATTCTTCTGATCTGAATCTTTCTGATCTGATTTGAATATTTCTATAATTGTAATTATAATTATAATTATTAGATTTATAATTGTAATTTAAAATATAACTTAAATAAAATTACAATTATAATAATAATTATAAAAAAAAATAATTTAAATTAAATTTAAAATTATAATAATTATACCAATTACACTAATTATAAATACAGATACAATTATAAATGTAATTATATTTTTAATTATGCTTAATTTTATAATTATTTTTTTTGTAATTATAATTATAATATTTATCTCTATAATCATAATTATATCTATAATTACTAATTTAAATATATAATTACTCCGAAGTAATAATAATTACAAAATTAACAACAAGAACAACAATCATATTAATAATAATGATGATTATAATTATAATTACATTGTAAATCATAATTATAATTATAATTATAAATATATTATAATATAATATATTATATTATATTATATTATATTATATTATATTATATTATATTATATTATATTATATTATATTATATTATATTATATTATATTATATTATATTATATTATATTATATTATATTATATTATATTATATTATATTATATTATATTATATTATATTATATTATATTATATTATATTATATTATATTATATTATATTATATTATATTATATTATATTATATTATATTATATTATATTATATTATATTATATTATATTATATTATATTATATTATATTATATTATATTATATTATATTATATTATATTATATTATATTATATTATATTATATTATATTATATTATATTATTATAATATAATAATAATTTTATATTATTAACATTATTATTATATTATTATTAATAATATTATTATATTAATATATTAATATTATTAACAATAACTATAATATAATAATCATAATTAATATAATAATAAAAGTGATAAATCATGTTTGAATTTTTTGATCTGATCTGATCTGATCTGAATATTTCTGATCTGATCTGAATGTTTCTGATCTGGTCTGATCTGGTCTGAATCTTTCTGATCTGATCTGAATGTTGCTGATCTGATCTGAATCTTTCTGATCTGATCTGAATCTTTCTGATCTGATCTGATCTGATCTGAATCTTTCTGATCTGATCTGATCTGATCTGAATCTTTCTGATCTGATCTGATCTGATCTGAATAAAATAAGATTAAGGAATAAGTAATAAGATTAAGACGAACGGAACAGCTTCTATGTCTCATTTTATGTAATCAGTTCACTATAATTAAACCATGTGTTAGTCTATAGTTCATTTTGTAGTATTTATATAGTCTATATATACTTCCTCCGCTCGGAAATAGATGCAACCAAAGACACATAAAGTAAGATGCATTGCTATTTGAGGTCTTGAACTCCTTACAATACTTCTATTTAATAGCCACATAAAGTACTACCTACCTAAAATGGGGGAGAAAAACAACTCCTGTTTACTTGCTGGAGTTGAATTTCATCTGCAACTCTTTGTCCATAATTCTAGATGTTGTTTTGCTTTTACTTTTCATTTTTTCTCTTTTAGTTTTTCGTACTGTTCTGTCCATCATTAGGAGCCATCTGTTGATAGTAATTGTTATTGCTGACTCCAATTTTGGTATGTTTGATTACTTCAATGGTGAGTATTTCTCTGCAGATTTCAGGCCTTTGCAGGTGCCATGGATTTGATCATTGACTGTTTTGTGAGTTCTTTATATAGGACAGAGGTCACATTGAGCACTTGAGCATTTAGATATGGCCTGCCACAACGGACTGATTTGGTTATGCATGGAAACTGGGGGGGATTAATTAGGTTAATTAATTATATTAAGGGTAGAAATGGAATGGTTAGTCCTATTTAGTGAAAACCAAACATATGAACTTATTTTTGGAAGAAGCCTATGTTTTGGTCCTAGTTTGGATAAACTTCTCTTAGAAGTAATAGAGTAGATTACTTATTTATTTAATTATTATTAGTGTGGGACTCCTATTGTAATTATTACTATTATTTCCTATATATATCTGCCAGGACTACCATTATGGTGAAGCCTGGTATTATTTCTCACAAGAAGTTCTATAAAGTTGCAAAGAAAGAATTCAAATTTGATCAAAATTGGATATATAAAGTAAAAGATTAAAAGTGATTTAAGTTGATTAGATGAATAGCGAACGGGAACATCATTTTGGGACATAGGTAGTATGTTTTATATTTCAGCGATGAAAAATTATTTTTCGTGTAAAAAACACCACCTTTAATATATACGTAGACTAACACTTTCTCGAATTAATGGCATTACATATGTTTTATTTATCAGTAAAATCTATGTTTTACTCATTCTAATCCCCCCAAGGTAAACTCCAGATGTGCCACTACAAGTAACCCCCAAATCAGATGCCTTGGGTTACTACAACTTTCACATCTGATGAGTGATGGTAGGAAGTTTGATTCATAGAGCCACTCATGACGCAGAGAATCCCCTAGAAGTTTCTCTCAGAGAAGCTTTCAACCTTCACGAAGGTAATCTACAGCCTCCATTTGCTCTGAAATCCCTTTCCCAAGAACAGTACTCACGTCTCAATGATGCCATCCTTTTCGGCCTTTTGAGTCAACCACATTCTGTTAAAACCCACATTAAGCTCTTGCACGTTATCATAACTGATGGGTATAGCTACTTCACTTCTATGGTTACTAGATTCATTGATGAATTGTATGCCAAACTTATTGATTCTGCAAAGGTTCAGCTAATCTGGGTTGCTCGTGAAATGTTTGATGTGTTAGCTATAGGGTATGATGGATTGTTAGTGTCTCTTCTTCGACAAATTATTGGAGGGGATTTCAGTGAAGGTAATTTGTGGCTATGCTCTGAGATGGTTGGTATTTTACTGAACAAATGGGAGAGTTTAGTAGAAGAAGATCCCTTGGTTTTGACGTATGGATTGTATGTGTTTCTCAGGTTATTAGCTGATCGTGGTCGGCTATCTAATGGTCCAAGACTAAAAACATTAAAGAGATTGGAGACAGAGTTTTGTATTAGGGTTTTGAGGGAACACTTTGGTCTGTGTTTAAAGATAGGGAAGGATCTTGTGAGGCTTTTACAAGATTTGGTCCACATAGCTGAGTTTAAGTCCATATGGAAAGACTTGTTGTTCAATCCAGGTGAGTTTTAAGTAAATGATTTTAAGTCCATAGCTCAAATCTACGGTTTAAGGACTCCAAGCTTGTACTTTTCACTTAGAATAACACCCGAGATGGAGAGAAACTTGAGATTTTTGCTCACAAAAGTGAAGCTTGGGCACCAGAGGAGGTATCAGGTCTGGTTTACCAAAAAGTTTCTTTCTTTGCTCGAGAGGGAGAATGTTTTGATAGACATTGTGAGATTTATCTGTTGCACATGCCGTTCTTCAAGTGAAGATGGTCATGTTGTGGATGTGATGCTGAGATGGGCTGTGATTGGTTGGTTGTTGATGTCTTGTAGGAAAAGCTGTGTCCAAGCAAACTTCAAGCTTGGGCTATTTTACGATTGGCTGTTTTTTGACGAGGACGACGACGTGATGTGTGTCGAGCCAGCAATTTTGTTGATGGTCAACTCTATACCAAAGTATAGTGATATCACCAATACTCTTCTTGAGTTTCTCTTGATTCTGATTGACAATTATGATGTAGAGAGGAAAGATGTGATCATCAAAGGGGTGTTAAGCGCGATCCATGCGCTTATTAGTAAAGGCGTTATTAAATCACTTGATGTCTTGACTCACTCTGATATGATCTCTCCCTTGCTCAGAGAAATGCTAGGGAAATTGTTGTCGTTCATGGAAACTACTCGTTCAAAAGAGATGCAAGCAACTGTTCTTATACAAACACCTGCATCACCCGTCATTTGACATCTTTGTTGGCTATGAGAGCGAGTGCCTGGGGTGACTTATTTTCAAGTCAAGTGGTATTTACAGGAAGAATTGCTTCACCCTGTAAAAAGCATTTGCCAAACAATGGTTTGTCAATAAAAACGCACTTTTGTATCCTTTATTCAAGGAATATCTTGTTGCCTTTTAAGAAATGCGATCTACAATACGGAGTATTTGTTAGTAGCATTAATGCTTCAGAGTTATCAAATGATGAATATAGTTGTACTTAAAGTTACCTTCTCATTTCTCTTGTCCTTGAATCCCACGATTGACTAGGCTATAAGTTGGCATGGTCGACCACATGAGCACAGTCTGGTTCCGATCCCAGATTGGTTCACCCCAATTTTTTTGTAGTGAAGCCTGGAGCGTATAATACCGATTCCAGTTCGGTCATAGTTTTTTTAAATGTTAGCTGATCCAAAATCTTTTGGGATTAAGGCTTGAATGTTGTTATAGTTGTTTTTTATGTCAGATGTGCATATAATGATATTGAGACATTTCACTTGTATAGATAATTTAAATACAATTGTATCAATTTAGTAAACATACATATACAATACTTTTTTGAATTTTGAAAATGTTTCAAATATCAATATGTAGTTTGTAAGAACACAAGAGTTTGCACTTCAATAAAAGTTACTTACGTATTCTCTTTGTCCCATACCACCTAGGGGTGGACTCTGGAGTCGGGTCGGGCCGCCCGGCCTGGAACCCGATCGGCCCGGTACCGTTTGGGCCCGGCCAGGTACCTGGTCTTGGAGCCGGTTCGGGTCATCGGGTACAGCTCAATTAAAAAACGGAGCATATAGCCAAGAGTCAGCAAGTCCTAATCCAAAATTGATACATTCAAATCTCATATCTCACTGTGCGCATAGATATATACGAGGGGCTGGGAAAGGCAAAAGACGGGTGGCCGAGATAAACCGAAAGGCGGCGGAGATGACTGCATACACGGCTGAGTGAGCATATGACATGGTGAAGTTCGCAGAGGTGGTGTGTTTGGATGGGTTGTGGTTGAAGGCTTGGGACTGTTTCTTCTTCTGGCTTCCTATTAACGCTGTATGCCGTTTCTGACGTGGAGTGGGGGGACTTGACAGGGGTTTTGCTCTTCTCCACTGTTGCCGCCGGGATGTTCGTCGGGACATGGCGGGGTGGGTGCACGGTTGGATGTATGCTATCTTGGATAAAACTGGCAGCAACTATTAATAGCAAATGAAGAAGAAGAGAGAAAAACAAGAAACTTATCAAAGAAGAAAGAATCAAGCTGTGTCGTGAAGGCCACTGGTTTGAAAACGAAATTCGGCTCGACTCCGGTGCTAATCGTATACAGCCGGTTCGTTCCCCAAGGTTTACACAGCTACTCTCAAACACGAGCACACGTGGTTGAAAGAATGGAGTTTGCACAATACAATTGCTCAGAAGGTAATATTTAGAAAAGAAAAGAAGAAGATGATTTGATCAGGCTATGCGGGTTCAATTATAGAAGATGTTTTTCAACTGCTTCAACTAAGAATTGGAGGAGAAGCTGCGGTTTTTCCTGATCAGACGAGTCCACCTCGCACAAATGGTGCAGACTTCTACGGCATCAGTTATCCACGATATCAGGGGATGAAAAAAAAAAATTGACTAAGTCTGCCAGCACATTTGAAATGAATTAACATAGTACTTGGGCCTAAAAGAAGCAGGCCAAAGTAAAGAGATGGCCTGGAGAGAAAATACCTTTGTAAAAGCCATTTACCCAACAATCCCCCACAAATGGCTCATACATAGAAAGAAAGGAAACAAACTGAGCAAAGGAAGGAGTGAATACTTAAATGCCAATATCTTTTGATTTGAATTGACACATAGTGATATGAGGCAACGACTTCTACCTAGATGAGTGAATTGCATCTTGAACTCACCTAGGTTTGGCCGAGAAACCCCCCACAGCACATATAATATCCTTAATTTGTGCAAACTCCGCGATACTACTATTATGCTTTTATGGCCATGCGTATACCTTGGTCTCATGAGTGCTCTAGAAAGAAATTCCCAATCTTTCATAGAAGGTGGCCAGCCTTCACACTCACATAGGTGGTTCCTGTATTAGGTGCTTCTCATAGCAACCCCCTTCCACACAAGGTTTGAACCATTAAGAGTGTTTAACTCATCCTCACAATATACAAGTTATGAGTTTATCAAGTCCTTCTCAATAGAACCACCAAATATTTGGCTATAAACTCAATTTATCCAAACACATATGTTAATAATGATGTCTTCATAATACCATCATTATGCAACAATGAATTCAATCAACTGCTATTGACAACAAGAGACATAAACTAGATGATACCATACCACTTATAGATAAACATTCATCATATTACCTAATTTATGGATCTTAGCCCTATTCCCTTTGATGAATCAAGAACAGTCTTCCTTGGTAATCCTTTGGTGAAAGCATCTGCCAAATTCTTTTCAGACCTTACATACTCCAAAGTGATAACTCCATTTTTCAGCATCTGTTTGACTACACCATGCCTGATTCTGATGTGCCTTTTCTTTCCATTATACACAGTGTTCTTTGCAACTCCAATTGCTGCTTGAGAATCACAATGAAGAGAGATAGGAGTGTTTTGTTTTCCCCATAAGGGTATATCTGCCAAAAGACTCCTCAGCCATTCTGCTTCTTGACCTGCCAACTCTAGAGCAATAAATTCAGATTTCATGGTGGATCGTGCTATACATGTTTGTTTTGAAGACTTCCATGATATAGCACCTCCACCAAGGGTGAAAACATAGCCACTAGTTGAACTAACTTCATCATTATCAGCAACCCAATTTGCATCACAATATCCTTCTAATACTGCAGGAAATTTGTTAAATTGCAAACACCAGTTCATAGTACCTTTGAGATATTTAAGCAAACGATGAAGTGCATTCCAATGGGAGCAATTAGGACTATGTGTATAACGACTTAGTCTACTTACCGCATACGCTATATCAGGTCGAGTATAGTTCATCAGAAACATAACACTACCAATAACTTTTGCATATTCTTCTTGAGACACGCTAGGGCCCTTATTCTTTTTCAAATGGACACTGGGGTCATAGAGTGTTCTTGCAGGCAGAACATCAAAATGATTAAACTTCCTAAGCATCTTCTCAATGTAATGAGATTGACACAGAGATACACCATTGGAATCTCTGCTGATCTTGACTCCTAAAATCACATCAGCATTTCCCAGATCCTTCATTTCAAATTTAGAAGACAAGAAATTTTTGGTGATCTCTACAACATGCAAATTGTTACCAAGAATAAGCATATCATCCACATAGAGGCATATGATCACACAATCTGATCCAAACATCTTAGAATATACACATGAATCAGAACTATTTATTACAAATCCATCACTTAATAATGTCTTATTAAATTTCTCATACCATTGCTTAGGAGCCCGTTTAAGGCCATAAAGAGATTTTTTCAGCTTACATACCTTGTCTTCTTGGCCTTGACTAATGAAGCCTTCCGGTTGAGTCATATATATTTCCTCTTCCAAATCACCATTTAAAAAGGCAGTCTTCACATCCATTTGATGGATGACTAAATCATGAATAGCTGCAAGAGCTATTAATGCTCTTATGGTGGCAATCTTGGTCACTGGTGAAAAAGTATCAAAGAAATCTATACCTTTTCTTTGAGTGAAACCCCTTATTACTAGTCTGGCTTTAAATTTTTCTATGGATCCATCAGGTCTTAATTTTTTCTTGAAAATCCATTTATTAGTGATAGGTTTGCACCCTTTGGGCAGACTGGTCAATTCCCAAGTTTCATTTGAAACTAGAGATTCTAATTCACTATTAATGGCCTCTTTCCATAAACTAGCATCAATTGAGGTTATGGCTTCTTGATATGTTTTAGGATCCTCCTCAATCAAAAAGGCATAAACAAACTCAGCATTTAAAATATCAAGATCACTTGTTTCAGACAGGAAAGAAGTTACAAAGTCAGGACCAAAATTTGATTCAATTCTACGCCTTTTGCTCCTCCTGGGTTCATCCATATTTAAGTTTGAGGTTACTCCAGAACTTGAAAACGCACTCAAGGAAGCATCAGTAGCTACAGGCAGAGGTACATCACTAGATTTGTACTACCTCCGTCCCAAAATTAACTTCCCGTTCGGTTTACGATGCTTGACTGACGATAAAGCAACTCGATCCCTGCTCACACTCGGATTATTTTTAGTAAATAGAATTTACATATTCAGAAACTACATTAAAACCGCTACAAAGTCTTATCAATAAAATTTAAATTTGATAAAAAATTGATATAAAAAGTAAAAGATTATAAGTGATTCAAGTTGACCAATGAATAGTGACTGTGAAGTTGTTTTTGGGACGGAGGGAGTATAAACTATTGCTAGAAGAGCAGACTTGATCTTTTTTCCTTAATGGAAACATCTGCTCAAAAAATTCTGCATACCTAGATTCAGTAATAGTATAATCATGCAATGACATGAATCTGTATGCAACACTGTTACAAGAGTAACCAATAAATACACAATCAAAGGTTTTAGAACCAACAGTGGTTTTCCTAAAATCAGGTAATCCTACTTTGGCCAAACACCCCCACACTCTCAAGTAACCAAGGTTAGGGGAATAACCTTTCCAAAGTTCATAGGGTGTTTTATCTCATTTCTTGTGAGGTACACGATTAAGTACATAACATGCAGACAAGAGAGCTTCCCCCCACATGGCATCAGGAAGCTCTGAACTTAGGAGCATAGCATTCATCATATCTTTAAGGGTTCGGTTTTTCCTTTCCGCTATGCCATTTTGCTGAGGTGTGCGTGGGGCACTGAATTCATGAATAATTCCATTATTTTCACAAAAAAGTTTGAGAGAATTAGACCCATATTCCCCCCCTCGGTCAGACCTAAGTCTTTTAATCTTTCTATCAAGCTGGTTTTCTACTTTAGCCTTGTATTTTAAAAAAGCCTCTTCTGCCTCATCTTTATTTTTAAGTAAATAAACTTTGCAATACCTTGAATAATCATCAATAAAGGATATATAATACTTTTTACCTCCTCGACTCATGGTATTTTTAAAATCAGCTACATCCGTATGCACAAGATTGAGCAACTCAGTTTGTCTTTCAGTCACCTGCTTGAAAGGTTTCTTTGGATGTTTTGCTTCTACACATATTTGACATTTAGACAGGTTGTTAGTTTCAATAGCCGGTATTAAGGACATATTTTTAAGTCTATTAATAGAATTGGTATTTAAATGTCCTAATCTCCCGTGCCAAACATCAAATGATTCAACAATATAAGCAAAACCAGTAGATTTTTCATTATTGAAAGCTTCAGAAGCAACATTCAGAACATTTAGAATAAATAAACCCCCGTTAAGATAACCCTTCCCAACAAAATCCCCATTTCGTGTAATGACCACTTTGTCAGCCTCAAAAACAAGTTTCAGACCAGCCTTGTTTAATAAGGCACCAGAGACTAGATTACGACGTAGTGAGGGAACAAATAGAACATTTGAAAGGGCTAATGTTTTTCCAGAGGTGAGTTTGAGCATAATCTTCCCTTTCCCAAGGACTCCTGCAGTGCTTAAATTTCCCATGAAGACACATTCACCGTCAGTTGCATCTTCAAATTCACTGAATAGCTCTTTGTTAGCACACAGATGTCTTGATGCCCCTGTATCCAAGATCCAGTCAGTTTTGTTGTCCACCAAGTTTGCTTCAACCACCACTGCAGCTATAACATCCTCATGTTCAGCTATGCTAGCTTGAGCGACCCCAGAACTATTGCCCTTCTTCTGATTGTTTTGTGCAGAGCTTTGACGTTTGGTGCATTGGTAGGCTTTGTGACCAGAAACTCCGCAAACATAGCAGACCACCTTCTTGTTGATTTTGCTTTCGGGTTTAGGAATTTTGTGCTGATTCTTATTTTGTCGCTTTATTCCCTTTCCCTTGAACCTGGTGTTATGAGAAGGGCCACCTATTTCAACAAGGTTAGCTTTAGTAGAAATAGATGAAATTGAATCAAGCTTATCTTTCAACCGATTTGCCTCCTCAGTTCTCATGTAACCGATCAAGTCTTGCAAGTTGATGTCTTTCTTTTTATGCTTCAGGTGGTTTCTGTACTCAGCCCAGGAAGGTGGGAACTTCTCCAGAAGAACATTTGCTTGAAATATGTCACACATCTTCATTCCTTCATTTAAAACATCTGCACACAAGTTTCATATAGATGAACTTGTTCCATGATTGGTTTGTCATCCTCCATTTTAAATGCAAGCCATCTGCTAACCACATATTTCCTTTTCCCTGCATCATCTGCACCATATTTCTTCTCCAAGGAATCCCAAATAGTCTTAGCAGATTTATAAGAGACAAAAAAATCAAACAGGTTGTTGACCATATGATTAAGCAAATGTCCCCTAAAGGTCTTATTATCCTTCTCATATTTCTGGACCATTTCTTCATCTACGGGTTTGGATTTCTTAAGAAGAGGGGTGGACTCAGGGGTAACAATTGGATTATTAGGGTCTGGTAAAACGGGAGCATCATTAAAGAGAACATAATCTAGTTCCAAAGCTTCGAAAAAAATCAGCAACTTCTGGGACCAACGCTTATAGTTAAGGCCATCAAGAGGTTCCAGTTTTGACATATCTGGAATAGCTTTAGACATGTTCACAGCCATTAATAATTGGTCAGGAAAAATAATTTCGTTTTCAAATTCTTGGATAAAACTGGCAGCAACTATTAATAGCAAATGAAGAAGAAGAGAGAAAAACAAGAAACTTATCAAAGAAGAAAGAATCAAGCTGTGTCGTGAAGGCCACTGGTTTGAAAACGAAATTCGGCTCGACTCTGGTGCTAATCGTATACAGCCGGTTCGTTCCCCAAGGTTTACACAGCTACTCTCAAACACGAGCACACGTGGTTGAAAGAATGGAGTTTGCACAATACAATTGCTCAGAAGGTAATATTTAGAAAAGAAAAGAAGAAGATGATTTGATCAGGCTATGAGGGTTCAATTTATAGAAGATGTTTTTCAACTGCTTCAACTAAGAATTGGAGGAGAAGCTGCGGTTTTTCCTGATCAGACGAGTCCACCTCGCACAAATGGTGCAGACTTCTATGGCATCAGTTATCCACTTATCCACGATATCAGGGGATGAAAAATAAAATATTGACTATGTCTGCCAGCACATTTGAAATGAATTAACATAGTACTTGGGCCTAAAAGAAGCAGGCCAAAGTAAAGAGATGGGCTGGAGAGAAAATACCTTTGTAAAAGCCATTTACCCAACATGCTACGAGCAGGCGTAGCTTTTTCTGGAATTTCGACCGGATCTTCGTCGGAGGGGTGGCCGGAGCCGTCAGCGGCAAGCTGACAACGTGTATGCGATTGGATCTCTTTTCTCTATCCTATCGTCATTCGTCATACCGGTAGGGATTCAAATTTGGTGCTTCTTTCTGCGGTGCAAACTTGGGTCAGATCCTGGGCTGGAGCAACTGGGCTGACCCGGAAACTTGGCTTGCCGTAGTCTGCTCGGGCGCTGCTGAAATGGTGGACTCTTGCGGATATCTGTGGAGCATGCAGCCATGCATGATTGATTTTTGCTGGACTGCCCGTCTCCAAGGATGGGCCTTAATTGAATTGAAAAAAACTTACTCTATGCGTGTATATTATTTTTTGTTAAGTATAATAATCGAAGGTGACAACTCTGGTACCTTTCTAAAAACAGGGGTACCGTACCAAGCATTCATTTGATTGGATCACATCACTTTATCAATTTTAATTTAGACTTAAATAATTCAACTGCTACCTTTTCATTGGTCCATGTGGACAAAGGTATGGTACCTTATGGGTACCATAGAAACTACCTAATCGAAAGGATAGAAGTGTCCAAAATTACCAACATGTCTGTACACCATAGGTGTACATAAATTAGCTCGAGAATGGTCTTCTCCATAGATGTCAGCTGGCACGAATGTAAAGTGACCTAAACATGAAAGCTATCAATATAATTTATTAGTAGGCAATAAACACTTCCATTTTGTTTGACCCAATGTATTTCCTTTTTCAAAATGTAATGGTAACACTTTTTATACACCCTCTCTATTTTTAAGTTTACTATTTTTTTTTTAATATATTTAAAATTTTGCTACATTTTTTTGGTAAGTTTTTCCTCAAAAAGTAATTATGCTTTCTTTTATTACTTTTTATCTTCTCCTTAATACTTTTTTATCTTCTCTTTTTTTCTACACAAATCATTGATCCTACTATTTCACGTTTAAATATTATGACCAAATTTATTGTCAAGAATTTTCAATTATGGAGGGAGTATAAATTTTCTCTTTATAAACTGAGAACTTCTTACTGTAATATCTAGAAAAGCAAAGTGAATTTTGTTTTAGAACAGAGGGTGTAAGTAAGATGCATATAATATTGAACCTGACAGGCTAGATATGCAATTCATACACAAATTAAGCAAGTCAATTTACACCAAATAAAACCTTAATAACCATTAAAGTCTTCAAATCTAAAAATTTCATTTCCAATAAAATTATAAAAGTATCATGAGTGCCACATACAACTGGCCTCGCTTTCCGATAACTCCTAACATTTATTTTGATCTTCTATTTTATGTTACAACTTACAAATAGTACGGCTTTTGTACCATCCCATCTTACTTGGATAACTATTTTTCTTTAACAATTTATGTGTTCTATAACTTACAACTTTTCAAATCTAATTTTTCAAACAATGCATAAGTACTTTTCCATATGTCTCGAAAAATGGGTAAACTTTTATACCGTCCATCACAAGGGTAAAATTATTCATGGGGCAGTCTTCTCGAAAAAAATCATTTTGAGTCTTCTCCATATAATTTCCCCAGCTAAACATGAAGCGGTCTTCTCCATATAATTTCTTTTATACCGTGCATTTTTTTTGCAAAGTAGAATTCTAGTAAAAAAAACAGTGGGAGGGTTCAATTTTTTTTGCAAAGTAGAAATTAATGAAATAAAAATTTAAGCCCTGCATGAACCAGAAAAACCCGAAGCACAGATGAGATTTTTGTTTATTATACATCACAATCACAATTCGCACCCAATTATGAGTGCTTAATATTACTATATATAGTCAATAAACTAGACAATATTCAGAACGTTCTCTGTTATGTAAGATGTTGCAACTTGAGGCCAGCAATGGAGTCCATAACCCATGCATCGGTTGCAGCCAGGGAGCCTGTGGAATTAGCCAAAGCTTCTGCAGCCAACCGCCTATTGTCCAAGATTGAACTTTTCTCCCTTGAATCACACTTGTCAGGTATCTCAAGGCTGTAGACTATAAAAGTTGATGAGGATGCAGATAAAAGACTTGTCTCATTAACCGGCTTCCTGTTCAGGACTGTTCCCCCGGCAGCAACCACCAGATCAGGCAAATACTTTTTGTGTGAAGGCAAAAAGTCTCCCATGAAATAGAACTTGTATCCATTGAAAAGCTTGGGTTCCTGCAAATTGGCAAATTCGTTCAAGAATTAGTACCGTTATGCTTAAAACTAAGGCCATGTTTGGATCTTGGGAAATTCTAGTTAAAGAAAAGAAAATTTAGGTTATTTTTTAATGTGGGATTTATCTCAAGATATGAAAAATGAATTATTTTCCTGGAAACATGAAATGTAATATAAATCATTAATCTATATAGATTGTCTAAGTATTTATATTATAGAAAAAGTAAAATTCAAAACAACTATCAAAAAATTCGTAATGACTTTCAAACCTAACAGCTGCAAAATGCAGAGCGTTTTCCTTTGGAAAAAATGGTGGATTGAAGCAAAGCCACCGTTACCCAAACGCAGGCAATGTATTATTTTCCTCTACATTTTCTTTTCTACCAATTTATCCTACACTTCACTATTTTCTTTACCTAGCACTTTTTGCATTCCAAACGGACACTAAGTAGATTGCTCTTACTCTTTACTAGATAAATACATGATTGTCCAATAGAAGATGATCTATCAAAATGAAAAAGGTAAATAATGAAAGCAATGAAAAGGGCAACTTGGAAACATGGACAAAAACATGCCATTTTTTTGTGAAAATATGACTAGTAAAAATCATAGGAGTATAGGACTTAAAAACAGGTGATGCAACCCAAATACCCAACTTTGCAACCCCTCCCAGCATACTGACCATTGTCAGTTCACATACAAATGGTATATTAGGTAGCTATTTTAAGCGTTCTATTATGACTAAAATAATACTAGTATACCAATGAATTATATGTTGTCCTATTTAGAAAAGAGATCATCTATGTTCAAGTCCTACATGGAGCAACTTTGAACAGTAATGAAGATTTATGTGTATTATAAGATTTTGAACTCTTTTTTTGGAAATTATAAGATTTTGAACTCTTCTATGCTAGATAACTAATTGAAGCCTTTTTTCCACTAATTATGAATGCTTATTTGAGTTGAAAAGAATAACCTTATTTGTCATTCTTAATCTGCCAAGTCTGGGACCATCTCTGACACCATGAGTATCAACTTCAATTTCATATGGCTGCTCATCAACATGCTCTGCAGCATTCAAACAAGCTTTGATCCCTGCAAGAAGATAAACCAATAATTGGAACCAAAGAAATAGAAGCTAAGAACAAAACTACATTCTTAATACTCCGTATTTACTATGATACTAACATTCAATTGTGAGGATCCATTTACCCCCCAAGACACCCATCAAATATTTAAGTGTTCTTCTGCATGCTCCTTTCTCATCTATTGATGCTATGATATGGGTTACACTTGTGTCCCATGTCTTTACTACTGTTGCACCTGACAACCTCTTAAAGTCAGAAACAATAGCCTGCACATCGAAGTGTAAAGTTAGCCTCTAATGCACACACATACAGTCTTAATTAAAACCATGTATATTTCCCTTTTTTAACCTTTTCCGCATCAGTGATAGCTGAACAACAAAGTACAAATCTTTTATCTTTTTTTGTAGGCTTCCAAAGTACACCCTGACTATCAAATTCTACAGAACCACGAGGCTGGTTGATTCCGGATATTCTAAAACATGAAATAAAAAGATAATTAAAAGTTAGTATGTCAAACTAAATAGTGCATAAGAACTGTAAGTTAATGAGAACCACTTGGAAGTTTGAACTATTCAAAACTAGTTTACCTCACTTTATATTTCCTTTTCTTCTTAGATTGGAATTCAGGTACCTCACACGGCAGTTTACAACATGCATGTAGAGGGCATAACATTACAAAGTTGTCCTGAAAACAAATAAATATATCAATTTTTGTCAAGTTGATAGAAAGTAGATTAGCTAGTAGTATAAGATGTGATGTTTACATAGTCCCATCGACACTTAGGTGTCATTTTTGCGCATGGAACATGAAAACTCCTGCGGCAAGTCTTCTCATAGCATCCCAGAGCTGCACCTTTAACTCCACAGAAGCTACAAGAAATATTCTTACTTCTCTTGAGTTCACTTTCAAGATTAATGACATCATCATCATTGAAATATACATTTGGGGCCCTGCAAATGTGCTTTTAACCATGAACCCACAACTTCAAAGCGGACATACACACACTACATATTCATAAGAGAAATAAATCTACTTCTCTTCAGGCTAGATGGGTTGGTATAAACAATTTAAGGTTTCGTGAATTTCAAAATAGAACTAAACTTTAGATAACAAAAAAAATGTAATACAATAATGATGAATTTCCCATGCTAGCTTTAAAATTAGGAAATTATTTAACATTAGTGCATTAGAGATTTAGAACTTATTACCACTCTGCACAATTCTTATGCACATGTATGATATTTGTTGCTCCAAACTCATTTTCTTTAATAGGCTTCCCGTTATGATAGTGCACAAGAAGGCCTGAATCCTGAATTTTGGATACAAAAACGTTAAAATAAATTCAAGGCTTCAAGAGTAGATGGACTAGATGCAAATGAAAATCACATATACCTCTGACTCTTCTGCAGTGTGGCAGAATCCACATTGGACTTTTGCAGGACTGGTTTGACACTTTTTCATCATCGGACTACTCAAATTGAATAGTGACTTCTTTCTTTTTGGGAAATCATTTGTGTCCATACACAGACTGCTTGATCTAGTATCAGGAATCTGAGTTTCCTTGATGGAGTTCTCATGAAACTTCTGGACGACATCTGCAATACCATCCTCTTCAGAAAATGTCACCTGTTTCATCTTTGATTTCCCTGCACACTTAGATTTCCTCCTTACTTTTGAACTGGAGTTTGTTAAATCATTGCCATCACCGGTAGATGCAAATGTATTAAGTGAGTAGGGATTTGAAGCTACATCTCCTATTGGAAGAGTTCTGTCCTTGGGAACTTTCTTTCCCCTTTTTGAGGTATGACAGGAACTATGTTTCTCAGTGACAGTAACCTTTCTTTTTTTGGCACTTCTTTCGATGTCACGTCTTTCACTTGGTTTAGCTAGCTTGTGTTGTCCACTAGGGTCTCCAGCTGGTTCATGACTTGCTCTCTTACATCCACTTTTTTTGTTTCTCTCACACATCAACAATGTTTCCCTAGACTTTTTAAGCGCACCTTTAACGTCAGCTTTCTCATTTCTTAGAGAAGATTTAGTGGGCAGATTCATATCTCCATTGTTGGTACCATTTCCATCGATTATGTTTTCTGCGTTCCTGCTTCTAGCTTCCAGGAGTACATTTGAGTCCATTAAAACCGGCTGTATATTCTGTTCCACTCCTTCAGATTCATAAATACCTTCATCCTACAATGCCATTTTTTTCTCTTTAAAGTTTTCAAACAAATCCAAATTTCTAGATAAAGGCGGAAAAGGAATGTGATCATATATTGCTTCAATAAACAATATATACATAATATGAATACCTGCAGATTCAATGGGCTCGAAAAAAGTTCAGGTGAGCAAGGTCTTTGTGTCCACTCAAACATCTCACTATCAAAAAAATCTGCATTCGTTTCTATGTCACCAGGGGATGTACTCTATGCAGTAGTCAAATGTGAAACTCCATGAGAATTTGAATTTCATAACAGGGTTAGAGGTCGCATTATTAAAACTATACTCCTTCCATTTCGCAATCAAAGTCACACTTTCCTTTTTTGGATGTTTCAAAAACAAAGTAACACTTCCCTTATTTCCTTATTTGGCAAAGAAATCTACATCAAAACAGTGCAAAATAGTGTTCACTACAGTAAAATTTACTCCTAAGTAAATTTATTTCCTTAATAAGTGTGAAGTCAAACTGTGACTTTCTTTTGAAAACGGAGGGAGTATATTGCAAAACTCAAGGTAAAATGACCTGGCAAGTAATGTTTCAAAAATCATGACACAAAACTTCCATAGTTTTTATTTAAAAAATAACAGCAACTCAGCAAGAGCCAAATAAATGTATTTATGTGTCACCTACTTAGAACAACAGCTTAGAGGAGGAATTCTAAGCTATAGAACATATTTTAATAGACCAATAGAGTAATAAAAATCTTCTTGGAGCTTATCATGATCGCCTAGCAAGATTGTATATAACATGTCAATAAGCCATCCATCTCTTTAAATTTTTAGGGCTGGGACTGATGTATCATACTTTCTCACTATACTTACTTTTGGAGTCACCTCAAGAGGAGTTTCATCATCAGAGTCTTTCATATCACTAAAACAAGGAATATCGCAAGGTGTACTTGTAGAATGATCCCCATCTGATTGGAGTGACTGCTGAGTTGTCTCTTCAATATCTTCTCTCAGCCAAAAAAATGGACATAGGTTTACATCTCCCTTCTCATTTAAGTCCATATTTCCTGTGTTTGTGAAAAGAATTTTCTGATGTTCACTAACTGTGACCTGACCAGATTCTACAGCCTTTTTTGAAGGTGGTGGGCTTTCTAGAGGTTGATGCTGTTGGACTTGGACCCTTTTCTTGGTTGGAAAGGAAGCTCTAGGAAAACTTGAAGTTTGACTTCCATTCTTAGCCTTATGTGATGTACTACCCTTCTCTACAATTCCAATGGTTTTCTTGCGATGAGATTTGCTTTCATCACCTGAAAGTGTAAAGGTTATAAATTGTACACAGTTTTGTGAATGAATGATATAACTGCAAAGGCATTGCTGAAATTTAGAAAAACCATCTTTCTATGAGATGCTCAATTACCTATAGTTTTAGTTGAACTTTCAGTTTGAGTATCAAATATGTTGACTCCTGATGCAGCTTCCAAACTCTTGTAAATACTGACCAAGTTATCCATTTGAGGAGCAGGGCGGACTTCTGAGGTACAAAGGCATAACATACCTTAGGGAAACTCTATTAACTTTGGAAGTGTATTTACAGTGTCTTCAACAACCATAATCCTTTCGTGATGAGTGTAGACATAGTAGTTAAGCAAACGACCCAAATGAGAAGAAATTTAGTTAGAAATACAAGCCATTTAATTCAGAGAATCTAGCATGAGTTGTATGACAGAAAAAGCTTCAGTAATGTTTCTTACCACTTGAAATTATTTACATCCCGTTTAGTAACTATTGTTTCACAGAAATAGCAGAATCTACTGAATTTACAAGTGGAAAACTATTTGGTAAAATTGTTTCTAGCCAAATAAGTAGGCCAAAGGAGGCTACTTTTTATGCGTATTGTACACATATCAGATTAAACATAATAAGCTAACTCATGCTACTTAGCGTGACTTTAATTCAACCAAAACCAATTGTCATTATTATAAAAAAGCATGTGAGAGTACAAACCCCTAGGCCTGAAAGGAACTTTACAAACTGGACAATAGGCTGCAGACTTCATTGATGCGTGGATACATGAACTGCAATTTAAAAAAGCATATTGGATGAGATCCAATCATCCAAAACCCATAACCCGTATATAGAATTTTAGAGAGCGCAAGACATACTTGCAGAACACGTGATTGCACGAGAGCGAGGCAGCTGAATTCAGTAGACTCAAGCTGCTCAAAAGAGAAAAGCAAACAATTACGAGTTACAAATAAGAAATCGCGGAATCTAGAAACTTCGTAGAAAATGCAGAGGCGGTAGAGCTGAATTCGAGAATTCAAGTTACTGTCAGGCAGGTTCGATGAAAGAATTCAAACAAAAATTGATGATATCATAAATCAGAAAACAATAATTTCAGTGAAATTGAGCTGTGCCAAAGCATAAAACTAAGCTATTCAAATAAGAAAGTACCAGATGGGGCACTTGAGCTCTCGCCCCATCCTCTCCAAGTGTGCAGCGCCTGACATGTTTTTAGATACCGGACCCTTTCTCTATCGTATTTGAGGAAGATGTTGTTCTTTTCTCCCTTTTTACCGAGGAAGCGGCGGTGCTTGACTGCGAAAATTGCGCCTAAGAGAGAAGCCGATGAAATGAGGTGCCTGGAATTGTAGATTAGTGGGGAGGTTGATATTGGGTGGCGCGTTTTACCATGCTTTCAAAATTTTAGATTGGCGCGTTACTGTTGCTCCTGCGCGATATTTCATTTCGGGGTATTCATTTGTTGGAAAAATCTATTCAACAAAAATTGTACACTTCTTGTGTAAGTAACCCCTCCTTATCTCCGAATTGCCTTTGTACAAAAAATGTACACATTTTGTGTACACCAAGCATAGTGTCATAGTTTAAATAAAAAAATTGTTACTGCATCAGTCTCATAATGATTGTTTCATTTAAATTTGACACGGTTATTAATAACTTGGTTGAAAAGTAAAAATTGGCGTTCAGATTTGAGTAAACTCAGTAAAGTGAAGTGAAATTATATGAATCACAAATTTCTTACCAAAAAGGAAAACACGACATTTGTTTTTGGACAACCCAAAAATGAAAGTGAAACAACCGAAATGGGACGGAAGGAGTATATGAAGATTGATCTAGTAAACTTTGATATCTTTGTATTATATAACCGTCGAATGTTGATCTGATCTGGTCTGCTGTGTTTAAATTTGATCTGGTTTATTAAAGTTTGATTTGTTTTATTCTTGTCTAATTTTATTTGATCTATTAGTAAAATAAGTACAAGTAAAAACATTTCAATTGTCGATGAAACACTCCTTTGAGTAATCACATGGGTAATTATGGATAGATATTCAAATGGACAGATCATCATTCAATTTCATAGTGGAGGTATTCACTAAAAAGAAGTGAAAATGATGCTGTCAAAATACCTCATGTGACTCTATAAGGGTGTCACATGTAATTCCTTAAAAAGGGTCAAATAAGATGAGAGGAGTATGGAATAGAAAATAAATTTATGTGACTCTGTAATCTATACATTTTCTACAGTGCTATATTGAGTTCTTAAATTTTTTAAAATAAGTTGTGCTTGTGTTTTTTTTAATAAAAATAATCTATATTAAAATTAACAAATCAAACAACATTACAATAGACTCAAGTTCATAACAACCTCAGGCATAAGTTCAATGATGGGACTTTGACTGCCACTCACAAACGAGCAACATAAGTCGCTAACATTGTAATGGACAAACTGAGGCTTAACATCATCATATAAGTCTTCATGTTTCTATTGTGATTTAAAAAACTTACAACTCTACCAAAACCAAACCAACGCAAGAAAATAAGAAAGAAACAAGTCATCGATTTCCAGTTATGTCCCGTCGTAGCTTCATTCCATTAGACCCGCAGGTCTGTCTCGAATGTCTGAAAATTGATATTTATTCCAATCTTGTACTAAACAATTTGATAAAAATCTCGTAATACTCTCTCCTCCTGTGGCGGTGGTTATGGAGGAGAACGTACCAACGATGTCAGCATAGATGGGGTGAGAAGCATAATGAATAACATCAATAGCAATTGGACAATAGCATAACTCCGTGGAAGCACTTGCATCATTTATTTGAGAAGAAACCACCTGCTACAAGAAAAAGTGTTATTTGCGTTCAAACTTTTTGCATCGACTCATGTGGACACAAATAATTGGTCTTTTGCGTCGACTTGTGGACACAAAAAACTTAGTATAAAAAAATAAGGAAAAAAACCACTGAATACTATTTGTGCATGTGGACGCTAATACCACTCAAAGTACGGAGTATTAAAGTTTTAGGAGCGGTAAAAAAACAAAACCCTAGGGACATGTTTACACTTTACTTCACGGGTTATTAAATGGTGCTTATTAAGACCCGCGTTAATAAGCAGCGCATAAAATAAACAATCATGTAAGATCGTGTTTACTTCAAAAGGTTTTAAACACTGTTTAACATTAAAATGTCCAAAATAACCCTATACATATATAGACACACAAACATTCATGAACACAAGTATATAATAATATACCCCGAACCCCTTACACTACCTTACCCCGAACCCACCACCCCGGCCCCTACCCTACCCCTAGGCCCTTACCACCCCTTACCCCCTACCATATCGGCCCCATCCGAACCCCACCCTAACCCACCCTACCTTACCCCGACCCCATCCCTACCCCTACCTTGCCCTACCCTAACACCAACCCTAGTCCCACCCCCTAGGCCCTTACCACCCTACCCCAACCCACTCCCCTGACCCCACCCCTACCCTCGACACTTACCATCCCTACTCCAATCCCTCTACCCCCTACCACGATGCCCCGACTCCACCCTACCCTACCTTACCCAGACCCCGATCCCATTACCCCGCTTACCCCCACCCTATACTACCTTACCTTACCCAGTCCCAGAACCCACCCCACCCACCCTAACACCCTACCCCCTTCTACCCTTTACCCCACCTTACCCCGACCCAAATGCCCTACCCTAACCCCTACCTTACCCCAACCCCCGACCTCACCCTACCCACAATCCCCACCCTTACTCCTAGCTCGGCCACACCTGATCCCAGTCCCACCCCCTTACCACCCTACCACATGTCCTTACCTCCGCCCCACCCAGATCTCGGCCCACCCTACCACTATCCTACCCCATTTAGGGTGGGGTCGGAGGTGGGACTGATGTATGGTAGGGGGTTGGGGGTCGGGGTAGGGTGGTAATGGTTGTGGGGTGGGGTCGGGTAGGTAGGGTCGGGGTAGGGTCAGGGTAAGGTAGAGTAAGGTAGGACAGGGTCGAGGTGGGGTCAATGTGGTAGGGGGTAGGGGTTTGGGGTAAGGTGGTAAGGGCTTAGGGGTAAGGGTATATGGTTGGGGGTGGGTGGGGTCGGGGTAGAGGGTAGGGTGGTCGGGACCGGGTGGGGCCGAGGCAGGGTAGGGTATGGATCGGGGTGGGGCCGAGGTAGGGGTTGGGGTTGGGTCTTTGTAGGGAAAAGGGGTACGCGGGGTGGGGGTGGGGTAATGGTCGAGTAGGGTAGGGGTAAGGTACGAGGATGGATGGAGGTCGTGGGTAGAGTGGGGTGGGGTCGGTAGTAGGGTAGGGCAGGGTGGGGTAGGGGTAACAATAGGGTAAGGGCAAGGGGTAAATTCGGAAACTGAAAAAGCTTAAAGTGCCGCTTAATTAATACATGGGGACGTGGTATGATTAGTACGCGACAATTTAAGCACCTCTTTCGGTTAGTAAGCAGCGTGCGTTAGGGCTGCACAAGAATAACCCGAACCCGCATAACCCGCCCGACCCAACCCTACCCGACCCTATTTAATCGGGTATTTGATTTTTTAAAATATTCATGGGTTAAATATGTTTGAACCCTCGCCTAATGGGTAGGGCTGTGGAATTAAAATCTCAAACCCGACAGTACCCGACCCGCCGAAGTTCATTTTACAACTATTATGCTACAACGTTTTCTTGGATGATTTCAATTTAAGACCAATGTACTCTATCTAGGACTTTATGATATTAGAATTATAATTAAACATTTATCATTTTGACTATGTGATTATTATATATTTACGTTTCCTTCTAAGTGAACTTCCTTTATGGAAGGATGTTTTAATACTATCACCTAATGTTTTTGCTTATAAAAGATACGAGTACTTGTATTTGTTTGTGTGTTTTGGAAAAAGGTTAATTGAGTTTTAAATTGGTTACATTAATTTCCCACGTGAAAGATGCAACCCGAAGTGATTTTTTCCCCCAATACCCGACCCTACCCAACCCATTCATGCATGGTTTACCAACTTATTTTGCGTACTGCGAGTTGGTTAATAGCCAACCCGAACAAATCGGGTAGGCCCAAAAAATATAGCAAACCCGACCCAACCCGCCTGATGTGCATCCCTAACGTGCTTGTTTACTTCACTTGTCTTAATAACCTAACTGTGACTTTAGCAGCCAAGTAAATGCCTCCTAGATGTTATCCGATACCCAGAAACGAACGACATTTCTTGACAAGAGAGCGAAGGAACTGAGTTTCAGGGGCAAGGGATGAAGTTTTCTCTCAAGTAAGCATCTCAACCGTGAAGAGTTGAGATTAGCTAGAGTCTGCGTTTCAGGAGCCGATTGAATCTTCTGAATTAAAGCCTCCTCTATCGATTATCTTAACTGAAATTAGTTGATTTCTAGCCGATGAAAAGCAGGCTTCTCTGAACACGGCTGATAAGTTCGTATTACAACATGCATTTGATGTGTGTTTGGGTCGGATTTTAATGGTTTTCCTCGCTTTAAGGCGTTTCAAGTCTCAATTTTAGCTCAAGTTGTGATTGCCAGGCGTTGGGTCGAGTTTTGTTGCATTTGGAGTCGAATTGAAGAAGTTAGAGTCCGACAATCGGCGCTTGAGAAGCAATCGGGAAGAGATAGAGAGCATTCGAGAGAGATTTGAGAGATTTGGAGGTCACCGGGTGATTCACGACGAAATTTGGATGAAGAAAGAGCATTTGGATCGACCTCGTATGCATCCGGGAGCGTTTGGATCAACAAAACCAGAGAAAAGAACAAAAAACAAGGACGCACAACCGTGCGTAGAAGCACGCACGATCGTGCGTGAAAGCTGACACGCGAACAACATTCTACCTGCTACGCACGATCGTGCGTAGCCAGGGACGCACGATCGTGCGTATCCCCGAGTTACGCGTAATACTTTCCCAGCTCGACCAGAATTCGTTTTTTCTCCCCTTTTCTATAAATAAGGCCTCCCTAACCCTTTTTAGAGGTTACGAACATTACGGAGAGGTCTAGGGACGAAATTACTTGCCTTTTTACGATTGTTTACTCCAAGACTCTAGGATTATTTGTAAGTTCATCTTTTTAATTAATGACAATTTATTCTATTCATCCCAATTCTGTTGATTCTTCAATTATGAATTGTGAGTAGTTTAATTAGGGATTTGGGGTTGATGAAGGGGTTAATCATGATGTATGGCTAGATTCTTGATGGTTTAATTGCATGAATGCCGTTTAATTTGTGTTTGAATAACTTGATTGATATCTCTTGTAACCTAGATGACCACTAGAATTACAATTGCATGTAGAATAAATTAAGAGAGATCTAATTTGTTCTCGGACACATTCATACACACTTAATCGTTCGCTAAGAGATTAGTAGCGATTAAGGGACCGTAAGCTCGCTCGTCTTGGCAATAATTTAGGATCCTGTCGCATGAGAGATCAGCCTGGTCCCCTAATCTATTGTACTCTACGCCGCGAGAGCGGTAAGAACTTAGTAATGATTAGCTAGGCTCAATTAAATTAATTTCATGTAATTAGGCCTGATCTGCCAGAAATTTGGCTACCCCGGAATCAATCCTTGTTCCATTCGTCATTAATTTGAGAGAAACCAATCTTTTTATTTAATCGCTCATTCGCATTAGTTTAATTTTCATTCCAATCATATCTCGCACGACACATTTATTTTATTTATCTTGTTTTAATCGCTGAATTTAATTAATTCTTGATTCCCTTTTGTCCATCCCTGTGGAGACGATACTCGTACTTACACCACTATATATTATGATCTATTTTAAGTGCGAGAAAACTCACATCAGTTTTTTGGCGCCGTTGTCGGGGACAGTGTCGGATTTGAGGGTTAATTAATATCAGCGACTTGTTTTAGTTTTTCGTAGGATTTTTGTATGCTAACCTTGTAGGTCAGTCTGTTTATGCATACACGCTCTAAGAAGGGAGAACCACTAGTCTCTCTTAATCATGAGATTAAGAAGCTCGCCAGACAGATTCGCAAGGCATTAAGAGAAAAGAACGCAACCATGGCACAACCGTCTTCATCCGGAACAACTGGGACGTCTGAGGTCCAAACCACTTTTGGTAACCTTGATTTCTATGCCAATACCTCTCCCCGGTCTACACCGCCTATTTCACCTAGAAATACCTCTGGATTTCAGAATTCCCGCACCCCATTCTTTCCTCAAAATCAGTCTACTCCACAATTGAATCTTCCACCACTATATCAGCTTTTCCAAAATACCTCTACTGCTCCTGAAGCTACTTTCCAAAACCAAGCCTATGGTATGCAAGGAGCAGGGCAAGGTATTCTGATCTTTCAACCGCGACAAAATCCACCACCAGTCACCCAAAAACCACCTTTGACTCAGCCGCAAAATCAGCCTTTTCAAAATCCTTTCCCATTCCGTCAGCCCCAAGTGCAGACCCAACCGCAACCAAACATAGTCCGACCACACCCTATTTGACCACAACCAGTTCTTCAGCCTAGACAGCAAGCTCCTCCATTCCAGAATTATGTCCCGCATGACAACCCGCTCTATTAAGGAGAGACTATTGCAGATTTCTTCACTCCGGATATTACAGAGTATGATAGCATTCAAGTGACGGGGATTACTGCACCTCGCTACAAGATCAAACCAGCGTTGATCAACATGGTTTTGAATAATCAGTTTGGAGGTAGCCCTACAGAAGATCCAGTGGCACACATTACAAAATTTTTGAGGATGTGCCAAACTTTCAAGATCCCTGAACTAGATGACGATCATGTGCGGATGATATTGTTCCCTTTCTCATTGAGAGATGATGCGCAGAGATGGTTGGATAGCAATCCACATCACCATATTCAGACCTGGGATCAGCTGCATAAGGCTTTCATCAAAGAATATTTTCCGGCATCAAAGGCTATAAAGTTGAAGAAGCAGCTGCAAGACTTCAAGCAAGGTTCGTTGGAGACATTGGCTGAAGCGTGGAAGAGGTTTAAGGTTCTGAGAAGAGCTTGCCCTCAAGGCAAGATGAGCGATTGTGAGATTCTGTTTTGTTTCTAGAATGGACTCGCTAATGAAGGGAAGATGATGTTGAATGCTTCGGGTGGTGGAGATTTTCCTCACTTACCATCTGAGGTGGGGGAAGAATTAATAGAGAAGATTGTTTCAAATAATGCATCATGGTACAGCTCTCGGGACACACCTCACCAGAAGGCCCCGAGCTTATATGAGATAACCGATAATTCTGCCCTTTCTGCAAGGGTAGATACACTGACTAACATGTTTCGGAAGCTCACTACTAGTGTGGAGGATATGGGAAAGAAGATGGAACTTGCTCTCTTGGTGCCCAGTGTTAATATGGTAGCCCCCGGTCCTATTAGTTCCTCTTGTACTTTATGTGGGGAACTCCATTTGCCGCATGAATGCACTATGATGGCACACTCGGCAGCCCCTGGAGTAGAGCAAGTTGATGCGATGTATTATCAGCGGCAGGGCTACTACAATCAGCCTCACGGACAACAGCAACAAGGGAATTAGGGGCAAGGAAATTAGCAGCAGCAGCCTAGGAACTATATTCACCCCAAGCATCTCAAGACCAGCAACAAGCACCTCAGTCGGTGCAAGGGAGTTTCAGGAGGGAGACTGAGCAAAAATTTGCTAGCTTGGAAGAAACACTCAAACAACTAATGCAAAATCAACAGAGAGCGGACTCAAGGATACAAAACATGGAAAATCAATTGGGCTAGCTTGCAAAGGCTATATCTGAGAGGCCTTAGGGATCCCTCCCTAGCAACACCGAACCTAACCTAAGAGAACATGTTCATGCAGTCACCTTGAGGAGTGGAGAAGAGCTAAAATCTGCTGCCATGACAAAGAAGCCCGATGAAGTTGATGACGTACTTGCTGCCCGAGAAGAAGAAAAGGAGGAAGAAGATGGAAGAGAGGTGGCGGCTGCACCAAAACAACCTGTTTTGGTCAAGAATTACACCCCACATCTCCCCTATCCGGCGCAATTGACTAGGAAGAACGACAGTGACCAGTTCGGTAAGTTTCCGCGTCTCATGAAACAAGTGCAGATTAACTTACCATTCGTGGATGCACTAGCTCAAATGCCGAAGTACGCGCAGTTTATGAAGGACCTGCTTACGAATAAGAGGAGGCTGGAAGAAGTGTCGACTGCGACGCCTAATGAGGAGTGCTCAACTATGATACGGACAGATCTGCCGAAGAAGCTTAAGGATCCAGGTTCTTTTACTATTCCCTGTTTTATAGGAGATCTCTCACTTTTGATAGGGCCCTAGCTGATTTGGGTGCAAGCATTAATTTGATGCCTTATGCTTTGTATGAAAAGCTTGCACTCGGTCCACTAAAATCAACATGCATGTGCATTCAGTTGACTGATCGATCAATCAAATATCCCCAATGGATTGTTGAAGACATGTTGGTTAAAGTGGACAAATTTATTTTTCAAGTGGACTTCGTTATTTTGGACATGGATCAGGATCGGGAGGTACCATTGATATTGGGCAGACCATTATTGGAACCTGCCCGAGTACTTATTGATGTTGGAGACGGTAAACTTGTCCCCGCGTTGGGGATGAGTCTGCCACCTTTTACGTGTCCAAAATAATGAAGAGACCCTGTCAATATAGTGGAGAGTGTTTTTACATGGATATGATGGATTCTTTGGTGGAGGATTGCATTCCTAACATGATTTCTGATGAAGCCTTCTTTGATCTTATTTTGGATGATAGTTTGTCCGCAGGGGATCTTGAGCTCCTCCTTAGTTTTGATTGTCTTTTGATTGGTGGAGAGGAGGACTCAAGTGATGGTATTGATGAGAAGGGGAAGTAAGATGACTTAGATAAGGTGGAGAAGGAAGATTGTCAGACTGATTCTTCTATTGTTACTCCTTCCCCATTAAATCTAAAGCTTCTTCCCTCCCACCTTGAGTATGCGTTTCTTGATAATAGTTCCAATTAAGACTGCGTTCTTAAATCTAATAGTCTTGGTGTTTAGGGAACTAGATGATTAATTTGCTAAGTTTAGGGAATTTGCGTAAGAGCCGTGTTTGGCACTGTTCCTATGCCCCAAATGGGGTAAGAGCAGTCATTTTTTAGAAATTTGATACTTTCGAGGATTGCATTGTAGGCATGGATTCACTTTGAAATTAATGAACTTTAATTGCTATTTTTCCTTGGTGAGGCCGAGATTAGAATGGGGTAATGTCTAGTGAAAATCCGAAAGGTGAAAAATTATTATAGCTAGACCTTTTGCCTTGCGAAAAAGAGAACGGGAGCCCCGATCAAAAAGCGTAAGATGAGATTTGGGTATCTTTCAAAAGAAATGGCGTTCTCGTGCCAACATGACAAGGAAAACTAAACATAATTAATAAACTTGGAGGCTATTGCAAAATTAGCTTTAGTCCTCCGCGTACTTCAAGTATACGTCAAAGCACAAAGTGCCGCGACGATTTAGCTTAGTTGTACACCATGTCTACTCTTTGCAGAGGTTTAAATGATTGTTCCTAATTTGTTGTCTACTAAGTCCCTTGTTCCTAAGAATAGCCCCGAAATTCCTGAATGCAGTGAGTCTTTGTTAGAATATTCCGATATCTCAAAGAAAGGGACTGATTTTGTTTATCCATTGACCATTCACCACCACCTTCACAAGTCCTTCTGATCAATAACTAGTTTAGTTGTATACGGGGTCATTACTTTGAGGATGTTGTGAATAATTTTGTCAAATAGTTTAGCTTGAGTACAAAGATGTAGTTTAGGGAAGAATTTTCTTGGTTTAGACTGTCTGTTCTGTGAATATCCCTTTAACTACGTGTGCATGCTAATGATTTTAATTCCGTGTGGTGATTATCGTAAGTCCCGTTGTTCGATTTGCTTGAGGACAAGCAAAAGCTTAAGTGTGGGGGAATCTGATAAGTTCGTATTACAACACACATTTGATGCGTGTTGGGGTCGGATTTTAATGGTTTTCCTTGCTTTAAGGCGTTGCAAGTCTCAATTTTGACTGAAGTTGTGATTACCAGGCGTTGGGTCGAGTTTTTTTAATGGTTTTCCTTGCTTTAAGGTGTTGCAAGTCTCAATTTTAACTGAAGTTGTGATTACCAGGCATTGGGTCAAGTTTTGTTGCATTTGGACTCGTATTGAAGAAGTTAGAATCCGGCAATCGGCGCTTGAGAAGCAATCGGGAAGAGCTAGAGAGCATTCGAGAGAATTTTGAGAGATTTGGAGGTCACCGGGTGATTCACGACGAAATTTGGATGAAGAAAGAGCATTTGGATCGACCTCGTATGCATCCGGGAGCGTTTGAAGCAAGAAAACGAGAGAAAAGAGCAAAAAACAAGGACGCACGACCATGCGTAGAAGCACACACGATCGTGCGTGAAAGCTGACACGCGAACACCATTCTGCCTGTTACGCATGATCGTGCGTATCCAGGGACGCACGATCGTGCGTAGCCCCGAGTTACGCGTAATACTTTCCCAGCTTGACCAGAATTCGTTTTTTCTCCCCCTTTTCTATATACAAGGCCTCCCCTAACCCTTTTTAGAGGTTACAAACATTACGGAGAGGCCTAGGTACGAAATTACTTGCGTTTTTACGATTGTTTACTCCAAGACTCTGAGATTATTTGTAAGTTCATCTTTTTAATTAATGGCAATTTATTCTATTTATCCCAATTCTGTCGATTCTTCAATTATGAATTGTGAGTAGTTTAATTAGGGATTTGGGGTGGATGAAGGGGTTGATCATGATGTATGGCTAGATTCTTGATGGTTTAATTGCATGAATGCCGTTTAATTTGTGTTTAAATAACTTGATTGATATCTCTTGTAACCTAGATGACCACTAGAATTACAATTGCATGTAGAATAAATAAAGAGAGATCTAATTTGTTCTAGGACACATTCACACACACATTTGTTCGTGGCAATTTGAGACAGAGATTCAGATGCTCCAGCGGTAATGGCGAGCCACCGATAATCTCTGCATCTCGGATCTGTTCTGCATCGGTGCATCTCGGATTCTATTCTGCATCGGTGCATCTCAGATCTGTTCTAAATCGGTGCGCATTGGCATATGTTCTCCAGCCTTCTCTTTGCATCAGATCTGCTCGTCTCTTTCGATTGGGGCCGCTTTCTCTTCTGGATATGCGGCCATTTATCACTCCGGGCCTCATTTGGGAATGGACGGTTTGGAAAAGGGTATGAACCGCTGGCGAAGAGGATGGGCTGGGTAGAGTGTGGAGAGGGTTGGGGGCTGCTGGGGGAGGGGATGAGGGAGCGTTCTGGAGGGGGCTGGGGGTCTACGGACTGGGCTAGTGGGAAAGGGGAGGCGGCGGCCACCGTCGTGGTGGTTGTTGGGGTTGCTGGGGATCGAGCGAGGCAGGGAGGTTGCCGGGGTCATGTGGTGGCGGCGGTGGGTGGGGCGGCGGAATGCAGGTGGTGTGGTAACCGACTGGAGGGCGGTGGTCGGAGTAATTTGGGTGTCACTGTGGACTTGTCATTGTGGTCGGCGACAACTCCGTGGTAGTCGTTGTGGCCGTTGGGGCAGTCACTGTGACCGGTGGAGAGTCACTTTGGCCGGAGTCACTGAGATAGTGACTGTCGTCGTCGGCGGTGTCAGTGCCGGCAGCAGAGGTGGTGTTGGGGTCGGCAGTTCGGAGGTGCTGGTGCCTGGTGGCTACCAAAGATGGATTATTAATTTAATCAAAAATATATAAAAGGAATATTAAAATAATAAAAGGAATAAATGACTTTAATCACTTTTTTTGAAAAAATTAAAACAAAAGTCACTTTTTTATCTTTTTTTATTCATTTTAGTAATATTGGAATAAAAAGGCGAAGAACATTTTTAAACGTTGTTCGGTGGACTGAATATTAAGTAGTTTAGTAAAATTGTATTTTATCGAAACAAAAACAGCCCAATAACAATCCAAATATTGAATGGCAATCCTTAAAGTTGTGTTTGTGACTAACTTAGACAAACAAATATTATCCTCCGTATCGCATTAGTTGCAACATTGCCAATTACACACTATTCATGTACTCTATTTTAATCACATTTTATTTATTAATGCATGTGAATTTTTTTTCAAAAATATTGTTGAATTCGTCTCATTCAAAAGTTTCATAATTTGATTTTTAATTATTTTTTACTAATACAGAATTAAATATAACGACGGTCAAAATTGTGCATTTTTTTATGGGTCAAAGTTGTGCATTGACAAACGTGAAAAAATGAATGTTGCAACTAAAAAAGAAAAGATGAAGTAATCAGTAACCCATTTGGCCATTTATAATTAATTAGCCTTAACATTTATTGTTGCTGAATATTATTATTGTCCAAACCAAGCATTTCAGTTCAGCGGGTTGTGAGGTTACCGTGTCTAGCGAAAGGTCTCGAGTTCGAAACCCGCTAGGCACATAAGGGCTTGAAACTCAATTTGGTGAGTTTCAGCCCTGATTACTTCCTGGAGTAAAAATAATAAATATATATATATATATATATATATATATATATATATATATATATATATATATATATATATATATATATATATATTATTACTGTCGAATTCCTAAGACCATTTGTAGTGGTCAAGAGTCCAAAATGTTAAATTTGGACTCCGTCCATATGAAAACAGTGTTTAGACTCCGTCAATACTGTTTTTCCCTGCATCCGTGCACCGTCAATAAAATACACTCTGCATATTTTTTACAAATCAATTTAGTAAAACATTAATTAAATTATTATAAGTACTTTTTTACTTTTAATTTTTTCCCTGAATAATTATAAAATAAAAAATACACATTTCGGTGTAAAAAAATTAATTTTTTTTTTGCGTTTTTCAATTAACAAACTGAGTTCAAGCACATTGGAGCATTGGATTCTCTTCTCAAGTTGTGTATATATCCATAACACATTGAATTATTTTCTCCACTTGATGTGTGTCCTTTCCTAGCATTGGATGCTATTCTTCACTATGTGTCCTTTCCTACCATTGGATGTTACTTTCCACTTGGTATATTCAATCATAATAAATTGGATCTATCCTCCACTTGGTCTGTACACTTTCTTATATTACATTGGATCCTCTTATCACCATGTTACTACATAGAATACATGTTATTACATTGGATCCTCTTATACACTTTCTTATGAATTGGATCTTAACCACGACGGTCCCACCTTAAGTCAGTATATGATGCGCCACAATCGAATTCGAGACTCGTCGGTACACACATTGCTTAAAAATGATCTCATAAACCATTTGTGGAGGCACCATTGAAATGGAATGTAGTTTATGTGTATCATTAGTATTTATGTATTTCCTTAATATTTATGTGTTTCCTTTATACTGGTTCTTCAATACCTCCGACTCCACGGCTTTGTTTTGAAGCTCGTTGCGCACAACTCTTCTTGCCGATTGTTCCCTCCCTTGCTGAACCATTTCTTGAAAACACTGCGTCATCACTGGATCTAGTTTAGACGCCTTTGTCTTTCCACTTCTTTTCGCCTTTTGCTTGTCCCGCCCTTCAGGGCGTTGTAGTGGCTCTCCATCCGAAGGAGAGCTAGCATCACTACCTACGACCATGGGCGATTGTGGAGAGGAATTCAAATTTATCGGAGCTTCGTATTGTTGGTACCACTTTGGAAACGAGTGAAGAATACGCCAAGCATGCTCAAATTTGAATGGTTTTCCATGGTTATCATTCATGAAAATGACCTTGGCTTGATAGTCCTACATTATGAATCAAAATAACATTATAAATATGGAGTTATATATATTACAAAATTAAAATATAATTTATGAATTAATATTAAATAATAGAGTAATTTGTAATTTACCAAATCAGCTAGGTTCGCCCCACTCGTCGGGGTTGCATTTGCCTTTCGCTCACAACCTTTCCACAACGACCATTGATGATTGATGATCTTGAAACGAGACTCAATTGAATCCCGACTCCGATGAACGCTACTTTTTTTCTTCAGAAAATAGCACATGAACTCGGTTCCAAAAACTCTCCCCCGGTTGATTTATTCCGATGACCCCATCTTTCGAGATGATAACCCAAGCATTACATAGAGCAACATCCTCATTAACAGTCCAATTAGCGCCCCTTCTTGAGGAAGACATTGTTAAAATATGGATATAGAACAAAATATGAAGAAGAATGAGATAGATGGGAGAGGTGTGATCAAAATAGGAAGAATGAGGGTGTTTATATAGAATTTTCAAATCAAATATTAATTAAAAATAATGGAAAAATAAAATAAATAATTTGAACCGTTAGATTTCAATTTTGGCTGTTGGATCATTTTTTACTGTTGAAACAATGTCAAAATGATCTCAATCGTTGGATCTTTCAATTTTTTTTTTTAAAATCTGGCCGTTTAGCATTAACTTAGTGCGCAGTGACATCATCATGACGTCAGCATGATGCAAGCCATGTTCCTTTGCAGCAATGCGCGCAGCGTACGATGGCCGGTCCCCCTATTTTCTTTTCGTTTTCATTTATTTTTGCTCTGTCAACTCCTCCCCCTATTTTTACACTCCTCCACTCCCCTTCCCACTTTTACTCCCTCTTTTAATCCCCCACTACACACAAATAAGAGTCTAAAAATTCCAATTTTAATCTTTTGACTCCTAATCTTTAACTACTACAAATGGTCTAATAGAACATGCATGAAGCCTAGCTAATATACAAAAGTCTTACTGAGTTACTGGACATCTGTTGCGTGAAAAGATGTAAGCCTCAGAGCTCCCCAACATCATGTCGGGTGGGGACTCCTGGAGTGGGAAATCCACTTTTTTTTTTCTTGTAGAATGTAATGCCTCAGAGCTTGTAAATTTGTGCTAGTCTCTAATCCGTGACTCAGGTGACTAATTTTATACTACGTACTTGGTAATTTCATATATTCCATCTACTATATATTTGAACTCAGGGGCGGAGCCAAGGGGGGTCAGGGTGGTCAGTCGACCCCGCTGAAAGTTTGAGATCATAAAGCTCTGAAATATTTTCGATTTGATATATTATGACCCCCGTAACTCATTACGAGTAAAAAGTTATGACTTCTGCAAAATCAACACTATCTAAACGTAAAATCAGCAAAATTTGATGAGTAATACTGTTTTTTTTCCCAAATTTTAAAAATAGCGTATAATTAACTCATTACTTACGTGACATGACTCAAAAATAGAGCAAAAACAGTCTCTTTTATTGTTACGAGTGTCTATTTATCTAAACTACATATAAAATATTCAACTCGGACATTGTTTGTGTTGGAAAAATGTGTTGGAAATTGCATTAAATTGTCATTTTGGGGCAATATTTTGAGTGGGGTCCACTTCCGATTTGGGTCGGGTCAAAGTGGTTTCAGATTGTCCTTGCTTAGGGCTACAATTCGATATATGGTACGCTCAAAATGGATAACGGGTGAATGAGAAACTGATTCTCGAAGTTCACTCGTTGGAATGGAGAAAACTAGGAAAATGATGAGTTTCTAGTGTGGTTTTCCCACACCGGAAAACCCAAGGGAATTTGAACCCTTTATAAAGGTGATAAGTCCGTATTTAGACACGCATTTGATGCGTGTTCGGGTTGGATTTTGATGATTTTCCTGGCTTTAAGGTGTTGCAAGTCTCAATTTTGGCTCAAGTTGTGTTTAGCAGGCGTTGGATCGAGTTTCATTGCATTTGGAGTTGATTTGAAGAAGTTAGAGTCCGGCAATCGGCGCTTGAGAGGCATTCGGGAAGGATTTGAAGGCATTCGAGAAAGATTTGGAAGATTCGGAGGCCACCGGGAGATTCGCGACGAAATTCTGGTGAAGAAAGAGCAGTTGGATCGACCTCGTAGGCATCCGGGAGCATTGAGAGCAAGAAAACGAAAAAAAAAATGAAGAACACGGTCAGGCACGGTCGTGCCTGGAGTTAGGCACGCCGTGCCTGATGCGAAATTATCCTGCGAGCTACTAGAGGCCAGGCACGATCGTGCCTGGTAGCTAGGCACGCCGTGCCTGGCATTGATCGAGGAACCGAGCTACTGGAGGCCAAGCACGATCGTGCCTGGCAGTTAGGCACGCCGTGCCTGGACGCGAATTACGGGCTTCTTCCGCAGGCACGGTCGCAGGCACGGTCGTGCCTGGCACCGTGCCTGGCCGCGATTTGTCCTAATTCGACTCAAATTCATTGTTTTCTTTAAATAAGGCCTCCATACCCACTTTTGAGGGTTACGAACTTTGGAGAGAGGCCTAGGGACGAGTTTTACATGCGTTTTTACGTTGTTTAATCCAAGAACCTGGGATTCTTTGTAAGTTCAATTCTTTAATTAATGACAATTATTTCTATTCATTCCAATTCTTTTGATTCGTCAATTATGAGGCGTGAGTAGTTTAATTAGAGATTTGGGGTTGATGAAGGGGTTAATCATGATTGATGGCTAGATTCTTGTCGGTTTAATTGCATGAATACCGTTTAATTTGTGTTTGAATAATTTAACTGATATCTCTTGTAACCTAGATGGCCACTAGAATTACAATTGCTTATAGAATAAATTAAGAGAGATCTAATTTGTTCTAAGACACATTCACACACACTTAATCGTTCGCTAAGAGATTAGTAGCGATTAAGGGGCCGTAAGCTCGTTCGTTTTGGCAATAATTTAGGATCTTGTCGCATGAGAGATCAGTCTGGTCCCCTAAATTATTGTACTCTACGCCGCGAGAGCGGTAAGAACTTAGTAATGATTAGCTAGGCTCAATTAAATTAAATTCATGTGATTAGGCCTGTTCTGCCAGAAATCTGGTTAACCCCGGAATCAATTCCTGTTCCCTTTATCGTTAATTAAGGAAAACCAAATCTTTTTATTCGCTCATTAGCATTAGTTTTAGTTTAATCAATCAACCAATCTCGCACAATTGCATTTTTATTTTATTTATTTCTTTTTAATCGCTAAGTTTAGTTAATCTTTATTTCCCTTTTGTCCGTCCCTGTGGAGACGATACTCGTACTTTACACCACTTTTCTACAACTATTTTAAGTGCGAGAAAACTCACATCAAAAGGGAAACCCCCCTTAAGGAGTTAAGATTCCTTAGGGTAAAGGCTCTCTCCACGCGCGCAGGGGCGGGGGTGCAAATCAAATCCCGAAACCGGAGAACAAAAAGCCCGACTTGCGTGCGCGGGCGACCTGCGGACACGAATGTCGTCCGAAAATTCTATCTTCTAAAGATAAACGTTAATTTTTGTTCCTCCGTTAGTTTCCTAATTTTTGCTCCATGTTGGAGCAGGCCACTGCTCCGTCCGCAGTTGGCTCCATAGCTGCTGGGACGTTACAACGCCATAAATGCCCAACGTTCCTTTGCAATAAATGGGCGTTTTTTTTTGGACGAATCAATGCCAACGAGTTGGACATTGATTGCCAACGTTCATATCAATTAAACCTCCATTAACACACCTCCAAATCCTTCCTATAAGTAGCTGGCAGGTGATTTGTAACAAGACACCACACACAAACGTACTCACACAGTTTGAGCTCTGGAAAAACACCTCCAGTTTCCGAAATTCCTTCTGTGTTCTAAGCTTTGTTCTCGTTCGTTGGAACTTTAGTTTGAGTGCTAAACTATTGTTCGAAGTCATCGTATCCTGGGAAACGGTTGTTGCAACGCTCCTAGCACCCCGGGAGGCAACGAATACGTTTTAAGGAAATCGTGCGTAGCACGAGCTTTGACTAATTCTGCTTCATCTCCTTTCTTGTTTTTCTCTTGTCATTTTATTTAATTAATTTATTTTAATTAATTTTCTTTATTTTCCGAAACACACCCTACAATCTTAAAACGTATTTTGTTGCTAAGCTTGTATCATACGGATACAATCTTAAAACGTATTTGCGGATTGTTATACTGCGGTATACAATCTTAAACTGTAGTTTGTCACTTTGGTGAACGAACTTGTTTTTTGTGTTTTCGAAAAAATGTTAAGAAAACGAAAATGACTTCTCAAGAAAACGAGATTGGTGTTGGGCAGAATGTTCTGAACGACAATCACTCTGAAAGCGGAGCACCGGTGAACAATAGTTCACAACGCGGTGCATCTGCTTTGGCCAACCAAAGGGCTATCCCTATGGTAACCGTGCCAAGCAACTCTGTGGAGAAACCCGAAAAATTTAATGGGTTAAACTTCAAGAGGTGACAGCAAAAGATGCTCTTCTATCTCACTACTCTCGGTCTTGCGCGTTTCTTGACCGAGGACGCGCCGGTTGTAACCGGGGGTGAGGTGGATGCGCAATCTTTCAACGCGGTTGAAGTTTGGAAGCATTCTGACTTCTTTTGCCGAAACTATGTGTTGAACGGGCTGCACGATGCTTTGTACGATGTGTATAGCAAATTAGCTACGGCTAAGGAGCTATGGAATGCTTTGGACCACAAATATAAAAGCGAGGATGCCGGCGCTAAGAAATTTGTTGTTGGTCGATTCCTTGATTTTAAAATGGTGGATTCGAAGACGGTCTTGAGTCAAGTTGAGGAGATGCAAATGATCTTCAACGAAATTCGAGAAGAAGGAATGACAATTAGTGAGTCATTCCAAGTGGCGTCTATTATTCATTTATTGCCACCAGCTTGGAAGGATTTCAAGAACTACCTTAAGCATAAGCGAAAGGAAATGAACTTGGAGCAATTGATCCTCCGTCTGCGGATTGAAGAGGATAACCGGAAGAATGATGGGAAACTCCCAATCATTCATGGCGCCAAGGCCAACGTGGTGGAGCATGCAAAAGGCTCCAAAAATAAAAACAATGGGAAGAGCAAGCTCGGTCCCAAGGGAGGCGTTTCCAAGACAAAGTTCAACGGAAAATGCTTCAATTGCAATAAAAATGGACACAAGTCCTCGGATTGCAAGGCACCAAAGAGGAAGAAAGATTCTCGCGTCAACTTGGTGCAAGGTGGGCAAAAGGATGAAGACGTCATCCTAGCGGCTGTGGTTACGGAAGTTAACCTCGTTGGATCCAATTCCAAGGAGTGGTTTCTGGACACCGGTGCTACCTGGCATATTTGCTCAAATCGGGAGTTATTCACTACTTTTGAGCCATCAAATGGTGAGAAGGTGTGGATGGGAAACTCGGCTCATTCCACGGTTGAAGGCGTGGGCAAGGTGGTCCTGAAGATGACTTCGGACAAAGAGCTGACTCTTAACCAAGTGCTGTTCGTTCCGGACATACGCAAAAACCTGATTTCCGGTTCGTTGTTGAACAAGCATGGCTTTCGTATGGTTTTTGAGTCGGATAAATTAGGTTTGTCCAAGTCGGGAATGTATGTGGGCAAAGGGTATGCATGTGACGGGCTGTTTAAGCTCAATGTAACGACTATTATTATTAATAATAATAAAATCCCTTCTGCTTACTTGCTTGAGTCTTCCAATGTGTGGCATAGTAGACTAGGACATGTTAACTTTAATTCTATACGTAGATTAATTAACATGGAACACATTCCTAAATTCACAATTGATGTGAAGCACAAATGTGATATTTGTGTTGAGGCAAAACTAACGAAAACGTCTTTCAAATCGGTTGAAAGGAAAACGGAACCACTAGAATTAATTCATAGTGACGTTTGTGATTTTAAATCAATACAAACACGTGGCAGTAATAAATATTTTATTAGCTTTATCGATGATAGCACTCGCTATAGCTATGTTTATTTGTTGAAAAATAAACACGAAGCAATTGATAAATTCATTCTTTATAAGAATGAAGTGGAAAACCAACTTAATCGACGGATTAAAATGGTTAGGAGTGATCGAGGTGGTGAGTATGAAGCACCAATTGGTGACTTTTGCGCTAGTGTGGGTATAGTACACGAACGTACCGCACCCTATTCACCTCAATCAAACGGTGTTGCCGAACGAAAGAATCGCACATTGAAAGATATGATGAACGCGATGCTAGTAAGTTTGGGCCTGCCACAAAATATGTGGGGCGAAGCGATCTTAACAAGCAATTACCTTTTAAATAAGGTTCCCCGGAAAAAATATGATAAAACTCCATACGAGTTGTGGAAAGGCAGACGGCCTTCCTATCAATATTTGAAAGTGTGGGGGTGTCTTGCTAAGGTGCTTGTACCAACACCTAAGAAAATTAAAATAGGTCCAAAAACGGTGAATTGTATTGTTATTGGATATGCACAAAATAGTAGTGCTTATCTGTTTTTAGTGTACGATTCGAATAATCCGGATGTACATAAAAATACAATAATTGAGTCAAGGAATGCCTCATTCTTTGAAGACGTATTTCCATGCAAGTCCAACGAAGGACCTAGCACGTCAAAACGAACATTTGACGTAGCTATGGAAAATACTAGCGAGGGATCCGGTGAAGAAGCCGAACCCCGACGTAGCAAACGTGCTAGAGTTGAAAAATCCTTCTGACCAGATTATCTCACATACTTGGTAGAATTCGTTTCGAATATTCTAACTTGTATGGTAGAAAATGAACCGGATTTTCTAACATGTTTGGTAGAAAATGAGCCACGGACTTATACGGAAGCCGTAACGTCTACCGAAGGACCAATGTGGAAAGAAGCCATCAAAAGTGAAGTGGACTCTATTCTAAAAAATCACACATGGGAATTGGTTGATCTCCCTCCGGGATGTAAACCTTTGGGATCCAAGTGGATTTTTAAACGTAAAATGAAACCTGACGGTTCCATTGATAAGTATAAGGCTAGACTTGTAATCAAAGGTTACAAGCAACGCGAAGGCCTTGATTACTTTCACACGTATTCTCCTGTGACGAGAATAAATTCCATTAGGATGATACTAGCAATTGCCGCTTTGCGGAAATTGGATGTTCATCAAATGGACGTAAAAACCGCTTTTCTAAACGGCGATATAGACGAAGAAATCTATATGGAACAACCTGAGGGTTTTCGTGTTCCAGGCCTAGAAAAGAAGGTTTGTAAATTAATTAAATCATTGTACGGATTGAAACAAGCCCCTAAACAGTGGCACGAAAAGTTTGATCATGCAATGTTAATTAATGGGTTTAAAATAAACGAAAGTGACAAATGCGTCTATGTGAAAAGCACGGTAGACGGCTATGTCATTTTATGTTTATACATGGATGATATACTCATCGTGGGTAGCAATAATCTTATAATTAATTCTACCAAAAACATGTTAAATTCTAAATTTGACATGAAGGATATGAGGCTGGCCGATTTAATCCTTGGGATTAAAATAATTAGAGGACCTGACGGTCTGACGCTAAGCCAATCCCATTACGTTGATAAAATCCTTAATAAATTTAATAAGGATGATTATCAAGAGGCAAGGACGCCATTAGATAAAAACGTACACCTGACCAAAAATTGTGGAGAGTGTATTTCTCAAGTAGAATACGCTAGGATTATTGGCAGTTTAATGTATCTAATGAGTTGTACCAGGCCTGATATTTCCTTTGTGGTTAGTAAGCTTAGTAGATATACTAGCAACCCCGGTGATGAACACTGGAAGGCAATAGTAAGGGTTTTGAGGTATTTACGGAAAACCCAAAATCTTGGACTGCACTATGGAAGATATCCAGCCGTACTTAAAGGGTATAGCGACGCTAGTTGGATATCTGACATTAAGGACTCAAAGTCTGGACTCTGGAGGCCGAGAAGCGCTGGTAAGCTCTGGGCTAAGGGCTGGGGCGCTGGGCTGGGAGTTAACTTTGGGCTGGGATGAGAATAATTTGGAGATGGGCTGAGAATTTATCATATACCTATACTAACTATTTTTTTTTGGGGCTGGGCTGAAGCCCACCCCTGCCCTTGAATACATCCACCCCTGGTTGAACACCATGTGTACTCTTTGCATAGGTTTAAATGATTGTTTCTAAAATTGTGGCCTACTAAACTCTTTAATCCTAGGAATATCCCAGAAATTCCTGAATGCATTGAGTCTTTGTTAGGATGTTCCAAATTCTAAAAAAAGGGAATGTTTACCATTCACCATTCACCACCGCCTTCACAAGTCCTTCTGATCAGTAGCTAGTTTATTAGTGTATGTTGTCATTACTTTGAGGATGTTGTGAATAATTTTGTCAATTATTTTAGCTAGAGTACACAGATGTAGTTTAGGGAAGGATTTTCTTGATTTTGTCTGTCTATTATGTGAATATCCCTGTAACTACGTGTGCATGCTAATTATTTTAATTTTGTGTGGTGATTATCGTAAGTCCCGTTGTTCAGTTTGCTTGAGGACAATCAAAGGCTTAAGTGTGGGGGAATCTGATAAGTTCGTATTTAGACACGCATTTGATCCGTGTTGGGATCGACTTTTGATGGTTTTCCTATCTTTAAGGTGTCACAAGTCTCAATTTTAGCTCAAGTTATGTTTACCAGGCGTTGGTTCGAGTTTTGTGTCATTTGGAGTCAAAATCAGAAATTTAGAGTTCGGCACCGGCACTTGAGGAGCAATCAGGATGATTCGAGATGCATTTGAGAATGGATTATTGAGAGCTTTGGAGGTCACCAGAAGGTTTACGATGAATATTTGATGACAAAAGAGCTCTAGGATTGACTATGAGATCAAAAGAAGACGAATAGAGCTTGAAAACGACGATCAAGATGACCTTCTGTCAATCATTCAAGCATATTTCTTTGTAGAAGAATCCAAAGCACACGATTCAAGTTTCACATGAAAGCCAACTTCAAGGGATACAAATCATATGAAGACACTGTTTTGAGAATATAAGAGGAAGAAGGTGAAAACAGATGATGAAATCAGATGACCCCTGTTGCGATTTCAGAATGCGACCTTCCACCATTTTGATCATATCTCTTGATTGAACAATCGCAGTTTTAATTTATTTCCATCACTTTTTATCTAGTAACCATTGAGTTAGTATATTTAGAGTCATCTAATCTCAAGCGTGAACATACATATACATATGAACTCACATATTTGTTATATTTATACAAATGTATTACATCAATTTAATTATATCCATATAACTCAATATATAATGTTAACTCACTTTAAGATTATTCTTAATAAAATGCACTTGAAATGATATAGGTCAGTATTAAAAGAAGAAAGAAATGGCTAATATAAAGTCATAGTAGTCGTGCGTACCAAACAAAAAATGTAAGTAGCATATGTCAACATTCGAAGGGGATTTGACTTTGCACCCCACTTTTTGGGTGATATTGGACTTTGCACCCCATTTTAAAAAAACTTCAATTTTGCACTCCATTTCACTTAAAATTTCTATGACTTTGCACCCCATTTAGAAATTTTTCTTCACAAAATGTTGTTGTTGGGGGTGCAAAATCAAAGTTTTTTCTAAATAGGGTGCAAAGTCCAATATCACTCAAAAAGTGGGATGCAAAGTTAAATCCCCCTATTCGAAATCATTAAAAAAATTGTATTGGAAAAAAGAAAATGTAAAATAAAGTTATACGGAGTAGAGGTGAGCAAATAACCGACAAAACCGAAAACCGATACCCGAACCGACCGAAAAAGTCGGTTATCGGTCGGTCATCGGTTATCACATATTAAAAGAAGTCGGTTATTCGGTTATTCGGTTAACGGTCGGTTATTTTAATTGGTTATCGGTCGGTTAACCGAAAACCGAAGTATAGTCTACTCCGTATAAACATTTTCTTGTACCTCATGTATGCTATGATGTTTCACTTAATAACATATCATAATTACTCTAAGAAATAATGTCTAATATATGACCAAATTGTAATTTAATTTGGTACGTTAATTTAATGACTACAATTGTAATTATAATGTGCATGATTGTGCATTACTATAATATATAGTACGATAGTAATATTTAACGAAATCCCTCATATTTTAATAAATTTCATGTATTTAGTGGTTGACCCAAAAGAGATAAAATTACACCCATGCACAAGATAATGTAATTCATTTCTTCTTATTTATTTCATGAATGAAGAAAAACATTTTACATATGATCAATTATTTCATTCATTTTGTTTTGTGGCGTAAAAAATCAATTATTTTTATCCATTTTTGTATCAAATGTTTTTTTCAAATATGTTTATTTAAAGCATTCAAATTTTTGAAAAAATATGCTTAAAAAGTTTATATGGTCGGTTATTCGATTACCGACCGAAACCAGACTACGTTTTTTGGTCGGTTATAGTGATGTTATCGGTCGGTTATTAGAGTGAAAAAACTTGGTCGGTTATTCGGTCGGTTATTTGACGGAGTAGGAATCCGGAGTGAGAAAAAAAATGAAAACTAAAATAGCCATGAGAAGCTTAAGCAAAATTCAAGACTCGAACCTAAAGAAAAAGCTGAAAAGCGAAATATTATTATGTCTTCCAACAAACTTGAACCCGCGTCTGCTTATGATATCCACTACGCCTTACCATCTACGCTAACGCATCATTCCTAATATTAGCGGGTCAAATTGTACGAGTACATATCAAATTCTTCGAAGCAGGGCTGTGATAAATAGGGGTGTTTGGAACTGATTCTGTTTCTGCTTCTTTTTTAAAGCAGAATCAGAATCAGTTTTCAGAAGCTGGTACTCCCAACTTCTAAAAAAATTGATTCTGAGAGTAAATTAGAGCACCGGAAGTGATTTTGGAATTTCACCCAAACACTCCAGCTTCTGCTTCTGCTCCCTGCAGGAGCAGGATCAATTTTGAGAATCAGATCCAAACACCCACATATCTAAAATATTATAAAGTCCAATGAAGGTTAGGGCTTTTTGGGTATAAAAAAAATGTTGGTGGAATCTCAATGCATTAAATAGCAGTACACTACCTTCTACATGTTATACTCTCTTCCTATTATAACCGGTTTCCCAGTGGCTCCGTTAAATTTTTTAAATAACATCGTTCAACCTTCATTGTTTTGCGGTTCAAAAATGCTTCAGGTACACACTTTGTGTACACACTTTGTGTACACTCGTCTGTCTCTTAAGAAAATTTTGTCTGTCACAGACAATTCATATATGAGTTGTCTGTGACAGACAAAATTTTCTTAAGAGACAGACGAGTGTACACAAAGTGTGTACGCAAAGTGTGTACCTCTAGCATTTCTCTTTGCGGTTACTCCGTCACTCTTCATTTAGCTAACCTTGGCTTCACTATGCGCACATCCTCTATTAAATTATCATTTATTATGGTGCATATAACTCCAATATGAAAGTTTCATTTTTTTGAGATCTAATCACACCATAGATGGAGCTACGTGTCCCATTTGCTTCTCCAATCACATTGTACAACACTTCCTTTACAAACAATTTATTGATTGATTCAATTATCGGCCATGAACAATTTAGGTTACGTTTTTAAGATTGGGATGCTCCTGACCAGTCTATTGTAGGGCAGACATTTTAAAACTGAAATATCGAAAACCGAACCGAAAAAATCCGAACCGATCAAGAAAAAATTGAATCGAAACTGAACCGACTAGAACGGGACCCTGGATGTTGGGACCCGAAAATTAATCGACTCAAAGGTGGTTTTTGGAGGTTTAAAATCGGTTCAACCGAACCGAATCGACTTTTATATAAATAACACTTTGTATATTCTGTGAATGTTTTGGTTATGAGAGGAATTGAAGCAATCATCTCAACCAGTCATGTACGGTTTAGGATTACATGTGTTCCATCACAGATTAATATTTTTATCCCTTTTCCCCAGTATTTATTTGTAGGCAACTTTTGTTGAAAAACTATTGTTGGTCCTCGTAATATCACGAAAATGTTAATTAGATTATTATAATTTTATAAATTCAATCGCATTCCCGAACTTTGAAAAATGTTTAATTGAGTCAATTAGCAAGTTACCTGCCATGTTATTAGCAGGGTACCTCCTAACGTGCCACACCAGTTGTGGTCCACATAAGTGCCACGTCATTAAGAAATGGTAGACTGAGCTTCTACATGTTTACCACGTCAGCAAAGTTACTGCTGATTGGGTTGTCACATGTGTACCACATCAACATGTGACTTAAGACAACTTGCATTCCTACACCACCAAAAAACATTTTTTTAATCCCGGTAGGCAAACCACCATTAGGTGAGGCAAATTTCGGGGAACATTTGCCAAGTTTTATTAATAACGAGAGGAAAAAAATACAAAAGAAGAGGGGGGCTAGACCAAAACCTCTTCCGAAAGGGCATCCCTTTCAAAATACGGAGTACAAAGCTAAGAAGATAAAAAAGCAATTGGGGGGACTAGACCCTACCCAATTGAAAAACATACAAAAAATAAAAATTAAAATCTAAAGTAAGAAAGTCCAAATTTATCTGCCCAAAAGGATTTATGGATAACAATATCAAGCTGACTAATATTAATAAAAATCTCCAGTGCATTGGATTTAGTCTAGGACAAATAGTGAGCTGGCCAATTTTCATATATTTCAGCACCATCATTAAAACCCCCACTCGGTATATTTGTTTACATGTGACTTTAGTATAACATTAATGATTTTTTTAAGTAATGTTTTTCAAAATCACACATTTCAATGTTAAGAAATAAAAATTTCGTTAACTTTTTTTCGACATTTGGAGGCTTCATGGATTGAAATCTGTATTACGTATTTTTTTGCTTAAAAAATTCCAGCAATTGGAACTTTAGATTTTTTTAAAAAATATATGCAATATTAATGTCATATGAAAGATCCTAAAATTTTAATAATTTAGATATATTTTTACAAAAATTGGCCAAAAAAACAAAAAGTTATAACACATTAAAAAAGATCTTTTCCATGGGGTCCGTGGGTGACAACTGACAATTAGGAGTGAGCACCCCTTTTTGGATTATTCTTGCTTTTGGCCAGTCAACCCTCTCTCATTTGTTTGCTCCCCACCCCATTTTTCATTTTTTGACAGTCATGTTCACAAGTAAATAACTCGTGAGATTTGACTACATCTATGAATTTAAATTGATAAATTAAATAAAAACCCTTTGTAGCATACTAGGTGTCTATAAATAGGCCGGCATAAATGGGGACTTTTATGTTGTGCTATTTTTGCTCTTGCTATGAAGTTATTGTGACTTGCTCATTTGAAAATGTGCAGCCACTGCAGTAAGGGTTTTAGCTTTGCATGCATCATCCCAAACCTAAAATTTTGTTATCAAAATTGGTATTCATAAGATCCCTACTTTTAGCCATTCTTGCCACGGAAAATAGTATGCTTAAAGTTTGTGTGTAATTTCAAATGAATCAACTATTTTAACCAATAATGTAACATTTCATTCTGTTAACAATAACAAAATAGCATTGGGCATTTTTTTCCACTCGCGCATCGCGCGTGAAAAAACTAGTACACACATACATATACACTACGACCGCCGGCGAATGGGGAGGGGCAGCACCGGCTCGCCCCATAGTTCCGCCACTGCTTATGACATCACACTGATCTCACAAACCGGTCTGTCTCTATAATAAAATGTGCATTACGACTTTACATGTTTTTTCCGCATTTCAGGACAGAGACACGGACACTAGTTCCGTTTCATCGAATAACGTCCATAACTATACGTATGACTTTTCCTACCGATTCGTTTCTATACCCAACGCATGGATAACCAATTAATGCCAATCGAGCGACATAAATACCAGCATATACAAAGCATATACTACAAAAAAAATTAGGCACAGAATTTGGTATGGATTTATCAATTTTTCGTGCCAAATAACTCGTGCCAATGTGTTTTGACACGGATTTGGCATATCCTTGCCAAATCCTTCTTTATTTTTTTTCAAATTCTTGCCCAAATCCCTACCAATTCCATGTTTTTTGTGGTGATATATACGGAGTATATAGTACTATAGTGTAGTGTAAATAAATATAGCGTCAATAATGATAAATGCGTACATAATTAATGTTTGCATCATGCGCGCATTGTATTGTATACTAGGGCTGGGCACGGGCCGGGTCGGAGCGGGTAATGCAAAATAAAATGGAACCTATGGTCCGGTCCGATCCGAGTATTACATTTTTCAAAATAGGAACCGGAAATTACACGGCCCATTTGAAACGGGTCGGTCTGGTCCGGGTTTTACGGTTTCTATTCTCATGTCTTGAAATTAGTAAAAACTCACGAAGTTCCAAAAATCAATAATCAATAATATAGGACATTAGCAAGTTTCAAAATAACAACATAGTGGTGCATATATAACACAAGCGAAAAGTCCAATACTCCATATTTTCTTGTATATAAGTTTCAAACAATTAAAGAAATTCCAAAAATATGCAACATAGCCAAAATACATATTTTCTAACATTTGTATTTAAACATGTTGTCTAACATCACATATTAAAGTGATTGCTTTTTTTTTTATATTAAATTTTAAGTATTAGCCAAAGTTGACACATACATGGTGGGTGGTAAACACAATTTATATATTTTAATAACAATATAATAAAAAAAATATAACAAAATCACCTTTAACAAATAATTAAATTCCATAGAAAGGAATAATTCAATAACAATAAAAAGTAATAAGATATTTATGAAACATTTAATCAATAATTTGAAAACAAAAGGATGTTACTGCAACTCAATTTAAAATCCTACTTCTAGCACAGGAAACAAAACTATTTCAAAATCGATTATCACAAAACTATTAATAAATTAATATACAATATATATAACGGGCCGGGCCGGGTACCCGTTATTTTTTAATTTTGGAACCGGTCCGGTTCCTTAAAAAAAATTACCCGACCCTACCCAGACCGTTTTATGGAAACCAAAAATGGAACCGGCCCGTTTTGGACCCGAACCGCCATTACCCGGACCGGATCGCGGTTCCAAGACCCGTTTGCCCACCCCTATCGTATACTCCCATTGCATGAACGGAGTATAATAAGTTTTGTACTCGTACGTCGTATGAGTTTGTGAAATCCAAACAATATTTAATTAATAACACGAGTTAATATATGAAGTGGTAAAAAAGTCTAATGCTTCGTTACATAGATAAATCTTGAAGTGCATTAACAGCTATTGAGCATTCACGTAATTAAGCTCTCCCATTGCATGACCGTCCAATGTATATTGTTCAGCAACAGCAAGCTTGCTACCATAAAAATCCAAGCGCACAAGTGATTGTGGTAATAATTATGCATCCAATACTGTCACAGACAACCATATGTAATTACTTAAGTGCTAAATAATTACTATCTCCATCCCAAAAAGATTGACCAATTTAACTTTTCTTGCTCAATGGTGTTAAAGTTTAGATAATGATTTTAGGTATTATATTTGTGTGTAATTTATCAATTTTGTACTTTTATGATTTTTTTAATAAAGAATTAGCTCATATAATTTTTCATATTTTAAATAATTTTGTATAAAAAGATATCATTGGTCAAAGTTGATCACCATTGACCCAAAAAGTCAATTTGGCCTGTAATTATATGATTCAAAATTATATGGTTCAAAATTGGACTGTAACTTAGACAAAGTGTATATAAGAGTAACTATACTTTATTCCCAAATATGACTTATTTGATCCCTCTATAAGTATAAAACATCTCGAATTAAGAGTAAATGAGTGATAGTTTAGAAAGAAAACAATGACAGTAATATTTGCGCAATTTGTATATATATATGTGTGTGTATGTATGTATATATGTGTATATGTGTGTATTAATTAGTCCTATTCAAGGGGAGGGTATGGTATTTTTTAGACAAACCTGATAGGAGTTGTGATAGTCGAAACGGATATGGCTGTAGGTGGAGACAATTCTGAGACATCCAATTCCACATTGTTTGAGACATTACTGTGAAGGAAATCATAATAATTATTATGGAGCATTTCTTGGCATCAAATTACGAGTGAGAATAACTTGTCCTCCGATCCCTTTGTGCGATTATGATTATCCCATTTTTTCATTTTTGTCTGTGCCACTAAGTTTTGTTTTATACGACATAGATTTGGTAGTATTCAAGTGGTTCTATTTCATTCTTACGTTATTCACACTTTATCAATTCATTGTCAATTAAATAACTATTTTTCTTAAAAACTACATCACCATCTCTTGTCCCAATCTCAGGAGACGGGATGAGGAATGGGGAACGTGAAGAATGAGCCAAAGTTTGGTTAGTTGTATTCACTCCATCTTGTTGTACAATCTATATACACAAGGAAAACTAGATTTCGAAAAGAAACTTATAAACAAATAATTAAGATTTTTTGCATCATATTGTAACAAGGAAAACTAGATTTGTGGGAGAATAAATTTCTTTCGCATTTAAAGAATCAATACTAGTTGGTTGAGGAAATTGGGCAGTTAATGGTTTGATAGGTAAATAGCTCATATGTATAAAAAAAAAACTTATACTTACAGTGTCATACTTGCGGATTTTAAAATGAGATTCTCAGGAACTTTACCACTCAAGAGATTATCTTGGAGCATCCTTCAAATTTCAACCAAGAACGAGAAGATTAGATTCCACAAAATAATAATACTTCTTCCCATCATAAAGAGTTACATTATTTTTTTTATTTTACACCAATTAGTATATCACTTGTGCAATGCACAGTGTAGGATAATTTTCAAAATAACTATTAATGATTTTTGTAACAAAATGAAATAAAGTGATAAAAATAAATTGTAATTTCTACTATTTTTTGAAATTATTAATTTCATTTACGAAGTATTAATCAAACTCTTCTATACGTGTTGATGATATTGTAATTTTATTTTGTTTTACTTTTCAATAGAATTGTACAAATTTGAGTCATGCGTTATAGTAGAAACAAAAAACTAAAGTCAAACTTAAAGAACATTTTTTTTACAGTCAAACTTACAGAACATTAGAAAATAGAAATGGTCATATGATGAGAGGCCCGTCAACTTATTAAATAAAGCGCTTCCCAACTTTTGGCTTTAAAAAGCTCAAAAAGTGTTTTCAAGTGCCAACTTGAAATCTAGAATCTGCTTTTTACTTTTTCTATTACTCAAAAAGCACTTATTTTACCAAATACTACCAACTTTTACTTTTCAAAATCACTTATTTCTCAAACACTACCAACTTTTATTAGTAATCACTTTTTCCCAAATCACTTAAAAAAGTTCAAAAGTGATTGCGAGTAGTGTTTGCAGACAAACCCGCTGAGGCGCAACTTATTTTTTCTGTTTTACTTTAAAACGTTGTTTAATCAATGAATATTGGGTTTTTTACAAGAATATTACTAAAATAAAACATATTTACATAAATATGATTATTCATTACTACAATGTGTTGTTGTGGTAACTTAAGCTCAAAACTTGAACATGAATTACTATGATTTCATTATTACTCTAGTCACTAGTCATATTTTTGTAAATCATCTTTATTTCGATCATATTTATGTAATTATTTCATGAATGTTACATCAATTTATTTTCATATTCATACAATAAAAAACGATTTTTAAATATATAAACTTTTAGAATGTATATGAACATTTTTAGAGACTAAAAATACAAATATCTTGTTTAATTTTATCTTATTACTCCGTATTAGAAAAATTCATAAGAATGATTTCTCTATTTGTTGTCTATTTATGATTATATTGAAATATATTGAAATTTATGGCAATTACTTGTATACTGCTGGCTATTATATTATGGCATCAAAACTTTTTTATGTATACTACCCATCTGGAAATATTGCCAAGTTTATTGCAAATTTGGTAATTGCACTGTCGGCACTGGCATTGGTGCACTAAGATTTGTGGTTGCGGCGGCAGATTTGCTAGAAGGAGGCATGCGGCGGTGCCAGTAGCACCGCTAGGGTATTAAAAATATTTTAAAATTCTTTAATTTGTAATTATAAACATACTTAGAATGTAATAGAAGACCATTAATGTAAAATAGAAATGCGCAAGGACATGTATATCATACAGGACACTTAGTGATGGGAGACTGCCCAAATTTTCAGGGATTTGTCCACTTAATTTGTTGCCATTGAGGTGCCTGAAAAACAAAATCATGAAAGCCAATGGCAGAAAAAGAATGACAATGTTTGGGGTCCAATATTAATTTTCTTACATACTATCCATGTTCTCTTTTAATTGCAACATTAAACTTTTTCATTGTTCTCATATTATACTTTGGTTATATTTTATTTATAAATATTGTTAAATATTGTAAAATTATTTTTAAATTATTACTAATAAGAAATCAAAGATATTAATGATCAAATTTGTGTATTGGCAAACGTGAAATGTTGAATGCTGCAATTAAAAGAGAACAAAAGATGAAGTATATAACTAATTCTTTTTACCTGGAGGCATGACCCGCCCCCTGAAGAAAGAAACCTTATGAATTACCATACATTAAGTAATCTAAAGAGTAAAGAGCTATAGAGAATTTGTGAAATGCAACCAATTCTAATTATAGCCATTGTGAAATATGATAATAACCACGTACATTCTACAATGAGAATTATTGCATGTAAACGCTTATATAAGTAATATTCCGTATCATGCATGCTTGTATAAGTAACCCTAAAATCCTGACTGATAATAGAAAGTATCGTATTTATCATGCATATAATCTTTCTAAGTCATTATTTCACCTTTTGTTTTATGTTTAAAAGATCCATGTGGATAAGATATGGTACCTTGAGGATACTATAGAACTTTCCTAAAAAAACAGGTATCGTCTATTGGGATCTCATTAGCAACAAGAATTCATGTTTAAATGCGCGCAGTGTATATAATTAATAGAAATTGTTCAAAATAAGAGTAAAACATACATAAAGTTCTAAAATAGGACTAAACATTTTCGTTTTCTTTTCTAAATAAGACTTATTTAATTCTATTAAAAGAATAAAAGAAAAAGTCCATAAAAAAGAGCTTAGTCCTATTTTGGAAAGAAAATAATGTAACTTGTACGGAGTATTTAGGGGACTTTCTCAACAATTAAATCAAATCAAACTAAAATAAAACAGCAACTCGTACACTTGTATCAAATTTGTGAACTTGCCAAACGTTAGGGGGATGGAACCATTGATACCACACTCGTAAATAGACCTGATCAGTAATATTAAAACGGCTATATCATTTGTCAAACCAAAACTTTAGTTCATTCAAAATTTACGAGATAGCTAGATGGATATACAGGTAGTAGAAGAATACATACATACACTGATACACAACAGGTGGTTTAGATCATTAAAATGAGAAATTTTCTCATACGAAATAGGAATATGTCTGGGCAATCAATCACAAATTGAAATTGAATGTTGAAGTTATTTATATTAAAAGACATAGTGGCGTAATAAAAAAATAGCTGCAAATAAAATGTATAACCTTGAAGTACAAAAGTGCATCTTATTTTAATAGAAGTTCATTTCATTTATATACAACTTATAATCCCCACTTTACAATAGCACATTTTATTAAATATAAATTACTTTAAATATAAATTAGACAATTAGTTGACCAGACTGGACGGGGACTGCCGAGTCATTGACCAGGCCATATCAGACCAGGACTGCCCGGCCGTCGATTGGACCAAAAAGGTATCACGTGGTCGTGGATCATACCGAACAGGGACCGTCGGGTCGTGGACCGGACCAGGATCGTCGAGTCGTTGATCGGACCAGGATCGTCGAGGCATCGATCAGATCAGACAGGGACCGCACGGTCGTGGATCAAACCGGACAGGGCCGCCGGGTCATGGACTGGAGCAGAAAGGGACTGCCGGTTCATCGACCGGACTGGACTGGGACTGTCGGGTCGTCGACCAGACCGGACTAGACCGGATCGGACCGGGATTGCTCGGTCGTTGATCAGTCTGACAGGGACCATCGGGTCAATACCGGTCCATACTGCCGGGTCAATACCGGTCCAGACCGCCGGGTCATTGACCGGACCAGATAGGGATCGTCGGATCATTAGCCGGACCGAACTAGCTAGAACTGACACCGGAGCGGGACTGTATCCACCACTAGGCGTAAGTATGTAAATTCATTACAGCGGACTGCAACATCTTCGTTTTCCAAATTTGGAAAACTAGTAAAAGTAACTTCTCCAATTCATTAAGGTAAACAGAGACATGTCTCATTTTTTTGGTTTTGGAAAACGATTTGGTAAAAACATTTCTCTGTTTTCCTTTCTCTAGTTTTCCAGCAATTTTCTTTGGTAAACACGTTTTATGTTTTCCATTTTCCAGTTTTCCAGTTTTCCAGAAAATGGGAAAATATCTCTGTTACTAAACAAACCTTAGTGTTTATTAGCACAAGTAGATCGATGCAATCTAAGGAAATTTTATACGAGTAATTTTTTATTCCCATCTCGGAATGTGAATTACGCAAAATTTAAATATATCCATCAATGAAGAAGAGCCAAAGTATTTCTAAATTTCTTGTTACAATAAGTATAAGGGATTGGTGTGATACCATATACACGAAAAGTATAATGGCCTTGCAAAATGTGGAGCAAATATATAAATATATAAGTTATTCAGCATGCATGTTCTGAAGCAGATCTCATACATTATCATATTGAATTGGCCCGTCCAAATAGAAGGTATACAAAGTACGTATTAAAAACGGGTGAAAAGAATTGGACTAACAAATGCGTCAACGCTGAAAGGGCTTTCACATGATCTGGATCATTAAGCTCTGAAAGTTGTCCCGAAAGTGGTTGCCTACTCAGAGTACTGATGAAAGTTGTAAACATAAACACATAAATATGAATCAATATCTTCCATCTAGTTGGCCAGATTCTCCATCAAACCCAAAAGCACGCAAATAAACATAATACTTGCTTCAAATAACAAAAAGTAAAAACGATTTGGAATTTCTAAATAATATTGTCATGTTTGTAAATCATAAATAAGAATATTCACTTCCATGTTTGGAAAAGAATTGAAGAAAAATAAAAAAGAAAACTAAAGAGATCGAAAGAACCCTCGAGGGTTTGAGGGAAAACAAAGAAAAAGTCTGTAGTGCTCCCAAGAGAGAAAAACGGTATCGTATTTGGTACTGGTATACCGTGCAGGCGTGCAGTGTGCGCATGGTATACCGGCACCACGATATAATTTGCAATCATAATGGTATTGATAAATTCTAAACCCTATCCTTAAAGGTATGAATGAAAGTAATTAAAACTCTAAATTTTTGGAATTAAGTCATATACTTAACATTTTTATAATGTTTGTCATTTACGGAATATAAATTTGGAGAGCAACATACGTACATTCTAATAACGGAATTTCCATTGCATCCCACCAGGCTGGTCCAACTACAGGGATTGACAAGTGTTTGATCGAATTCATCCATGACCTTTTTCTGATCGATAGTATTAGTCAAACCGCCCAATAGTGTAACTATAGCGTCAACTGTATTGCATAAAGACGGTTAATGATCATCACCCCGTAGGTATTTCCTAAAAAGAAGTTACTTAAAATAGGATTAAAATCTGGATAATAGAACTAGTATTGTTTTTTCCTAAAACAGAACTTATGTACTTCTATTAAACGAAAAAAACAATAAAAGCTTCACAACATAAGACTGAATGGGTCATATACTCCTATCTATGAAACAAAACAATTACACTCCTATATATTTTCTCCTTTCTTTTTTAGTTGCAACATTCCCCTTTTCACGGTTGCCGATGCACAACTTTGACCGGTATTATATTTAATTCTCTATTAGTAAAAAAAATTAAAAATCAGATAATGAAACTTCGTAATGAGACGAATTCAACAATATTTTTCAAAAAAAAAATAATCCACATACATTAATTAATAAAATATAGTCAAAGTAGAGTACATGAATAATGTGTAAATTCCAATGTTGCAATTAACTATTATGATACGGAGGATAGTATTTGAGAAATAATGTTTCATTTTACAATAAATGAATATTGGGCGTGTTTGACATTCAGCGTTTAGCGATTAACGGATAGCGGGTTATGTTAGCGGGTTATCAATAGCGGATTCGGTCAGCGGGTTTGACTAGAGGAATAAATTAGCGGGTTGTCAAAAAATGTTTGGTAATTTTGCTGTTTGGCCATAAAATTAGTAGAAAACGTCATTTTTCAAAATGTCAATCCAAAACTCTCCTATTAGGAGCGTTTTCATTTTGGCATTTTTGTCCAAATACGCTGGTGCCGAACAGCTATTTACCACAACTTTTTTACTTATTGAAAATGCTAAAAATGGTCAAACCGCCATTTTTCGGCTGAAACGCCATTTATTATTTTATTATGAATTAAGATATTTCATTATGAATTAACACCCTTAGAGGTATTTAGGGTAGAAATCAATTTGTAGTCCTAAACTACCTGAAGGTAATTAAAAAGTAGTAATCCTATTTGTGCTTAATTAAAAAATATAAGCACAACACATAGTTATTACTCTGTACGTATCAGTGATTATATTTTTCATAATAATAAAATTCGAAATAATTGCATATATACGTAGTATATGACTAAAATGAAGACCCTACAAAAATGTGATTAATGATTAAAGTGGTTATGGAATCATAATAACTTATGTTAGATTTTTAAACATAAGTTACTTTAACACTACATTATAGTAACTTCTTCTTCATTATCACAGTGCCACAAAGGCTCCCCACCTACGGTGGGGTAAGGGGATCGGATGTACGCAGTCTTACCCCTGTACTACAGCACAGAGAGACTGTTTCCGGATGACTCAAAGTGAAAATTGCTTCAAAAATTGCATGAACTGACTTCTTTATAATAAAGAAGCGTAGACAGTTTAGTGACCCATTTAACTTTTTGTTCCATCATATTTCCAACTTCCAAGCCAAAAAATAGTGAGCCTTTGACTCCATTACAAATGATGGAATAACTACATTATAGTAACTATTAGTCATATTTGTGTAAATACATTTTACGGAATATTTTATTAATATTTTTGGGAAAAAACCCAAATTTTGGCCAGTAACATATCACTTTTGGATTATAATATCCAATGAGAAAGAATGACCAATGGACCATTATTGCTACTTTCACAACGAAATCACATATAGTTTTTATGGTACCCATAAGGTATATGCCTTTGTCCACATGGACCAATGAAAATGTAGCAGTTGAATTATTTAAATCTAAATTAAAATTGATAAAGTGATGTGGTCCAATCAAATGAATGCTAGGTACGGTACCCCTGTTTTTAGAAAGGTACCGGAGTTGTCACCTAATATTATATGCATAATAAATACGTACCCTGATCGTCTCCGGTAGCAAACCAGAAAAGCATAACAGCACATGCAGAAACTAGCAGCCACATCGCTGATATCATCCGACCCATTTTACTCGATCCCCCCTCCCGTAATACTAATTCACACACTTATAGACACGCAATATATGATTTTTGGAAAAAGGATAAATGTTTGAGAATTGAGATTATTAGTTTCGATACCAAGTTGATGGATCGAAAAACAACAGAAGTATTGGGTGTATATATAGTACTCCGTACGTTGGAGAAGACAAAATGGGCCCCAAGCCCATACATCATGCAATAATCAAAGGGGGCAATATGATCTAACCACTTTACAATTGTTCGTTCTTTCAAAAGGTAGTCGTGTGAAGAAAGAAGGAATGGTTGTTTCCTATTGGGTTTTCGCCAAAATCTAAAAAAAAAACTTTTTCAGTTTTCTTTGCATACAGAAAAGTTATACTCCCTCCGTAACATAAAAATCTTCTCACTTTCCTTTCTCATTCGTATAAAAAAATCTTCTTATTTCTAAATCTTCTCATCATACCCTCAATAATTCTGAAAATAATACATTATTACAACTATTTTTTTTGGATTTATCTTACATTCTATCACATTATTCCACTATCTTCTCATCATACCCTTAATAATTCATATCCTCTTTCACTATTCTTAATCTATCTACTTTTGAAATGAGAAGGTTTTTAAGTTACGGAGGTAGTACTTCGTATGTAGTAATAGTTTAATACTTTTAAAAAATAGAAACCTATAAGGAAACATTAATTTATGATTTTAAATTTTTAGTTGGACTGATTTGTATGTCAAAATAGACTAGATTAAATAGACATAAATAGATTAAGGCTATGTTTGGCACACAAAAACCTCTAGCTTTTAGCTTCTCTACTCTTTAAAAAGACCCTAAAAGACTCTAGTTGTATGTTTGGCATGACATTTTTTAAGAACTTTTCAAAAATTAAAAGATCTTTTTTGAGATGCTACCGGGTGTAGCATCTGAGAAAAGCTCGTGACTTTTAGTATTATTTAGTCCTAACAGCTTGTATACCAAACCGAACTAAATCAAACAGTCAGCTTTTTACCAAACAGCTATCACCTTTTCTTTTTAAGATCTTTTCAGTCACTAACAGCTGACAGTTACTAAAAAGCTCACAAAAGTATCTTTTCAGCTAGTTGAGCCAAACATACCCTAAAACAGACTACACACTTAAACAAAACATACTACATCACAATTAAACAATAGTGTAATACGCATACACTAGAAAAAAAAATCAATCCAATTTAAAACATTCGTGATACTCATTTAGGGAAGGTTCTTACTTCAGATCAAAAGATTTCCTCATGAGTTGTTTGGATCCATTAATTCTTACTTTAATACTACCCGTCCTGCTAAGATTGTCTCATTTTACCTTTTTTTGTCCGTTTCATTAAGATTGTTCCATACCAAATTTGGTAAAGTTTGTGTAGATCTAAATCATTCTTACTTTATTCTAGCTTACTTTGTCAATTCAATATCAACCACATAAGCCTTTTATTATTAACTTGCGTGGCACTCCCTCTTGTCCCATTGTTAGTGAGACTGAGGGAGTAATATCTAAGAAAAAAAGTAAGAAAACTATTTTTGCTCATAAGTTATGTTTCAATTATATTTAAGAAAAAAATCTTTTTTCGATGGTTGGAGGCATCAGAAGGGATGATAAATTTTTTGTTTTTATTTCAAATAAAATATACTCCCTCCGTCACGAAATAATTGTCTTGTGTGCTTTAGCACATACCAAGTAAAAGTTTTTAAAAAGTGGTTAAAAAGTAAATGTTTTGATTGAGAATTGAGTAGAATAAGGTGAATTGATACGAATGACATATTATTATAGCTAAAAGAGGAAATAAGATAATTATTTTTGTACATCTAAAAAAGGAAAGCAAGACAATTATTTCGTAGCGGAGAAAGTAATATCATAATAAAAAATATGACAAAGATTATACAACCCTGCTATAGGTATATATCTCATTTTGTACCTCAATTTGTACCCCAGCTTATTTGTGTGGCTCACAAAAGCCCACTTCAATAAATGAATTGCTCCACTTTAATGATTTGTTTTATTTTGTGAGTCACAAAAATAGGGAGGGATATAAATTGGGGTAAGCATTTTTTTTTGAATATTATATAGGTCTACAGGAATGGAGACCACTAAACATTCCTATTTTGAGAACTCGCATGGAAACATACTCCGTATAATCCGATACTTAGAATGATAAATAAATTGTAATTGACGCATATGCATACGCCATTATAGTTACATACGCCATGTCGCCATCATCACAGCAAAATATAAAAAGAAATAAAATTGTCAAAGTTAAAATTATTAGAATTTCTTGATCGATTGTTCTTTTCGGTATACATAAAAGGTGTATAATTTTTGTACATTTTTATGTCCATGTACACAAATAATTGATGTTTTTTTCTTAATTAAAAAAGCTAACTGTGTACACAAGTAACTGGGGAGTATGTAGAGAAAAATTGTACACTTTTTATGTAGAAATAGAATTTTTCTTTCTTGATAGTGGTTGGTGGAATTTGATGTATCCAATTATCCAAAGATATACATCAAGGTCAATTTAGGTTAATTATAACTCTCTTCGTCAATAAATCAAATTCCTCATTAATTTGTATGTATACACTCTATCAATTCGGTTAGAATTTTATCCATATATCCAGGACCTGAAAGATAGATGCGTTATCAATTCGGAACCTGAAAGATGAAATGTATCGGTATAGACCCTGAATAATTAAAAACTATCAATTTAGTACCTAAAATTCCACAAGTTTTGATTTTTTTAAATTTTTATTAATTACATTGCTATTAATTTTTTTTATTATGGATCTTTCTCCACCATGTTAAAAGAGTGTTTAAAAGAGTGTTTCCACCATTTTAAAATATCATATTTTTGAAATAATATTCTAATTGTGTTAAATTGAAGAATGGGAGGAAAAATAAGATTAAACCGGAATCCTTTTATTTTAGCTACTGATTTCATTTGTGAGACCCTTTAGATAAAAGAATAGAATTAAAAAAGAGAGAGAAGGGGCAAATAAGGCCACGTACTAACCAAAAAAGGTCAAATAAGACCTTATTTAAGAGGTTTTGTCCGGCCATCACCAATTGGGGTGGTTTCCGGTGGAATTTTTTGATGAATTTTTTTTAGCATCTTATTCAGTAAGTCTAGTTTACTCATATCAAATTTCAGCTAAAACATCAATCGGGGAGGCATTCAAATGAATTCTTGAAGATAATTGCGCAGTTATCTTCAAGAATTCATTTGAATGTCTTCCCGATTGAATTGTTAGCTGAAAATTGGTATGAATAAGCTAGCTAGACTTGATGAATAAAATGGTCAAAAAATGTCATCAAAAAATTCCACCGAGAACCATCCCAAATGGAGAAGGCCGGACAGAGCCTCATAAATAAGGCCTTATTTGACCTTTTTGGTTAGTACGTGGCCTTATTTGCCCCTTTTCCAAAAACAAAATCTAACGAATACTTAAAATAAAAATGACTATTCTTATTATTATTGTTATTATTATTAATAATAATAATATTATTATTATTATTATTATTATTTGATGGCTTCGCTGACCCGGGGTAGCAAAAACCGATAAATACAGACTGAAAAGTACTAAGTGTAGATTGAGTAGAAAATTTAGTAGAGTAAGATGAAGCTTGTGTGCAATTGGCAGGGCAGCAAATACTATTAAGAAACGCAGCAAAAACATCCCATAGTATTTTTGTTTTATTATACAACCCAAATTCATAAAGATGGTGTTTTAAACAAAAAATCATAAAATATTACACACTCATTTCTACAATATCAGTATCTCATAACACAAATCAGCATCATAATTCCAAAAGATCTAAGTTACACATCATCAAAATTCAAAATACATACAATAGAAATTATCATCTTTTTATAAGTTTATCAAAATTAATAGTTTACAATAAATCATCACGTGTACATCCAAAATGCATCATGATCTTCACATACTTCATCATTGGAAAAGGGTCACCTCTTCTGATAATCTGAAAAATCAAAAATATTAAAACACACACAATTAGAGAATTGTACATTATAAAAAAATATAGATCACTAATTAAAGATTTTATTAAAAAAATGTAAACGACAATAAACGTAATTCTAGATCAATATTAAGTTGTACTCATGGGAACATTTGCACAAAAATAGTCTCACCGTTAAACCATTTAGTTGCTCCATCTGAAAAATCACAGTGCATCATCCCTACTTAAGTTGGCATTTGATATCTGAAATAAATAAAAAAAATTAGAGAGATCACATAGCAACAAAATGTATTAACAGGAAACAACTAAAATCGACTCTTCTTATTTACAATAAAATATTTATGAAAACATTAAATTTAATGTAAATTTTATATACACAAGGGACCACTATTTTGGTTAGACATTCAAATGCATATCTCTTTTCCTTTGTTTATTTTGCAAGTACTTCTATATTTTAGCCATAAAACAAATTAACTGTCTGCTCGTTTTAATCTCTATGTGGAAGCCTTTAATTGTTGCTGGTACTTGTGCTATTTTTTTTTAGTTTAACCTAGCAAAATAACAGCTCTTGGGATGTTCTTCGTTTAATACTTACATTAGGAATGATTGGCTTAAGTGACCATGTGAATTTTATCTTTTCAAATTTATTAAGGAATGATACTACCATGCTGTTATCAGACATAGTAGTGAAAAGTAACATATGGTATAAACGTTACCATTTACTTTCAGATTCTGCTATCAAAAGGTTTGCTTAATAATGATGCTAGGCCATTTTTTTCTTGGAGGCTATTGGGTAAAAGTTCTAATCGTCTATATACACATAAAATTGAACTACTCTGTAATTCTATTCTTGAGATTGGTTTCCTTCTATTTTCTACTCCACATTCTTGAAATTATTCTGGCCTAAATTGATACTTTTTGTCCCAAATCCTAAGTTATACATAGATTTCTCTTAGTAGCAGTTTTCTTTAGCAAGATCTACATCTCAAACATTATGGTCTCGCTATAACTAACAGCTTTTTTCCAATTGATAAGTGCAACTTCTGCGATTTCTATGAACAAATACGGCAAAAAATTCACAGGACTGCAATGCATGAAAGATTCATATAGTAGTGAATTCAAAACTATAAATATGCAAGCCAAAAAATTATATATGGCAACACTTGAAGTCTTGAACACAAAATAGACAATACAATATGGCAACACATTCTTTCTTCCTCTATAGTAAAAGTGTCTTGAACAAGTATATGAATACTAGTTATTTTATCGCGCGATGCGCGAGATTATAATGCCCAATTTTAAATGTCGTGTAGATGTTAATTCTTTTATAATACATCGTAAGAGTGTTGAGTGTGTTACAATGACACATTTAAGAGACACCAAAAGGATAGTAAAAGCATATTTCGATGTGAACCTATTTTCTAAACATCTCTTCTAATAAAAGCATATTTTTCACCAACACTCCAACACTTAGTAAAGTGATTATCACCATTTAAGTGACTCATATTTAAAATATAATTTATTAATTAAATAAAGAAAAAATTATACGAAAAATAGAAAAAATGATCCTCTACAGTAATTTCAGCCAATACAGCCATAAAAGTAACTCCAACCTTACTTTTTTTTATTACACAATTTAGCGCGTGAAATCGAAAGTCACGTGTTTGGTGAAAAAACTGGTTGATAAGCCTGATAAATCGAAAAACAAGACCACCATTCGAGCTCTTATACTTTAATTCCAAAGTATCTTTCTTTGTCTCGTAATAAATTTTGAGAAAACATATTGATCTAAGAAATTTTCTCGGATAGTCAGTGATTCTAATTAAGCATATGTAAAGTATGTGCAAACCTTACAGGTCAGTATTGTGATAAATGTGGCATATCAAGAAAGAAACGCATGACATAACACTCCTTCCGTACATAAACGTTTCCTACACTTTCCTTTTTTGGTAAATATTTCATCTAAAAATACTCAATTACCCTTGCCTTTTCTACTTTTTATCTCCTATTTCCTACTTTTTCACCATTTTTCCTATTTTTTTTATACTATTCATTACTCCTACTATTTTGTCCTAAAATATTGTGCCCAAAGCTAGTGTAAAGTTCATTTATTTTAATTAAATATGGAGGGATTAGTAACAATGAGATAAAAATCAATTGAAAAAATGAAAAGTTGAGATATGGAGGGATTTAACTAAAGTTACTAAATAAAGCATACATTATGAAATCATGGCTTTCATTAAATTATTTTTGTGTTCATTTGGCTCGATCAAAATATGCTACTATGTGACCATTTGAAAACTCAAAAATATTCTGATAGTTATTACATCATGTAAAGGTAAAAGGAGTTAAGTTAGTTTCTAAATCATACGAAACAATGGCACAACTAATATAATAGAAAAATGTTAATTAATATTAATTCTACTATAAAACCCTATCTTTTTTCTGTTCATGCAATCCTATTCTATGTTTTTTGGTTCTTAAAGTGAAATTTAAATTTCCATGTATGAGTGACAGCCTTTTAAATAGCCTTAAATTTCCAACAAGGACAAAGTCATACAAAAAATTTAAAACATATGCAACGAAGGTAATGAACAAAAAACTCCTCACAAAGCGGTTGTCGGTCATGTAACAATAAAATTGCAATAAGATATTAAAAAATAAGCAAAATGGTGTAGATTATATATAGAGCATCACAAGATTACCATGAAATTGGACTATATAGACTCAAAGTGATGTTACGACATTTCTTCAAAATTAGGACCAACTACAAAAGGGAAATTTGCAAATTTCGTCCCATAACTTTCAGCAGTTTTCACTATTAGGACCAACTTTGATCACTTGCAAATTTGATCTTGTAACTAACTAATATTTGTGATTGAATGCCTTTTTCCTTGAAAAGTACACTTCCCGCGATAGTATATCGGAGAAGATTTTGTCTGCGTCAAATTTTTCTGCCAGAAAGTGTACTTTCCGGTGGATAAGTTATTAAATTGTAAAGATTTATTAGTTACAAGACCAATAATGATAATAGCCAACAGTTACATGACAAAAATTGCAAATATCCCACTACAAAAAAGAGGGTCGTAGAGAAACAAACCAACACACAAAAGGAAAAATAAATTTAGAAATGCACATTTTGAGGTAAAAATAAATAAATTTTGGTGCAACATTTTTCATTAATTTTTTAACTTCCAAATGTATGTTAAGCTAAAATTTGATGAACATAATCTACACTTCATGAAGAACATGAACACAAAATTTCATCAGATTTTTACCTATAAGCACCTCAAATGGAGGTGATCAGATAGCGTTCCGGTCAGGAGATTCGTGATAGATTTGGTCAAACGCGCCTAACCAGAACCTTCATCCGGCCAAGCCTGCCGAAGGCCTTCCGGGTGGAATATTTTGATGAAATCGTTTGAACATGTCTTTCATCAATTCTAGATTATCTCCACCAAATTGCAACTTAAAATTAAATTGGGAAGACAATTTAATAAATTATCGAAAAACATTACGCCTTGTTGAAATAATTTCATTAAAAAATCCACTCGGAAGGCGGTCCTTATCAGTCCGGATTGATTTTGTTACGATTTTGCTACAGTCTTATACTCCGTATGAATTTCGCTCTGTTTGCAAACCCAACCGGGAAGTGCTTTTAACTTTTAAATGATTTGGTAAAAAAGTGATTAATAGTAAAAGTTGGTAGTGTTTGAGAAAAAAGTGATTTTGAAAAGTAAAAGTTGGTGGTGTTTGGTAAAATAAGTGTTTTTTGTGTAATAGAAAAAGTAAAAAGCAGATTCTAGCTTTTAGCTTTTAAGTAATTCATTTAAGTAGAAGTTGTTATTTGAAAACATCTTTTTAGTTTTTTTAAGTCAAAAACTGAGAAGTGCTTTTTTAGTTGTGTGTGCAAACAGAGCCTTTGTATGATTCGATTTTAGACGATTATATGAGTTTGATTTTACATGCAATTCGAACCAATTTTGGGGACATTTAAAATTACTTTGTAAAATAGTTAAAATTCATTTCACAAATTTAAGTTGAGATTTTAACACTAATTAAGCTATTCTCTTTAATCCTTTGTTTGAACAAAATTGACCCCATCGTTAAGTATTAGGAAAAATTGATAGTAATAGTCGCAAATATTGGCCGTCCGCTCCTAAAATTCCAACTATCGACTATTTCAGAATAAGCCAACTTTAGGAACCTTCCGCCAATAATAATCATAATAATATTGATAACAACAATATTGATAATCCTAAAAATATTTAAAATACTAATAATATTGGTAATAATAATTATAATAACAATAACAATAGGGAAAACTGTCAAATAGGTCCTTGTACTTTTAACAAAAAGTCAATTGAATCCTTCTACTTTAAAATGAATCAATTAGGTCCTCCAAATGTTAAAAAACAGTCAAATTAACTTTTTTATAGGTTACCATACAGTTTTGCCGGTTAACACACTGTTTGGACGTCCATGTGGCATTTCTTATGGTTTTCTATTTTTCAGTTTTTTTCTTATTTCTTTTACTCTTTTTCTTTTCTTCTTTCTCCCGTCATTCAGCTCCTAAGCGCATTTGCCTTTCCCTTGTTGCAGGTCTCCACCAAGCTTAGATGGGGCTAGGAAGAAGTGATTGTGGATGGTTTCACCATTGTAGAGCTTCTCTCCCTCGATTCCTCCATTAATGGATACGAATTTTGAGTTTAATTCGTGGTGGCTATGGAGCAGGGTAGCGGCGATGGATACCACGGCCCACGAATTTTGAGATGACCGCCGACCTCAGACGGGAGCTTCAACTTCACTATTTCGTACGGAGGTCGGTGACGGGGTTGGAGTTAGGGCTGAAACTGTGCAAGGAAGAGGAGGAGAAGAGCTTAGAGACCGTAGAAATTGCCATTTGAGCTTGTCGGCGACTCGACGGGTGGCGGCATCGGCATAGCCGCATAGGCAGTGACGGTGAACTCCAGCTCTCCTCCGGCAGAGCTATGGTATTGGGTTGTTGTGTATGGATATCCTCAAACACCGTGCAAAAATGGAGAAGTGCCGGAGAAAGAATAAAGAAAAACTTAAAGAAAGAGAAAAAAAGGAGAAAGAAACCTGTTACCGGTTGCTCACCTGCAAAATGGCTAATTTGACTATTTTTTAGCACTTCAAGGACTTGATTGATTCATTTTAAAGTACGAGGACTTAATTGACTTTTTGTTAAAAGTATAAGGACTTATTTGACAGTTTTCCCATAACAATATAACAACAATATTAAAAGTAATAACCTGTGTTTGAACTTTTCTAATGTGATGTGTATTTTTCTAGTCTGATTTAATCTGAATCTTTTTATCGAATTGGAATTTTACATATCTGGTATGATCTAATCAGAATTTTTTGCAATCTGTGTCGAAACTTTGCTGGATATTGGTCATTTTATCCTAAAAAGTGACATAAAATTGATTTTTTTTTATCTTCTACATATAATGCATACGGCAAGTATATAAAAAATTTAAAATGAAAAATTAAACTTAAACGTTAAATGGAAATAAAATAAATCAAGTGTATAGAATAGAATAATTGAAATGTTTAGGCTACATCACTTTTGGAAACTCAACAGTTGGTTTTTTTTGAACGGCCAGTTGGAGTTAAGTTAACGGAGGTATGAATTAAAAATTGATTTAATGGTAAAGGATACAATGATTAAAAGAAATTGTACAAGTGCATCTTGCTTCAATGTTTCACCAACATTTTTATCATTCCTGAAATACCCTAACCATCATCGGTGCTTATAAGTTTTTATTAAGATTTAAGAGACAATACAAAATGCTTCTATAACAGAGTCAAACACTTCCATTTAATGGCATCTAGTATTTCACTTTACAATTTTCTTGAATAGGTATTCCACTGAAATTGCATCAAAGTTTTTTAAAAAAGCGCTGCAAAAATTGTCATTCATGTATTGCATCACATTTTTAGACCGGGGGCAGGGGATGCATATAATCAATTTACTCATCGGGTCATCAATATGAGGCGATGATTAAACTTTAAACATCCCATAAAATGTAAATGCTATGCATAAAAGGCGACTTGATAAGGTCATAGTGTAGTAGTGATTCATCCTTTTCTTTACAAAAGAAAGAGAATTTACTTGAGAAGGCCGGCCAAGGGCATATCTCAAAAATATGGAATCTGTTGAATTCTTCCACCACAGAAGAGCTAGGTGCTTATTCTATATCATGTTTTTGGCTTCGTTTTGTTTTCATATGAACATGGGAAAACTAAACTTAGACGTCGGCGAGGCGCTGGTTTCAGCGAGATTTGTGGCCGCAGGCGAGGCGCTGGCCGTGGGCGAGGCGTTGGCCGTCGGCGAGGCCCTGGCCATCGTCGAGCAAGTGGCTGGAGTCGCAGGTCGAGCAGCTTAATTTGATGCGGCGCTAAGAGGTCGCAGGCTGGGAGGGGGCTGAGGTTTGGGAATGTCTGGACCGATTGGAGAAGAAGGATATTAGGGATTTCAAAATTTTAGAGTTCTATTTGCTGTGGTCGAAGCTAGCACCGCGGCAAATAATAGAGAAAATCTAAGCTTTAGCGGCGGTTAACATAGGAGCCCGAAAAAAAATTAAAATTCAAAAGATTATACCCGTTTGCTGCGGTTTGGCTTCGACCGCAAGAAAAGGTTCCAAATTTTCTAACTTATTGCTGCGATTCCATAACGACCGCAGCAAATACCTATAACTTTTATCTATTTGCTGCGCTTTAACTCCGAAACGCAGCAAATGGGTAGCAGCAAATAAGGAAAATTCTAGTAGTGGTGGTGCAAGAATGACGATCCCTTTCCACAAGTTGGAAGGTGAAATTTATAGTTTAAAAGGAAATACATGGGCATCAAGTAAAATATGATAGTCTAATAATATGACGACACGTGTAAAACTCGATTGGTAAGAGAACATGTATAGATGGCTAATTGGTATTGTAGATAACTAAATTGATTCCCTTTGTGCTGGACTGCGTAAGCAAGCCATACATGTAAGCCTAGAACCTTCTGTACATAACCGCCTAGGTGACCTTAGCCCTAGACAGTTGTCATGCTGATGATGTAACTACAACTGCTTATGCGGAACTTAGGTACTGAAAATAGCTAAGTCCATAATCTTCCCCGAGGCCACGAGCTCTGAAGAACTTGAGCTCGAGGGCAGTGCATTTTCTTAAGAAGCGGTTGGCCTCAGTTCACTTATGTGAAGTAATCAATGCTCTTCTTAGTTTTTTGGTTTCGTGGGACCCTAGTTGACTTCAAGCTCGGTCATATATAGGCTCGGAATTTGATGTTGACTCTGGTGGGCGTTGAGCTCATTCTCGGATACAGTTTTGGACTAATCTCGACAATCTTAGGACTGATTTGGGAACCGACCACGATGGGCTCGAGCTCGAATGTAGTTTTGGACTTATCTCGATGATCTGAGAACTATTTATCGGGGAACTGACCTCGGTGGACACGGGCTCGGCCTTGGCAGGAAATGATTTGGTGACTTATGGAGATCGTTCATCATTTGTAAGTGTTGAGAGCCTCGGGATATATGGGAATATACTCCATCATTAGAATATATTTCAATTAACTAACTTTTGAATCATAATAATTCACAATACTAAAATTTTTAACACTAAATACAATAAAATCTTATTGTATACGTTAATGGCATATCATTAATTCACAATACTAAGATTTTTAACATTAAATACATGCACTAAATCATTACGTTAATGACATTAATTCACAATACTAAGATTTTGAAAATCTAATAATACACAATAAATTAACTAACATTTAAATTAAATGAAATTCAAATAATTGACAATAATAATTCATTGACCACCTAAAAAATTCACACTATAGTAATGTTTAAATCCTAACTTAAATCATTATAAATCCTAAATTAAAGGCATTAACAATAATTGCTAAAATTTAGTATATATTTCTAAACAAATTTCAAATAAACATTTTAATTAGCAAAAATGTGAAAGGCATTTTAATTGAATTACTATTATTATTAATTAAAAATCTAAAAGGTTTTTGACTAAAAGGCATAAACAAACCTAATATTTTTACCAACCCATTTGAATTAACTAATACTACTTCCGTTCTTAAATAAGTGCAACATGCTAAATTTTACACTATTCACATGTTCTACTTTGACTACATTTTATTTATTGAGGTATTAATATATGTTTTTGAAAAACAATTACTAAATTTATTTGTCTCATTGTAAATTTTCAAAATCTAATTTTTTAATTTCTTTTACTAATAGGAAGTTATATATATTAATGGTGAAAGTTGTGTCTCGGCAAATGCGAAATGTTGACTGTTGCACTTATTTTAGAACGGAGGGAGTATTTAAATTTAATTAATATTATCAATTGAAATCCTAAATTAACAGTATTACCAATAATTGAAAATTTGATATACATTTCCAAACGAATTTCAAATATATGCACAATAAATTATAATATCACTAACATTTGAAGTTAAATATATTGTTAATTAATTAACAACCTCACTAAAAAATTTAATTATTTGAAACAAAAAAAAATCAATATTTAGCATTAAAAAAGATACATAATTCAAATGACAAACCTTATCTGCATAGGCAGGGAAAATGACATAACATTACATCCTTCAATTTTTCAACAGTTATTACATTATACTCAGATTGAATTTCAACTGGTATGAGTTGAATAAAACTGTTCTGGCATATATAAAACACTATGTCACGGACTTTGTCACGGATTGTTCCGTGACAAAGTATTGGCCCAGCCCGACCCAGTGCTCTGGCTCCGCCCCTGTTCACTAAAGCACTTGGCAAGACTCCATTCCACACTCTTCTACGCAAGTTGGGCATTTTAAATCCTCATGCGCCAACTTGAGGGGGGGTATTAGGAGATATTTTATTTTTAATAAATAAGGCTAGTTTTCTATTGAGGGTAGAAGTTTATTTACATTAAAATTGTTTCCTTGTTAGTGATTTACCGATCCTATTTGATCGGCTCTGGCTCTATATTTATTCGGGCCGATTTGGCCTTTGGCAATAGAGAGAATTTTTCATCTCTTTATACTACTCTTCCAAATCTTCCGTAACTCAATAGAAGCCGTGGAGACACACTCCATTACCCAACCAATAAACTGTAAAGGGAAGCCCAAACCCTTAAGAACATTTTCCAAGAAATCCCACGAAATAGTATCATAAGCCTTGCGCAAATCCACCTTGATCATACATCTAGGTGAGATTCGCTTCCTCGTGTATCCTCTAACAAGTTCCTGGGCCAGGAAAATGTTATCAAACATGAGGCGGCCATTCACAAACGCCCCTTGGGCATGGTCAATTAATTCCGGGAGACATGGAATTAATCTTGTGGCAATGATTTTTGTGATGATTTTATATAAGACATTGGTACAGGAAATGGGTCTATAGTCCGAAACCTTAGGAGCGTGATTCGTTTTAGGGATAAGAGCAATAACAGTATAGTTAATCTGTTTTAGCAATTTAGCCTTGTCATTGCCAATATCAAAGAGGGCATTTTTAATGTCCATGGTGGTGACCGGGGCAACAAGGCGTCCATGAGCACTTTGCTCAATTTTCGGGCCCGACCCTAAAACCTCAGGGTCCAAGGCACGGCACTCAAAATTGGTTCCAAATAACTCAGTAAAAAACTTCACAAACACACTCCCGACTTGATCGAAGTAGTAATGTTACCGTCCTCCAAAGTAAGGGAAGTAAATCAAGTAATTACATTCCTTGCCAAGTTCCGTTTGACAATAGAGTGGAAATACTTCGTTCCTTTGTCCGCTTCAAGTATGTGAGTTGCTTTGACCCGTTGTCGGTAAAAACTATCTATTTATTATGTGATGCTGAGTTGTAATCGAAACCGCCCCACAATGTCGATTACTCTGTCCAGTTTCAGAAGGCCGGATAGACAGCTGAGTCAGCAAAATTAATTTACATACGCGCGCATCACTTTCTACAAAAATTATCGGCGACAAGCCGACAATATAAAGCATGCCGCCTAATTTACAGTTTTGCATTTCTCATAAAGCCTAAAGAATACACTTTTTTACCATCTTTTTCCAGAGAGACCAAAGAGTATTTTATTTTAATGTTTCAATGCTAGTACTAATTTTTTATTATAATTTATTCTGATTTTTTGTTTATGGTCAATTGGGTAATCAATTCCTTTTTTGATATTCTCGTTGCTAGATTTTTTATTCATTGTACATTTGTACTCCGTATATGAATTGCACTTGCGTTTTTTCCAAGCTTTCAATACATGTGGCTATGGTAGGATACCACTAAACATTCCTATTTTGAGAACTCGCATGGAAACATACCCCGTATAATCCGATACTTACAATGATAAATAAATTGTAATTGACGCATATGCATACGCCATTATAGTTAAACGCTTGCATATGCATGCATACGCCATTATCACAGCAAAAGATAAAAAGTTAAACAAATTTGTGAAGCTAAATTTATTAGAATTTCTTGATCAATTGTTCTTTTCGGCGTACATAAAAGGTGTATACTGTAATTTTTGTACACTTCTATGTTTGTGTACACAAATAATTGATGTTTTTTCTTAAAAAAGCTAACTGTGTGTACACAAGTAACTGGAGAGTGTAGAGAAAAATTGTACACTTTTTATGTAGAAATAGAATTTTTCTTTCTTGATAGTGGTTGGTCGAATTTGATGTATCCAAAGAATATACATCAAGGTCAATTTAGGTTAATTATAACTCTCTTCGTCAATAAATCAAATTCCTCATTAATTTGTATGTATACACTCCGTCAATTCAGATAAAATTTTATCCATATATCCAAGATCTGAAAGCTAGATGTGTTATCAATCCGGGACCTGAAAGATGAAATGTGTCGGTATAGACCCTGAATAATTGAAAACTATTAATTTAGTACCTAAAATTCTACAAGTTTTGATTTTTTTTAATTTTTTATTAATTAAAAAAATTAATATGAATCTTTCTCCACCATGTTAAAAGAGTGTTTCCACCATTTTAAAATATCATATTTTTGAAATAATATTCTAATTGTGTTAAATTGAAGAATTGAAGGAAAAATAAGATTAAACCGGAATCCTTTTATTTTAGCTACTGATTTCATTTGTGAGACCCTTTAGATAAAAGAATAGAATTAAAAAAAATCTAACGAATACTTAAAATAAAAATGAATTATTATTATTATTATTATTATTATTATTATTATTATTATTATTTGATGGCTTCGCTGACCCGGGATAGCAAAAACCGAGAAATACAGACTGAAAAGTACTAAGTGTAGATTGAGTAGAAAATTTAGTAGAGTAAGAGTAAGCTTGTGTGCAAGAATGGCGATCCCTTTCCACAAGTTGGAAGGTGAAATTTATAGTTTAAAAGGAAATACATGAGCATCAAGTAAAATATGATAGTCTAATAATATGACAACACGTGTAAAGCTCGATTGGTAAGAGAACATGTACATATGGCTGATTGGTATTGTAGATAACTGAATTGATTCCCTTTGTACTGGACTGTGTAAGGAAGCCATACATGTAAGCCTAAAACCCTTCTGTACATAACCGCCTAGGTGACCTTAGCCCTAGACAGTTGTCATGTTGATGATGTAACTACAACTGCTTATGCGAAACTTGGGTACTGAAAATAGCCAAGTCCATAATCTTCCCCGAGGCCACGGACTCTGCAGAACTTGAGCTCGAGGGCAGTGCATTTTCTTAAGAAGAGGTTGGCCTTAGTTCACTTATGTGAAGTAATCAAAGCTCTTCTTAGTTTTTTGGTTTTGTGGGGCCCTAGTTGACTTGAAGCTCGGTCGTATATAGGATTGGAATTTGATGTTGACTCTGGTGGGCGTTGAGCTCGTTCTCGGATACAGTTTTGGACTTATCTCGATAATCTTAGGACTGATTTGGGAACTGACCACGATGGGCTCGGGCTCGAATGTAGTTGTGGACTTATCTTGATGATATGAGACTACTTATCAGGGAACCGACCTCAGTGGACACGGGCTCAGCCTTGGCGGGAAATGACTTGGTGACTTATGGAGATCATTCATCATTTGTAAGTGTTGATAGCCCCGGGATATATGAGAATATACTCCATCATTGGAATATATTTCAATTAACTAACTTTTGAATCATAATAATTCACAATACTAAGATTTTCAACACTAAATACAATAAAATCTTATTGTATACGTTAATGGCATTAATTCACAATACTAAAAATTTTAACACTAAAAACATGCACTAATTCATTACGTTAATGACATTAATTCACAATACTAAGATTTTGAAAATCTAATAATACACAATAAATTAACTAACATTTAAATTAAATGAAATTCAAATAATTCACAATAATAATTCATTGACCACCTAAAAATTCACACTAAAGTAATGTTTAAATCCTAACTTAAATCATTATAAATCCTAAATTAAAGGCATTAACAATAATTGCTAAAATTTAGTGTATATTTCTAAACAAATTTCAAATAAACATTTTAATTAACAAAATGTGAAAGCCATTTTAATTGAATTACTATTATTATTAATTAAAACTCTTAAATGTTTTTGACTAAAAGGCACAAACAAACCTAATATTTTTAAAAACCCATTTGAATTAAATAATATTTAAATTTAGCTAATATTATTAATTGAAATCCTAAATTAACAGTATTACCAATATTTGAAAATTTGATATACATTTCCAAACGAATTTCAAATATATGCACAATAAATTATAATATCACTAACATTTGAAGTTAAATATATTGTTAATTAATTAACAACCTCACTAACAATTTTAATTATTTGAAATGAAAAAAATTAATATTTAGCATTAAAAAAGATACATAATTCAAATGACAGAACTTATCTGCATAGGTAGGGAAAATGACATAACATTACATCCTTCAATCTTTCAACAGATATTGTATTATACTCTGATTGAATTTCAACTGGTATGAGTTGAATAAAACTGTTCTTGCATATATAAAACACTATGTCACGGACTTTGTCACGGATTGTTCCGTGACAAGCTCTATCAGTACAACATTCATTCGGTGATCGTTGGAAATAGCGATTATTGACTTTGTCACGGATTTTGTCACGGATCCATCCCTGACAAACGGAAAAAAATTAATAATTTTGTCACGGATTTGGTTCGTGACAAAACGTCGGAATAAAAAAACATACGCCGGCATAAGTTTTCGATCACCGGAGCTGTGTTGTCACGGAAAACGTTTGTGACAAAGGTTTTTGGTGACATGGGAGATAAATTCGTGACAAACCTGTCACAGACCAAATACGTGAAAAAAATCCGTGACAAAAAACCCTACTACGTATTTTTTTGTAGTGAGGGGGGCTGGGGAACAATGACAGGTTGGTGCGGTGGTGATGGCCTAGACAGGGGCGGCGACAGTGGATGTGGCAAGGGCGACGGTTGTGTACAGATCAGGGACGGTGGTGTGGACAGGGTGGAGGCGGGACATGGACGGAGGTGGCGGCTCGGTTCGGTGAAAGGACGAACGTGTTAGCGACAAGCGCCATATACAGTTGAAATCTAAGATGTATTACAATTCGCCGAAAAAAGTCACTGGAAAATTTTCCAATGATCACAGTGACATGTTCCCCGGTGACACTAGGCTAGTAACATTCAAAAGTGACATAAAAATCTAGTAGAGACATATGACAATGACAAAAAATAATTCACAGTAACGTCATGTTTTTTCAAACATGTGACCTTCTTAGTCACTTTTTTGTCCTTTTATAAAAATGTTTACATTTTTGGAAATTGACTATAATTTAGAATATTCGAGGAAAAAACACATAAAAATAGTGTATGAATATCATTTCCAATATTGCTTTTCTTATTTCCACTCACATGCAAGTCACAGTATCATTTGTAAATACATAAATTCGGGTTGACAATGGTAAAACCTCCATCAACAACCATGTTTTCCCCATTCAGATACCTCGATTCGTCACTTGCCAAGAAAAGCGCCGCCTCCGCCACATCCTCCGCCGTGAGCTCCTCCCCTTTGAACGTTGAATAGACCTTACTCAACTCCTCCGCCGGCATCTTATAGTACCCCTTGGTCAACGGCGTTTCCAAGAGATGCGGCGACAAACAGTTGACTCGGATCCCGTACCGTCCCAGATCCACCGCCGCGTTCCTCGTCAGCCCCACCACGGCATGCTTCGAGCTCGTATACCCGTAGGGCGCTACGCCGCCGACGACGGAGGCGACGCTGGCCGTCGTGAGTATGCTGCCGCGCCCATTAGGGATCATAGCCCGGGCGGCGTGTTTGATTCCGAGGAATGTTCCGACGAGGTTCACACTAATGACCCGCTCGTAGTCGGACTTCTCTTCGTCGAGAATGCTGTCCCGGAAAGTCCCTCCGATTCCGGCGTTGTTGTGCATGATGTCGAGCTTGCCGAACTTAGAAACGGCGGCGTTGACCGCGTTGACCACATCTGGCTCCTTCGTCACGTCGCAGTGGACAAACTCGGCGTCTAGGTCGTTGCATACTTTTTGTGCTAAATCGTCCTGAACGTCGGCGATCACCACCTTAGCCCCGTGCCTCGAAAAAAGCCTCGCCGTCTTCTCGCCAATATAATTCCGCTGGCGGCGCCGGTGATCAGCGCCACCTTTCCTTCCAGCCTAACAAGGAGATTTACGTTTTTAAATTGGACAGTTTATGATACTCCGTATGATCAGAGTTAATTAAAACTTAAACCACATTTATTTGGAAGAATCAAGTTTCACAATAAAAAAATATAACAGATCAAAGGAAGTTCCTTCAAAAAACTTCAATTACTAATGTAATTTTTTTCTAGCTTCCTTTACTTCTATTGTATTGTTAATCATCTGTACTTCCAACTATGTATTACTCCGTAATAAATTAGGGAGGTGTTCCGGCAGCGCGGCACCCCCATGGTTTGAACGGGGAAAAATGTTGATTACAATTTGAACAACAAATGTCAACTTTGACCAATTATAACTTTTCAAATACTATACTCCCTCCAGTTTTTAATTAAGTTCCTAGTTTGACTTCACACATATTAAGAAATAAATTTGACTTTACCGTGGAGTGCACTGTTTGAACACTGTTTGACACTGTTTTGGTGTAAATTATTTGTCAAATAAGGAAAGGTTTGAAGTAGGAACTTTAATATGGATCATCCCAAAACGGAAAGTAGGAACTTAATTACGGGACAGAGGGAGTATATACTAATCAAAATCATGGTCTAAACTATAACACTATTAATTAATCTGAAAAGTGAAAGATCGCAAAATTTTAATGAAGTATATATCAGTATATCACAATATCTATGTGTACCTTCTTGCAAGCCCGGATGCCATTGGATCAGTCCGGGTGAAGGTAAAACGCCTATAACGACCACACAAGAGGAGAACTTGATAGAGTACTTGAGCGAATTGGAAATGACAAGATATGTTGAAGCGCAGAACTAACACGGCTCTTATATACACCACTCCACCCGTATAAGGGGGAATTTCAAATCTAGGACCTTTGAACTTTTGGTAGTTTGCATCGAGATCCTCAATTTTTTCACTATTCATGAAATATCAGCTTTAGCTTATAGGAATTTTATTATGATATTTTTAATTGAACTAATTTAATTTTAGTGTTTTTTTTGCAAGACTTTGTTTTTTTAAATTTCAGTGTTTTGTTAAAATTGATCTAGTGTGGTCTAATTTAAAAGTTTATTCTATTGTGATCTAATTTTATTTGGTCTGATGTGAAGTGAAAGTGGCAATCAATCCAATTAAAAACATACTTCCTCCATATCATTTTATTTGTCTTACTTTCCTTTTTGGGTTGTCCCAAAATAAGTGTCTCCTTTCCTTTTTTGGAAAGAAATACGTGGTTCACAACATACATTTCATTTTATTATACTCATTCTCAACCATAACTTTTACCTTTTAACCACTTTATTAAAACTTGTATCAAAATTAAAGGAGACACATAAAATGAGATAAAGGTAGTATAAATTAAAATGTAACTAAAGTTTTTAATTTGTACAAGTGTATATGCTTCAAAAACTAAAGTTTTTAATTTGTACAAGTGTATATGCTTCAAAAGCTAGAAAAACATCGGGTCCAACTCGGTACGTGAATGTCTCATGTAAATATGTAATGATTCCTCCTACACAATATGACCACGACTGACTTTTATAGTTTCAAACATGGACTTTCAGAATCGCGCCCGCAGTGTTTGACTAAAGAGGTAAAGCAATGTCGCAACCGGATTTAGAGCTATAACACTGCAAATCTGCAATCGGCCGGAACCTTCGTCAACACTCTTTTTCGGCTTATCAGGTTTATTGTCAACTTTTTCGCACGCTGAATTGTGTAATAATAAGAAAAAGTAAGGTTGAAGTTACTTTTCTGATTGTATTGGCTGGAGTTACTGTAGATAACCATTTTAACTATTTTTGCATATAATTTTTTCTTTATTTTATTATTAAAATATATTTTAAAAATATGTTTTTTAATCAGCAGAATCAGCCAATACAAGTATACAGCCACTTTAGCCAGAACTTCATAAATTTTAGCAGAATCAGCTGAATCAACTGATTTTCGTGTTACCAAACGAGCTCTGATTTTGTTGAACTTTACCAAGATTTGATAGAATTGACCGAATCGGTTGATTCTGCTGATTTGTCATTACAACTATATTTAAAATACTATGTACATTTTATTAATTAAATAAAGAAACAAATTATATGAAAAAATAGTGAAAATGATCCACTACAGTAAAATCAATCTATACAATTAGAAAAATATTTTCAACCTTACTTTTTCTTATTATTACTAAACCCACCGCGTGAAATCAAAGTTTGAAATCAAAGTTACAGTTAATAAGCACGATATGGTGTCCTATTTATATAGGTAATTGTAATTATTTGTAGCAATATTCACAAAGGATACATGTAAACACCTCAAATTTAGCAAAAACACGCAAGGGCGTAAAAAATGAAGAAAAGAGAGTCAACAGTCAAATTAGGCCAAGAAATAGCACTTCAGGACCAACTACGAGCGTCAAAACGAAACAAAAAGTCAAAAATTACACAAAGGGGGAGAACCCGCGCCAGTCTGCCCTTAAAGTCGGCGCCGGTCGTGTACGTGTTTTTGTTTTTTATATTCAACCACGCAAAAGTGAATCGGCGTCGGCCCAACATTATAACCAGCGCCGGTTACACTATTAGTGTGCGGGAATGCAGTGCTGAAGGAGACCCGGCGCCGGTTTGGTCAATTTCTGCACAAAACACAACGACGTGCAACCTATTCTTGATGAGAAAACTTCACCTTTCATATGAGCTGATCAACAATTTCTTCCATGCCTGATTGTTAGGTTCGAATAGACTAAAAGATGTCATTCTTTACCCTATATAAAACCCTCAATTCAGTTTTTATATTTTATTTTTGCATTCTCTTGAAGAGGCAGAGAAGAAATCATTTGTCTCCTCTATAATTAGTTCTAGGTAATATTCCTTGTAGGTTATTTTCTTTATCTTAGTTACTCTTTTGTAATTAATATGAGCTCAAGATCAAGGCTAAATTCTTATCCAAGGCTAGCGATGAACCTTACACATACTAGGTGTTCGATAAAAGTTCTCAATCAATAAATGTGATTTATCATTTATAATTCAAGTGTGTATTACTATGGTGATCAACATGGAATTATATTAATCTTGTTTAATGCTTGCAATGAAAATATTGTGGAAAAAACAATAAAGGATAAACATGTATAGAACCCATAATAGAAACATTTCTGGTCTTATAGGATCAGGGCCGTCTTTAGTTGGTTTGGTGCCCTAGATAAAAACTAGAGTTACATTTTCATTATTCATACCGTATTAGAGCCCGTTTGATAATATCAAAATTTGCTGAATCGATTGATTCTTCTGAAACTTGTGAAGTTTTGATTGAAATGGTTGGATTGACAGATTATATTTAAAAGGCTAAAGAGTCAAATAGGCCCTTGATCTGACTTAAAGTGTTCAATTAGCCCCTTATATAGAAAGTTCTGTCCGGCCCGTCGCCAATTGGGGCGGTTCCCGGTGGAATTTTTTGATGAAATTTTTTGAGCATCTTCTTCATTAAGTCTAGTTTACCCATACCAAATTTCAGGTAAAAATTCAACTGGGATGGCAGTCAAATGATTTTCCGAAATGTACTGTGTTGTTTAACTTCGCAGTTACCTTCAAAAAATCATTTGACTGTCTTTCCGATTGAATTTTTAGCTAAAATTTGGTATGAGTAAACTAGACTTAATGAAGAAGATGCCCAAAAAATTTCATCAAAAAATTCCAACGGGAACCGCCCCAATTGGCGACGTCTGCCCAAACCGCCCCAATTTAATCGACACACATCTCCCGTTTCTTTTTCGACGAACATCGATGAGCTCCCTCATCGTTCGTTTCTTCTTCTGCAATGGGTCACCGCCGCCGCCGTCCCTATCGCTGACGCCGCACCCTTCTGCCTTCATCTCCGACGCTGCCTCCATTTTAATCTTCTCTTCTTCTATTCCCTTCATCTCGCGACACGGCCGTGTGACTAGGGCTTCGATGCAGCGCCGCGAATCGGGCCAAGGAGAGGCAATTTGGGTGCGATGCGGCTAGGACGGAGAGGCGCCGGTTCATTTCGCTGCTCTTCTCCGTCGTTGGCCCGTTGCAAGTGTGCGGGGAGCATGGGCGTGGTGTGGGGGCAGTGGTTGTACAGAGGCTTGGGAGGGAGATGGGATGGGAAGGGCTGGGAGGGGGTGGAAAGTGGCTGGATCGGGCAGGGAATATGGCTAGGCTGGGGAGGGGGCTGGCGATGGTGGTGGGCAATCGGCAGTGGCGGGAGGTGGTGTTGGCAGTGGCCGGAGGCGGTGGTTGGCGGTTGTCCTTATCGGACTCGGTACGGGTAATTGGGATAATTATAAATAGCCAAATTGGGTAGCTGTAATGGATCGGTAGGGTAATTGTAATCGACGGATTGTGTGACTGTAACTGGAGGGTCAGATAACTATAACAGATAGATCAGGAAATTGTAAATTGTAATTGGTGAGTCGGGTAACTATAATTAACAAGTCAAGTAAATATAACTGACGGATAAGGTAATTGTAACCGGTTGGGTAATCGGTCATTGTACTGAGACAGTGGTCACTAGAGTGATAGTTACTGAGACGGTGGTCACTAGAGTGATACTAACTGGGATGGTGATCACTGGGCGAGGTCATTGGTCGTCGATTCACTATGTTGGGCGAAAAGGTTGATCACTATGACTGGCAGTGATCACTGGAGCGGTAGTAATTGTGACGATGATCACTGGAGCGGTAGTAACTAAGACGGTGTCACTAGAGCGGTAGTGACTGAGACAGTGATCACTGAAACGGTAGTAACTGAGATGATGATCACTGGAGCAGTAATAACTGGCTTGATCACTGGGGCGATAGTAACTGAGACGGTAGTTACTGAAGCGATAGTAACTGAGATAATTTTCACATAAATTTTGATGTAATAATTTACAAATTTAACCTTTCCATATCTATATATTTATTTTTGAGAAAGAAAATTAAAATAAAAACAAACATTGTTTTTACGAAAACAAAAATGATGTTTGTACACACTCTTATACCCACTTTTGTACCCACCTATGTTTGTGAAGTGTTTTTTTCCTGTGAATCCCAGTTCATAGACAGTATTTTGTACAAACAAAATATTGTCTGTGAATCGGATTCACAGACAAAAAAACACTTCACAAATATAGTGGGTATAAGGTGGATATAAAAGTGAGTACATCAAGCATTGTTGTTACGAAAATGGAGTTACGCAAATGAAGGTTGGATGTTCAGTTCATTGGCGGTACGTACTCTAGTGTGATCTCATTGCAAAGTTGTCTGGATGCACGGTTGAGAATTAACAAGTGGTACGCACTCTAGGAAGGGTAATATAGACAACAACGTATTTGTTAATCACATTTGTGGAAACTAAAAAAAGGTCTCTTTTTTGTCTATTACTTACTCCGTACTTTTTAGTAATATTCATGTCAAAATCCCTAGTGTTTATATGTTTAGCTTTTCTTTCAATAGTCACGTTTCTATTTAGTATTAGAGCATACAGTGTGCTAGATACTGATTACACTACTTCGTATATAACAATAATACGTAGTAGTTTTGATTTTAAAATTGATGCCCCATATTAGCTGGGTGCCCTAGGCATATGCCTAGGTGTCTTACTCCTATAGCCGGTCCTGTATATGATACAAGTGTGATGTCTTGATATTCAACGTTATTTTCGATAGATGAATGTAAACTATAACGGGAATTACATGTAACGAAAACTACGCTCCTGTTACCTTAACCGGAGTTGGAAATATATTAACGACGTCGTATTCATAATTGTTGGTAAAGAATTTGAATCAATACTAGTAAAGAGTGTTTAGATTATTCCAGAAGTTTTAGTTGTTATCAATTATCTTAAATTCAAATTATCTAAAGTTATATTCCTAAAATCAAAATGAAAAGCCAAGTTATTATTCTTATAACAAAACACAAATCAAAATCCTTGCACTTTAATCCTTTCCAAATATTAAGTTTCTACTTTCGGAATTGAATTAAACAATGTTTCTCTGTGGATTCAACCCGATATTTTACCAGAATTTAATCAATTTATTACTATATCAGCACTTGTACACTTGCAAGTTTAAGCCGGTCAAGTTTTTGGCGCCATTGCAAAAACATGAAGTACCAAAATTACAGTCAACAAAACCAGCCTTAGCAAACATGTATCAAGAGTCGTAACACATAAGCATCTTAACAAATTTTGAAAATAACATGATATTCAAGTTTAAACCATAATTAAACAAACAAGAACACCACCCTTTCATGTTTTTAATAACGCTATCTAGTGGCACTTTCTTTGTTTCCAATGCCGGTGGAAGCATTATACTTTGCCTTGCTTCTTTTTTCCAGAACAATTGAACAATATCACAATATGCAGGTGTAGGTTCATAACCTGGAAAATTACTAATCATAGAAACACATTCTTCAAGTGAAGGTACATTAGTTTTAGTAGATGCAGATGTGACTGAGCTACTTGATCCCATTATTTCATTCACTTTGTCAAGTTTTTCTTCAAATTTAGAGAAAACGTGTGATTTTCCCTTCTTTGACCATGAAGAGCTAGAAGAAGATGGCCTTTTATGAAAGCTAGGAGGAGGAAAGCTCAAGGAAACGGTGTCTGCCCTTTCAACTTATTCATCATCCTCTTCACATGACTGAATATTATCTTCAACAACGGTATAATAATTTGAACCCCGAGCATTTACACCGGTTGCTACTCTATCCCCAGATAAGGGCTCATAATACATATGATACATTTCCAAGTTCTTTCCTTTTAATTTTGCGCATTCGAGATCCTCCTGTTAAATGTTAGAAGTCAAAATCATATTATAAAACAAATGAATATTAAATATAAAATTAAACTGCAAGATTGTTAAAAGAAATCACCATAAAACTTCCAACCATTTAAGCCCACTACTGCTATTGTTAAAAGAATTTACTATATTTGACAATTGATTATTACCTTCACGAGAAACTAATGTTCAATTAAATCAAATTCTTAAAGTGCATTCAATTAATACCATCACTTGAACTGCCGTAAAACCCTTCAACTAACAGTACCATTTAACGAAAATTGTGACACCAAATTTAGTGTCACAGAGAAAGTGTCAGCAAATAATGACACTTTCATATCCTAAAACTTAGCGACTCTAGGTTAATTATCACACAAAATATTGATAGTGTAGCATTATAAAACTTTATGACACCACGATATCATAGAATTGTATGATACATCAACATATATATGTATACGTTGCACATACACCATACAATGTTTGTTCATTTACTAATAAGATTACACTACATTATCTCATAATCATAAAAACATACTAATATTAATAAATTATCCGTAATAAATTATTACCGGACTCGGTACCGGTAATTGGGATAATTATAAATAGCCAAATTGGGTAGCTGTAATGGATCGGTCGGGTAATTGTAATTGACGGATTGTGTGATTGTAACTGGAGGGTCGGATAACTATAACAGATAGATCGGGAAATTATAAATTGTAATTGGTGGGTCGGGCAACTATAATTAACAAGTCAAGTAACTATAACTGACGAATAAGGTAATTGTAACCGGTTGGGTAATTGGTCATTGTACTGAGACGGTGGTCACTAGAGTGATAGTTACTGAGACGGTGGTCACTAGAGTGATAGTAACTGGGACGGTGATCACTGGGTGAGGTCATTGGTCGAGGATTCACTATGTTGGGCGAAAGGTTGATCACTATGACCGGCAGTGATCACTAGAGCGGTATTAATGACGAAAGCACTCCAAGTTATTGCTCCAGAACCCAGATCAAACACTGAGCGAGACATTCTTTTCCTATCATCAATACACCCAACCCAATCACTATCAATGTAGCCCCTCAGTTTGAAATCCTTCACACTTGTATACCACAGCCCATAGTCCAATGTTCCAGCCACATATTTGAAGATTCTTCTTGTTGCACCAAGATGTTGCTTTGTTGGACTCTGCATGTATCTTGATACAATGCTTGCACAGTAAGCTAAGTCAGGCCTAGAGTGAGTTAGATAGTTTAACCCACCTACCATACTTCTATAGAGTTTTGCATCAATTTCCTCTGTACCATCAAACTTTTGCAGCTTCTCATTGGTATTCATAGGAGTCTGTGCAGTGTCACAGGTCTCCATATGAAACCTTTTAAGTAGGTTTAGAGCATACCTTTTTTGACTCAGAGAGATGCCTTCCACACTTTGCTTAACTTCCAAGCCCAAAAAATACTGAAACTTCCCTAAGTCAGTCATCTCAAAGTGGTGTGTCATGAGATAGATTATATCATCTACATAAAGGCATACCAAGTTATTAAGATCTGGCAGTCATCACCTGATTTTAACGCCAACCTTCTTCTTCACCTCTTCATCGCCGACATCACTTGCAATTTGAAGACATTCCAACGCCAGCAACCTGTTACGAAAGTAATGACGAAAGCTTTGCCTTCATCATTCAGGTATTTATTCTAAATTTATATTTCTTTATATACTCCATCTGAATTTTGACATTCATTGAATTCGGGCAATTTCGAATTTCCGAAAAAATATACTAGGCATAGAAATTAGGGTAAAATTTCTTTAACTTAACTTGATTTAAGTTAATTTAAGGTTGTGAACGAGGACTATATATGACATCATGATTTGTTCATTGGATTTTGGTATAACATTTAATATTAGGAAAAAGAATTCATGATATATATATGTAGTCTGTGTTTATATTTAATTTTTTATTGTGGGTAATGAAGATGATGTTGATCATGCTCTGTGTTCATATTTTGATATGCCTTTAGGAGAATAACCATCACACCTAGATTTTATAGCAACCCAAGAATCCGATGGTAGAACTGGAGCTATATGAATTGATTTGTTTTTAGATAATTGGGATCAAATATTTACTGCAAATATGGGTTCCTGGATTCCTCTATGCTCAAACTTGGCTGTATGTATACATATTTGTCCCAATTGTGTATGAAAGTCACTTCTGTTATTCACATTGATCACTACATGGTCATTTCCACTGGTCTGTTGAGAATGGATGACCCCATTCTGCAGGGTTGTACAACTCATAGCCATTTGCACAATCCCAGTCCTTCCAGGTTGAGGTGATTCTTCACTGTACTCAACATCCTCATTGTATCCATTTATCAGAAAAACGATTCTTCGAGTTTGTTACTTCAAATTCCAGCAAAACAAACAACTTCAAATAAATCTAGTGAAGGAGATCTATAATAATAGTGCTTTGTTTGTTTTATACTTTTATATAAGTAGATGAGCCATTTCACATCTTTTTTATAGTCATACTGCAGATTCGAACAACAGAGGAGGACAAGTTGAAGGTCCGGAACGTGAAGAAGAAGAAATAGATGAAACACAATGTGCTAATTTAGTAGAGTAGAAATATATTGCCCAAGATGTTTTCTAGATGTAGTTATAAAAATGTAAGCCTCGACTCATTGTCGTAGTATTATTGAATGTTTGTCATCGTATTTTGTGAATTTAATATGTTTTCATTGTAGTTTCATATATATATATATATATATATATATATATATATATATATTTATTTGCACTCATAATATCACAGAGTAGCAAAAGTAAAATATTATATGCTCAACACTTATCATAGACAAAAGGGTAAATTAGTCACTTAATCTAATTCAGACTACACATTCAGCACTCAAAGTAAACGGTTTGTTATCCTGATACGACTTAATCTAGATAGACGTCTTAATATAGACAGACATCTTAATTCAGACAGGACTTAATCATACTCCGTAAAAAAAGTCATAATGAGAATTTCTCCTAAAGAAATTAGAATTGGCCCAACGCAAAAAAGCCTGGCCCAGTGCAGCCATTCTGTATTGTGGATTGCCCAATCCAATAACTGAAAGAACCAAAGGAAGAACGGAAGAAAAACGCAAAAACACGCAGCAGAGGTCGGACGCCAAGTCAGCGAGGAACGCAACACCGCCCGCATCGCCGGACGCCGTACGGCCCTCGTCCCGCCGCTGGCCGCTGCTGAGTGCTGCTCGGCTGCTCCTATCCTCCTAGTCTGCTTATCTGGACTCCGGCTAACCGGCTTCTGCTTCTCAGCTTCTAGGACGGCCCTGGTTTTGGACTCCGTGCCCATGTATCTCCTCCGGTTCGATCTTGCTCCGTACAATATTGTTCCTACCTAGAATCCCGTTTCACCTCTGGAAATGTACATTTTATTTCGTATGGAATTTTAGAAAATAAGTATTCTCTCCATTTTTTAAATTTCTTTTTAAAGTTATTACAAGTTTGTGTTAATATTATTTTTCTCAACTGGGACTAACTACAGAGGGAGTATTATAACTGAAAGTTATACTTAAAAGATTTGATTTTTGACATTTGTATGTAGAATTGGTAATATGAAGGATATAACTTGGGGGGTAGGGCAGGTATGTGAAACTAAGAATCAAAAACCGAGAAAGAAAAAAACTGAAACCGAACGAACTGAATTGAACCATAGCTTTACACTTTAGGCTTAGGGCTTTACCTCTACAACCAAAGCGAGTAAATCAAACTATTAAAAATATGTTGTTTTAATTCTAAAGTCACTCATTTGTCCTCAATTTTCTAGTCCTAAAAAGTTAATGTTTAAGTGCTAGATTTACTATAATTTTTATTTAAATGTTTAAAATAAAAGTGAAGAAAGTATTAATGTATATACTAATGAGGGTGTTAACTTTTACAAACAAAAGTTTGTTAACCTTCCCTTTTTTCGATGACAAGATTATATATGTTTCAAAAGTAAACTTATGCGTTTATTATTATAATACAAATCATGTCTATATGATTGGCTGGTGTGTAGTTTAGATGTTTATTTATCATTCTTCTCCTTCTTATCTTATTTTAATTTGATATTATATTACCATTCATTTTTGTATAGTGCGGGTTTGTTATTTGTTTTTGTTTTGCAATTACTGCGTCTTTTTTAAAAATGGTAATATTATTTTGCAAAAAATGGTGAAACTCAAAACTAAACCAAATTAAATCGTGATTTTAAATTTCTTTTTAAAGTTATTACAAGTTTGTGTTAATATTATTTTTCTCACCTTTTACTCTCTATTTCACGTGCAAACCAAGTTTGCTCAACTGGGAGTAACTACAGAGGGAGTATTTTAACTGAAAGTTATACTTAAAAGATTTGATTTTTGACATTTGTATGTAGAATTGGTAATATGAAGGATATAACTTGGGGGGTTTGGCAGGTATGTGAAACTAAGAATCAAAAACCGAGAAAGAAAAAAACTGAAACCGAACGAACTGAATTGAACCATAGCTTTACACTTTAGGCTTAGGGCTTTACCTCTTCAACCAAAGCGAGTAAATCAAACTATTAAAAATATGTTGTTTTAATTCTAATATCCCTCATTTGTCCTCAATTTTCTAGTCCTAAAAAGTTAATGTTTAAGTGCTAGATTTACTATAATTTTTATTTAAATGTTTAAAATAAAAGTGAAGAAAGTATTAATGTATATACTAATGAGGGTGTTAACTTTTACAAACAAAAGTTTGTTAACCTTCCCTTTTTTCGATGACAAGATTATATATGTTTCAAAAGTAAACTTATGCGTTTATTATTATAATACAAATCATGTCTATATGGTTGGCTGGTGTGTAGTTTAGATGTTTATTTATTCTTCTTCTCCTTCTTATCTTATTTTAATTTGATATTATATTACCATTCATTTTTGTATAGTGCGGATTTGTTATTTGTTTCAAAAGTAAACTTATGGTTTATATTATGTTTCAAAAGTAAACTTATGCGTTTATTATTACAATACAAATCATGTCTATATGGTTGGCTGGTGTGTAGTTTAGATGTTTATTTATTCTTTTTCTCCTTCTTATCTTATTTTAATTTGATATTATATTACCATTCATTTTTGTATGGTGCGGGTTTGTTTTTGTTTTGAAATTACTGCGTCTTTTTTAAAAATGGTAATATTATTTTGCAAAAACGGTGAAACTCAAAACTAAACCAAATTAAATCGTGATTTTAAATTTTAAAGAAAAAACAACCAAACTGTTTTTTACTTTGGTTCGGTATTTGGTCAAAACTGAGCTGAATGAACCGAACCCACCGCTAGTAGGATCCGGCATTTGGTTCGGTTAAACAGCCAAATAGACCACACTGAACCGGACAATATGCAATCCGGTTTATGTTTTGCATTTTTTTTCAAATGCAGTTACTCTGAATTGTCAATTGACAATGCCAGGTTGCATTCCTAAAAAGTAAGTGTGGGCTTGCTTACACTGTTTGTACTGCAGTATCCTTCAAATGCATCAAAGGAGCACAACTTCATATCTTCAGATTTAAAGGAATGGCTAACCTATCTGATCCACCATCATCTTCCATTTCAGCTGCTGAGGTTGTGTTAATATATGTATCAAATATTGTTTTTTGGAACTACTTATTCAGTTTTTGAAATCAATTATGGTTGGTTGCTAAATTTTTCAGCTAGAGTTTCTTGCAGAGGATGAGATGGTTGAAATTGTACCCAACATGAGAATGGAAACCCTAAATTTGATCTGCGTAAGTATTTACTCTTACAATTTATCTTCAATTATAAACCATATCGGTATATTTGTATCGCATAATCTGAGTTTTGCATTTAATATTGAGTTGCTGACAGGGAGATTTTGGTCCTTTTCACCCACAAATAGCTATACAGGTTCCACTGTGGCTAGCAGTGGCCCTGAAGAAGAGAGGGAAATGCACTATCAGGCCTCCTGAATGGATGTCAGTTGGTGAGTTTTATAATGTGCTTGCCAAATCTGGTAGTTATTGCAAGGGTTTATAAACTACAGATCATAGTTGATGTTTCTTCACATTTTTTCCTATTCATGGCTTGGTACTAATTTTTATATCGAGTAGAAAAGTTAACACAGGTCTTGGAAGCAGAAAGAGATTCGGAAGGGTTCCAGTTATTACCATTTCATTATGTTGAAATTTCAAGACTTCTCTTTGATCAGTAAGTATATAGTACGTAGTATGTAGTGTTATTTTCATTCTTGGCTAATGGTATATGTTGCTGATGTCAATATATATGTTGATGGTAGTGCCCGTGAGGACATACAAGATGTATATATGGTAAGTCCACTCTCATTTAGAGTCAGTCTTAGTTTCCTTTTTATCTACACGTTTTCTTGCTCCAGAAATTTTAAGCATTTGTCTTTTGATAGGTGAGATCATTAATTGAGGATATTAAGGATGTACGATTCCACAAAATAGGGACTGGCCTCGAGATTATATCCAAGGAGCGTACTTTTGCGCTGAGGGTATGCCTTTTCCCCAACCCACATCATTCCTTCGACAATACGAAATAAAACATACTATTGTTCCTGTTTGGTAGCACTAATTGGCTTATTCTGCCAGAATAAGCAAAAATAAGTAGCATAAGCACAACACACAGTCTGTGGCTTATTTATTTGGCTGAAATTGGTTTTACCAATTGCTTTTCATTTCTGTAATTTCAGCAGATTAAGCCATTCCGTTTCAGACAAATAACCTTTGCCAAATGAGCCATATGTCCTTGGGTCTTTCTTATAAGTAGGAAAAATGCTGAATATTGATTGCTCATTGAGTGATGCTGGCTCATTGAGTTGGTCTTAGTAGTTTTATATCATGTGGAGTCGTCAAAGCTATGCTATTTTTTGTTTCTATTATTACATTATGACTACATATTTTATTGCTTTTGCAGCTAAAAAATTTATCTGCAATGGAAGCAAACGTGGTGCGTCCATTTGTCACAAGAGCATTGGAGATGTTTCATAAGCTGAGTAGCCCAGATTTGATATCTGAATCAGATGCTGTGCCAAATAGACAACGCCGACCAATGAATGCGCCAACAGTACGTTTTTTTTTTTCATTTTTGTTTTGTCCCTTAGCATGTGAAAATAATTTTAACACCCTCCATCTTCCCTGTCATCCAGAGAGTTACTAAACCTAGGTGATGACTATCTGATGTGCTGTTCAAGCATCTGCATTCAACACCACTTCTGCAATGTATGGCTAAAGGCCGGTTTGGAATATATACACTCAAGTTTAGTTAGCAGAAGGCACACCCCCTCCATCCCCTTTGTGTATGCCGAAATACTACTTACTCGTGAGGATTGATCAATAGGATGTGATGGAACGATTTAAATATCTGCATTTAAAAAAAGTCCCTAATGTTATAAATTTGAAGATCAGTTTCGGATTATATGTATTTTAATTTCATCTTCTTGTTTTCTTTAGTGATTGGATCTATTTTGTAATCCATAAATTACTCGAGTAGAATCGTTGTTCTGTAATTTAAGTCAGTTCCGCGTGATGTTATTGGGATTTTTTCAAGTATACTTTTATTCAGTCTTTTTAAAGAAAAACACAAATTTGTAAATGTAATATTCAACTCAATATTTATAATTCCAATCATGAAAAATATGTATTTTGTATGTGCACCCAATGTACCTGAAGTCCTGAATCATTCAGGTACAAACATGTTAGGGGCGCAACTCCTGTAGTCCTGTTCTATAATTTTGTATTCCATGAATCCATGTAATGTAAGATATAGTTACATTTAACGAATATTCAAGAAAATAAAGTAAGTAGCTCTAATTTTGCAACTACGATGCTTGTGTGGAGAAAGAATTAAAAAATATTAGAGGAGCTCAAGTTTTTTTTTTTTTTTTGAAAATAGAGGAGCTCAAGTTAGTAAATGGATTATAAATTTGGAAGATACTCCAAGTAACTTAGTAACACTAGGTCTCCAGGACAGACTTCTATACTTCATGTTCATTATATGACTAATATCATCTTAAACTAATAAAATTTTATGGTGCAGAATTTTTATTGAATAACTTCTCCACTACTTTGTGTATGAATAACATAGCTCCATTCACCCATTTGCAACTCATGGGGTGAAATTAGTGGTGGACTCGGGCCGGTTCGGGCCCGGTTCGGGCTTGGGCCCGGCCGGGCCTCGGTTCATGAAAGGGGAGGCCCGGAACCGGCCCGGGTAACCCCCGGGTCCGGGTCGGGCCGGGCCTCGGTTCAATTTATATATATATTTTTTGGCTTTTCCTAATTAACCCCCAACCCTCCCCCCTCACCCCCAAACCACTTCAAGTCATCCAAAATACCCAGCCCAACCCAAAAACTTGAAAAATATTCAAAAAAAAAAAAAGAAAAAAAAAAAAACTTGGCCCAGACCGAGCCCGAACCGGCCGGGCCAGTTCACCTTTTGAGGGCCCCGAGCCCGGACCGGAACCCCACCGGGTCAAACAGTAACCGGTTCAGGCCGGTTCCGGGGCGGGCCGCCCGGCCCGAGTCCACCCCTAGGTGAAATAAGTTAACACCCTTTTGTAATGGTAAAACCCAATTATGGTAAGGGTGAAAGGTGAGAGTAGTCAGTATAGATGATGAAAGTATTCACATTTGGAGTCTGACAATGCATTAGTTTGTAAACAATTTAACAAATTAAAATGTATCAACTTAACAAATGTAATTGGTCTAGATAAGTTAAAGTAAAAAACTCCTTCCATTCTTTGTAATTTTATCATGTTTGACCTGTACCTGGAATAAAAGAAAATTTGTTAAAATGGAATATGATAAAAAAAGTTTTAGACAATAAAATAAAGAAAGATGGACTACGTAGAAGGTATAAGAGATATGTTTTTGAATTTGACTCGGCTAGATGGTGAATAGTTCAAGGAGTACCTACTTAAATGGAGCCATTAGAATAAGGAATACATATTTAGACGTGTTTGGAATTAATTATGCTTTTGCTTTTAAAAAAAAGCAGAAGCAGATTCAGAATCAGTTTTTTAGAAACTAGTCTCTTCTATCTTCTAAAAACTACTTCTAGGAATAATTTGGAGTATCCAGAAGTACTACACTTCTAATGAGACACTCCAACATGTGTTCTGTAATAAACCTCAATCGAATTGCAAATAGGGAAGAACATAAAAAGATTAGGAAGAGGAAATGTTGATTTTCTTGACTATTTGATACATACTGAATGCAGCTGCCACATATAATCAGATAGGATTTTGATCGGATAAGCCAATTTTCTAACCAAAAAAACCTTTTGTACACGTTTTACAGATATACACATTTTTACACTTGCATGTGAAGGCTATATTTTTGTCCATGAAAACACTATTCATAGACAAACATGTTCGTTTGTAACCTTCACATGCAAGTGTAAAAACTGTTGGAAAAATGGTTTTACAAATTAATATTATGGTCATTAATATTATTTGGAAAAACCATTCTGAAATGAATGAGAAATTGTTCCCCGAAAGATAAGCGTGAAATTATATTTAACCCGCTCACACCGCCGCCGTAAGTCGGCTAGCTCGGGTCGGGCCGGGTTCGAGTCTCACCGGACATCTTCGTATGGCTAAAGACTGGAGATTATTTTGCTACGTTTTTATTCCTTTTCAGATAAAACCAAATAGAAGACATAACTATTCGTTTTAAAAGAAAGGTCATGATCTTTCTTTTAATAGGTGTCTTTTGGGTTAGAGACTCTTGGCCAGAGTTCTATAAATACCCACATTGTCTTCAATTTTGATATATCCGAAAATCAACAACAATCCTCCATATTCGATCTCTTCCTTTTGTTGCATCTTTGAGTTCGCCGGGATCCCGTTGGGAGCGAAGAACCGTTCTATCCTGGGAGACGATTGCTACGTGTGTCGGGCAAAAACGTCTTAAGGAAACAACGTTTACGTTGGGCTCGGTTACAAGTATTATTACGTTCTCCTTAACTATTTATTAGTTATTTTATTTTCATGCAGAATTAGTACACATATTTATAACAAACTTAAGACGTTTTCTTTTCAATTGTGCATTCTGCATGTTCGTACATTTACTTAATTTTCTGTGTTTGTATATACACTACTAAATGCCTGCGTGTGTATGTTATACTAGTATTATTTTTTGATTTGTTTCCCATGTCTGCTACTTCCGTTTTTGCATGGTAACTTCTTTTACCATCTTAAATTGTTTATGTACTCCACTTTGTTTAAATTTTAGTTTGTTAGCACTTTGTTTAATTTTGATTGGCCGTGTAACCCTTTAATGCTTCATAACATCATTGGCAAATCAACGTGTCTGTGTTTTTTGCTTTCCTTAAGTTGCGTCTGTTCGCATATAACTGCTTTTCTACGTATAATTTATCTGAATTGCATGACCGGTTCGCATATATACAACGTACTCATTATTTCGTCTGCAATTTCATTATATGATCTATTTGCATGTTGTGTCATTAATACTAGTTGCCATGGTATGTGTACGTATTTGGATATGTATAATATAGATGCTTGTATGCATGTCTAACGTACGTGGATATATATATGTCTGATGAATAGATGACCATGCCTTTGTTTAATGTATTTCTATCACTGCACGTACGTATACTCTTTCAAAAATTACATGTTTGACAATTCAGTTTTCTTTTAATTGTATAATTTGTTACTTTTGTTTAGAGTTTGTTTCCTTCTGTTTAGTGTTTAATCATTCTGTCGGTCACCGTTTTTTCTTTTATACGGAGTAGTAATTTTGTTTGCATATTAAACGTGTACTACGTATATACTTCGTGCATATACATAATTTTGTAGACCAAAAAAAAAAAAAAAAAAATTAATCTTTGAATCATCTGTTTTGTGTAAACAGAATGAGTAACGAAACAAGCATCACTTTACCCAAAGCAAATCCGCTCACTGCCTTTCCGGTCAGTTCCTCTCACGGGGAGAAACCGGCTAAATTCAATGGCCATGACTTTAAACGTTGGCAACAAAAAATGTTATTTTATTTGACAACGTTGAATTTGGCCAAATGTCTCTCCGAGAACCAACCTCCCTTAGAGGAAGGTGAAACTGATTTGGAGAAGGTATCGGCGGTTGATGCTTGGAGGCATTCCGATTTCTTGTGTAGAAACTATCTTTTAAACGGACTTGATGACTCCTTGTATTGTGTTTATGCTGATATCAAAACAGCAAAAGAATTGTGGGAATCACTTGAGAAAAAATACAAGACCGAGGATGCCGGCAAAAAGAAATTTATTGTCGGGCATTTTTTGGACTTTAAAATGGTTGACCACAAATCGGTTGTTTCTCAAGTTGAAGAGTTCCAACTTATCCTTCATGAAATTCACGCTGAGGGTATGTCCCTTAGTGAGTCCTTCCAAGTGGCGGTGGTAATTGAAAAATTACCTCCCAAATGGAAAGACTTCAAGAATTACTTGAAGCATAAGCGTAAGGAGATGTCCCTAGAGGAGCTCATTGTCCGTTTAAGGATAGAGGAGGATAACCGCAAATCCGAGCATAAGGCTGGACGGTCTAATTCCATGGAAGCTAAAGCAAACATGGTGGAAGCGGGATCCAAGAAAGGGAAGAAGAGAAAGCACAATGACGAAGGAACAAGTGGAGGGAAACCTTCGTCAAAGAAGTTCAAAGGAAAGTGCTATAATTGTGGCAAGCCCGGTCACCGTGCTAAGGACTGTCGTGCTCCTAAGAAAAAGAAGACCGGACAAGTCAATATTGTGGATGACCTCTCTGATGACATGGGTGAAATGAACCTATGTGCTGTGATATCTCAATGCAATTTAGTGGGAAACACTAAAGAATGGTGCATTGATACTGGAGCTACCCGACATATATGTGCTAACAAGTGGATGTTCACCGATTATCAACCTGTTGATAACGAGGAACAACTATTTATGGGTAACTCTTCTACATCCAAAGCAGAAGGTCGCGGCAAAGTTGTCCTCAAAATGACGAGTGGGAAAACTCTAACTTTAAACGATGTGCTACATGTCCCTGACATACGCAAGAATCTGGTTTCGGGCTCCCTCCTTAGCAAAAATGGTTTCAAGCTTGTCTTTGTGGCTGATAAATTTGTACTTACAAAGAATGATGTGTTTGTAGGGAAGGGCTATCTCAATGATGGTCTCTTCAAAATGAATGTACTTACCGTTGTACCCAAACTTGTTGATAATAATAAAGTGGGTTCTTCTTACTTGGTTGAGTCTTCTTCTATTTGGCACGCTAGACTAGGACATGTCAATTATGATACTTTGCGTAGATTAATGCATTTAGAATTGCTTCCTAAATGTCATATTGATCCTAATCACAAGTGTGAAATTTGTGTTGAAGCAAAAATGGCTAGAAAACCTTTTCACTCTATTACTAGAGAAACTGAACCACTAGATCTCATACACACAGATCTTTGTGATCTCAAGTATGAAGAAACTAGAGGGGGGAAAAGGTATTTCATTACCTTCATTGATGATAGCACAAGATATTGCTATCTGTATTTGCTACATAGCAAAGATGAAGCTGTTAATGCTTTTAAGCATTATAAAGCTGAAGTTGAAAATCAACTTGGGAGGAAGATTAAAGTGTTAAGGAGTGATAGGGGTGGTGAATATGAGTATCCCTTTGAGCCAATCTGCTCGGAAAGTGGAATAATTCATCAAACTACTGCTCCTTATACACCTCAATCTAATGGAATCGCCGAGAGGAAAAATAGAACATTAAAGGACATGGTTAATGCCATGTTAGTTAGCTCTCGTGCACCGAACAACTTGTGGGGGGATGCTGTCTTAGCCGCCAACTACATTCTAAATAGAATGCCCCACAAGAAAACACACAAGATTCCATATGAGTTATGGAAAGGGAAAAAACCAAGTTTTAATTACTTGAAAGTGTGGGGATGTCTAGCTAAAGTAGCTATTCCCAAACCTAAGAGGACAAAACTTGGACCAAAGACCATTGATTGTGTCTTTGTTGGTTATGCACAAAATAGTAGTGCATATCGTTTCCTTGTCCACAAATCCCATAACATGGATATATTGGCTGATACTTTTATAGAATCTAGAGACGCTACATTCTTTGAGAATGTATTCCCTTTCAAGGGAGATTGTGAAGTTGTCTCCTCCGACATGGATGTTTTCATTCCAACCCATGTTGAAGAAACAAACTCACATAAGAGGCCGTTTGATTCTATAAAAGATAACAACGAAATAGCGCAGGAAGGTGAAGTGGGACGCAGCAAAAGGGCTCGAAAATCGAAAGATTTTGGACCAGAATTTGTTGTGTACCTTCTAGATGATGAGCCTCAAACCTATAAAGAAGCCATGTCTTCACTGGACGCTGTACAATGGCAAGAGGCTATCAAAAGTGAAATTGATTCCATCATGTCTAACCACGTCTGGAAAGTGGTAGATTTGCCTCCTGGATCTAAACCTCTAGGATGCAAATGGATCTTCAAAAAGAAAAGGAGAACTGATGGAACAATTGAAAAGTACAAAGCTCGATTGGTTGCCAAAGGATACAACCAAAAAGGAGAATTTGACTACTTTGATGTCTACTCACCGGTCACAAGAATAACTTCAATTCGAACGTTATTGGCAATAGCTGCATTGAAGGGTTTGGAAATCCATCAAATGGATGTAAAAACTGCATTCTTGAACGGTGACTTAGAGGAAGAGATTTACATGCAACAACCTGAAGGTTTTATTGTCCCCGGACAAGAAAGAAAGGTTTGTCGCTTAGTAAAATCTCTTTATGGGTTAAAACAAGCCCCCAAACAATGGCATGATAAATTTGACAGTGTAATGCTATCAAATGGATTTAAGATCAACGAGGCTGACAAGTGCGTGTACGTGAAAGGCAATAAAAATGACTACGTCATAGTGTGTCTATACGTAGATGATATGCTCATTTTTGGTAGTAACAGTAATTTGATAAAGGCTACCAAAAGTATGTTGGCCAGGAGATTTGAAATGAAGGATCTCGGTGTTGCTGATGTGATTCTAGGAATTAAAATCATCAGAACACCTGAAGGGTTGATATTATCTCAATCACACTACATTGAGAAAATGCTTGAGAGATTCAAGAAGTATGATATCAAACCCATGAGAACTCCTTTTGATTCCAGTGTTCACCTCAATAAAAACAGAGGAGAAAGTGTGTCACAAGATGACTATCCTCGGGTCATAGGATGTTTAACATATGTCATGAATGGAACACGACCCGATATAGCTCAAGCTGTGAATAAGTTAAGCCGGTTTTCTGTAAATCCCGGTAGAGAACACTGGAAAGCACTTATAAGGCTGCTTGGGTATTTGATGTACACCAAAGACTATGGTTTACATTTTCAAAAATATCCAGCCGTGCTAGAGGGATATACCGATGCAAATTGGATATCCGATTCCAAGGATACAAAATCAACAAGTGGATATGTGTTTACCCTTGGAAGTGGTGCTGTGTCGTGGAAATCTTCCAAACAAACATGTATTGCAAGATCTACCATGGAAGCTGAATTCATTGCCTTAGATAAGGCTGGAGAAGAAGCTGAATGGTTGAGAGAGTTTTTGGAAGATCTTCCTTGTTGGGAAAAGCCTGTCCCTCCAATATCCATTCATTGTGATAGTCAAGCTGCAATTGGAAGGGCAAGGAATGCAGTTTATAATGGTAAGTCTAGACACATCCGTCGTAGACATAATACCGTTAGAAAACTAATTAAAAATGGGATCATCTCTCTTGACTATGTTAAGTCGAAAGAAAATATTGCGGATCCGCTAACCAAACCTCTACCGAGAGAGTTGGTCGAAACGTCAAGGAGAGCGATGGGCCTACGGCCAATGATCCAATAAAAAGTCCATGGGGAAACCCTACCTATTATTGAGAGTGCCTCATAATTAGGTTCAAAGGGAAAACACAACTGTGGACTGGCTCGGGCGGTACTAGCCAAGATATAGTACACTCATGTCATGAGCACTTAGGGTAAGTTACGCTTTTAATGATCTCTATATCTCGATAAGTTCAAGTAAGGTATGACATGATACCTTCCATAGAGATCACCTATGCTGGTGGAAGAAGGCCGCTTCTATGAGAGTCTATGGCACGAGATAAATTCTCCGGTGCACGATATACTCTTGAAAACACTAGCTGAACCAGGAGGTGTTCAAGGCCGAAACGAACACAAACGTGAGAACCAAAGATGCACTCGGGGCTCTGTGTGTTATTCATTGTCTAGGTTTACGCTAAGGCTGACAGTTCAAGGCAGAAATGGTCACTGATTGGCCGGTAAATCCGATGAATATACACTAAGGTAGGTTCAAAGTTTCACGACTACCTAACCCTATGCAGAGTTCCCATCTTCCCATGTCAAATTCCAATCTGTTTCCTGTCTTTAAGCCAATTTCCTATTCATGTGGGGGGATTGTTGGAAAAATGGTTTTACAAATTAATATTATGGTCATTAATATTATTTGGAAAAACCATTCTGAAATGAATGAGAAATTGTTCCCCGAAAGATAAGCGTGAAATTATATTTAACCCCGCTCACACCGCCGCCGTAAGTCGGCTAGCTCGGGTCGGGCCGGGTTCGAGTCTCACCGGACATCTTCGTATGGCTAAAGACTGGAGATTATTTTGCTACGTTTTTATTCCTTTTCAGATAAAACCAAATAGAAGACATAACTATTCGTTTTAAAAGAAAGGTCATGATCTTTCTTTTAATAGGTGTCTTTTGGGTTAGAGACTCTTGGCCAGAGTTCTATAAATACCCACATTGTCTTCAATTTTGATATATCCGAAAATCAACAACAATCCTCCATATTCGATCTCTTCCTTTTGTTGCATCTTTGAGTTCGCCGGGATCCCGTTGGGAGCGAAGAACCGTTCTATCCTGGGAGACGATTGCTACGTGTGTCGGGCAAAAACGTCTTAAGGAAACAACGTTTACGTTGGGCTCGGTTACAAGTATTATTACGTTCTCCTTAACTATTTATTAGTTATTTTATTTTCATGCAGAATTAGTACACATATTTATAACAAAAACCAAACGTGTACCCGAAGAATTTCTCTTTTTTACAGGTTAAGGGGATGTTTGGAACTGATTCTGCTTCTGCTTCTTTTTTTTAAAGTAGAAGCAGAATCAGAATCAGTTTTCAGAAGCTGGTCACCCCTAACTTCTAAAAAATTGATTCTAGGAGTAAATTTGAACACCAGAATCACTTCTGCACTTTCACCCAAACACTCCAGTTCTGCTGCTTCTGCTCCTCTCCCTTAAATAGCAGTAGCGGATGAGAAGGGCTCAAGCAAAACGACACCGTGTAGGAACTTATGCACTACATTCTCTCAGGTTTGGAATGATCAATGGTGGAAGGATCATGAGCTTGAGAGGGAGTCACAGCAGCAACCCTAATCTATCTATGATTCTATGAATAATCTGAAATTAATCGCAACTCCCAAGCAGAAATTTACAGCTAGCTTATCTCTGCCCCCTCTATGATTTTTTCTTTCACCCTTACAGCTTCATTGGATTTGGTTTAATGGTGGGAATACATGCAAACACCTTATGTGGGAACTACCTGACATCATCTTTTGCAGGTTCGATTCCCCTCCCAGTATGGCAATCAAAACTAGTGCTTAAAAAAATTCATTCACATTTTTCTGTAAAGTGCGAGAATGAGAAAGATAAAGAGAAGGAAGGTTCATCCAAGCTTGTATCAGTTGAGCGTTATCCATATTACAGTTATTTTGACTCCACTTCCGGGAAGATGGAACCAGCCTCTGGTGCTCGGGCAAGCATTCCTGGGCCGGAGTACTGGCCAGAAGGTACGGCCAGTAGAGTTAGAGCAGCTCAAGCTCCTGAACCAGCAGGTGTTTCCACTGGAACTCCATCTTATGGAAAGAGTCCTGGAAGTAGAAGAAGAAAGAAGAACAAGGCTTCTGCTTCCCCCACTTCTGAGCCTTCAGTTGCAAGTATACCCTCGGATGATCCAGTGGAAGTAGTAGAGACTAAAGATGCTGAATCACAAGGACCAGAAGATCTTTCTTCCCAATATGTTACATATCAGACTGAACCTGATGAAGAGCTCACTGGGTATGCACTGGACAAAAAAATTGGAAACCCTCATCCTTTCATTGATCCGAAAGTAAAGAAGCCTATAGAGAATACACTGTCAAGTGAAGAGCTATGGTGGAACTGGAGAAAGCCAGACAAGGAGCAATGGTCTCGCTGGCAAAGGCGGCGCCCTGACGTAGAAACGGTTAGTTTATTCTCCAAACAATGGGAATCATATCTTGGAAATCTGTTAGAGCTTATCATGAACGTAACTGGATGTTTTGGTTCTCCATTAATTGTTTAGTATTATCCTGTAGTTCAATAGCTTATAAACCATCATTAAGTTCACAATCGAATTAAGAGCTGATGGATTATAAGTAATACTCCATAGCTTGTAGCTAAAAACTAGCTGCTCAGTCAAAGAGACTGATAAGCTACCAATCTACCATCGATGTTAAAATGTAACACAAAAAGTAATGTTCAAATGAATATTTTTGAAATTAAATGCCCTTGACGAAAAATGCATTGAGTTTCTTCAAAATGCTACTAAAAGAAGTTCAAAACTCATTGAATAATCTTCAAAACTGAACATAGCTTGCTATATATTCTTTACTTTCTCGACTTTGACTAGATATTCATTATGATATCTAACAGAAAAAGTTGTCAATGCAATCTTTCATCATTGTTAACATCTAAGGGTCTCTTTGGATGGGTTTGGAGGGGAATGCTTAGGAGTACAGTTCTGTATCTTGATGAATATAATGTTTCTAAAAAAGATGATTCAAAATATCCATTTTAACACCTGAAAAGAATTAACTTTTTTTATGTGATCAGGTGTTTCTAAAAGCTATGGCAGAGACTGGGCAAATAAAGCTTTATGGTGAGCATCCTACTTTGACAGAGTGTGCACTCTATAGAGCAAGACGACACATATTCAAAGAAGAAAGGTAACCTTTGTTTCTTGTTTGATCTCATAGTAAGCTGCTGAAATATGTGCACTGCGGTGCTGAAAGAAAATACAAAGTTCTACAGACTACAGGCAGAAAAAGAACGACTTCAAGAAGTAGGTCCAATTGCATACTACTCAGAGTGGGTCAAGGATTGGAAGAGAGACACTTCGCGTGAAGCTGTTCAAAACCATTTTGAGGATACTGGTGAAGATGAGAACACACAACTCATTGAAATGTTCTGCAATCAAACTGATAGAGAATTCCGTATAATGATGGGAACTGACACCCGTGTACGTCGAGATCCTTTAGCCATGAGAATGCGGGAAGATCAGATAAAACAGAGTATTGCTTAGCTGTCCCTCTCTATAACTTGAATGTGTTTATATATATATTTCGAAGTTAGAGACTCTACACTCGATTTCTCACTTTTAAAGATTATCTAACAGTTAGGATTAATTCATTATTAAAAACAGAATAATATTTCTTAATTGTTTGTACAATGATTTAAAGGTTAAAACTAATACTTGATTTTAATTTCATTTTCATTTTTATTTACCCCAGTGCCGCAAAGGCTCCCACCTATGGTGGGGTAAGGGGGGTCGGATGTACGCAGTCTTGCCCCTGTACTAAAGCACACAGAGACTGTTTCCGAATGACCCATAGTGAAAATCGCGTCCAAAATTGAATGGACTGACCGCTGCTTCATAACAAAGAAGCGCAGACAGTTCAGTGACCCATTTTGCTTTAGTACAGGGGCAAGACTGCGTACATCCGACCCCCCTTACCCCACCGTAGGTGGGAGCCTTTGCGGCACTGGGGTAAATGAAAATGATAATACTTGATTTTAATAAGTGAAGAAATTAGGACCATTGAATTCAATTGCGGCAAAAAGTGAAGTAGGCCTGATAGGGATCCTGTCAGGACCTTACTCGATTTCCTTGTGAGAGAGTGAGAGAGTATATATTGCAAAGTGTCATTCAGTCATTGTGTCCCGTGAACCTACATGGCTATCTGTTTAACATAATTTGGTTGTGGGGTTTTTCCGTTTTGGTATTGAACATAAGAAGCGACATGATGCGTATAGACATTCCGTATAACATGGTTTTTTAGGCATTTTTTTCTACACATTAAGTCCTTGGCTTCCTTGCATGCTAATTTTGCTAAAGAAATTACTCTAATTTTAATGGTTCCAGCTGCAAGTGTGCAATTTTGTGCCATATTAGAGCTTTTTATATGTTTATACTGCCGGTATTATTATTGCAAATTGTTCTGTAAAGTTTGATAAATATGAAAACTTCCTTTCTGGTTCCATTGCGCTTTATATTGTCTGAATGTCTGATATCTTGTGTTTCAGTATGGGGTGGAGATCCCGTTTACCCAACAATAAACTACATTCAAGAGCCAAATGGAGTGGTTGATTTCAGAGGGCCTAATTTTCATGAACCAACCCCGGATATGCTCTCACATCTCAAAGAGGTATGAGCTTTAATTTTCGATGTATTTTTCTGTTCTCCCCTTTTTAAGGGGCATACTGACATATGACGTATCCTGTTAAATTATACCCCGTATCAATAAAGTGCAATTTAGCAAGTGTTCATTGCATTTGTTCTTATTATATTGCGTTCTAATTAATTCAAAATATTATGTTCGATTATAATGTTTTTCAATGCACAAGATTTGTAGTTATATATATGCTGTACAAACAGCTTTATGTTTCCTCATTAATTTATTTTTAATCAAACTTTCTCAGCTTTCCACCTTTCTTTTCGTTCTTTAGTGGTTGAGAATGTGTGAATTCTAATAAAAAAAGACAATGTGAAAAACGGTTAGCGGCGTCAAGGATGCTATCGTGTGGTTTCTTCTAGATGAAACTAATTTTGCTGGATGGTTTTGAATTCAAGTATATCTATATTAACATCCTGGCATTGTTGTAAGTCCATTATTCTTTTCACAGCAGAACATTACTGATTGAAGACATTTAAAAAGTAACTGTGATTTTGTAACAGAATATAAAAGGAGTGGGCACAATAGTTTTGATTTTTTTTATTATAAAAAACAGATGCACACACTCTTAGATGCAGTGTAAATTTTGATACATTTTGTAAATGAATAAATTTCATTTCTTGTTCTACGTGTAGTCAATTATTATACCAATACCACTTTTGGTCCGTGGCATTGGCTTTGCACGCTTTCAGTGCATGACTTTTGCCTATTGCTTGTGATCATTCCTTCTATATTTCTGGTGCTTAAAATCGTGCGAGTGGTGCCAGATATTTGACTTGAAGGACCACAGATGGGCAATAAACAATAGTCATGTACCAAAAAATGGGCAAAATTGAAGATACAGCCAAATGTGGTATTATTTCTTTTAAAACTAGTTCATTTGCTATCTAATATTTGGCATAATGATTTGTTCCTGAACAGCATGGCAAAATAATTACCAGAGAGGAGCTGGACGAAATGATTGCAGAACTAGAAACAAAAGATATAGAGGTTTTACCCCGCAAACTGTGTAATAATGCTTTACAGTGGTTGTTGGTGTAGTAACAAGCCTTATTTATAGTTTTATTTTCCATTGTCTTTCATTTAATATCTCAGAGTCGTTATTTGTTTTCTGATCTTTTTCATCCTACAACTGGAAACAATCTGATCTCGGTGAACCTCCATTGGTGTTTTGTTATCAAGTATTTCATTCCTCAACTTTGAAATGGACCATGCCCATACTTCAGTTTTGATTTTGTATCACTTTTGGCCCTCCAGAACCCTTAGTTTATGACTAAAAGTGGAACAAGATCTAAGAACTAGACACATGTGATGGTTGCATTTCATTTTTAAAACTTTTGTTGTTATGTTACTCTACAACAACATCCAAGCCTTATTCTCAAAAGATTTTGGGGTCGGCTAACATGAATCGATCCATGATATGTTACTCTCAATAGGTTTATATTCTTTATATTTTTCTCAAATTTCATTTTTTTGGCTGATTGTGGTATATTACTTCAGCAGTACCCTGATATGGATGAAGCCATGGCACAAGCTGTCAACATTGCTGAAAATGAAGTCAGTTCTATATCCAAGAATCATTTTACAAGTTCTTTTTTTCACTCATGTTTTCTACTTTGGTTGTTAAGTGCTCAACTTTTAATTCTCTAGGATGATGAAGAGAACAGTGAAGTTGAAGGTAAAGATGAAGAGGAGAAATTCTCTCGCAATTGGAGTGTTCTGAAAACTAATCCCGAGCTTCGCAAGTCAAAGGTGAAGAACAATCCCAGAAATTTTTAGTCTATAGCCTATAGGAAAAGGATGTATAACCTGCATTTCTAATTCTTTATCAACAATTTTGCAGAAGAAACCAAAAAAGACAAACATGTCTTTGGAGGAAGCTATAGATGACTCTGAAAACCTAACAGACTTCCTCATGGACTTTGATGAAGAAGATATGTGACTAACTTTATATGCACCTCAGTGCCAGGCTTGAAGAGGTGGTGAGTAATACAATGGGTTGAAAATAAGCCGTTGATAAGCACGAGGTCTCAAGTTCAAATTAGCTCCTATGTTCTAATCCTAATCCTTATTTTAATGACTCATTGGTGCTATTTTAATAATCATGTATTGACAATGGCAAATGACATTTCAAAATGGCAATTCGATACGATGGACAATCACTGAAAACATTGGAAACTAAAAATAAGATGCTTCAAGTTGCGATTATTTTTACATTTCCAATCAGTGGAAGTGTTGTGCTTTGATGTCTCGTAAACAACTATCAAACTCTAGCGTTTTCGATGAAATTGCCGATAAAAAAACGATGCTACTTGTAGTGTTTAGGGTTTGTAATTTTTCACTATATGACAATTCTCATGTCTGCTCTTCACATAAGATTTTGCTTAGCCTGAAATTTCTAGGGAAAAATACCTACTTATAATCATAAATCAACACATTTTCCAGAATATAACCTCCTATGTAGTGATGGACCAGTTCCGGGCCGACCGGCCCGTGGCCCGGTCCATGCCTACTCCTATGTTTCTTTCCATGCCTATTGGTATGTTTCTTTCCACGTGTTCGACCAATCATGTGTAATTATAATCGAGCATCGTAAAAACCACAACGTCAAAAGACCGAAATAGGCTCGTAAAAAACGGGCATTGGTGAGCTGCGGGATACGAAGATGGGAAGATTATGTATTTATAGACAGAGAGAAAGGAGGCCGATCAGAGTTGGTAAGTGGTTCATTTAAGGAAGAATTTCAAACAAGTGTGGCCTAAATTTTGAGAGGAATGCTGTGAAAGACAAAGCAGGGTCAAGAAGCAGAGAAGCGGCAAAAATGCCAAACACGAGAGGGAAAAGTGAACAGGGAGCGTTGCTGAAAAAAGAAAGACGGTGAGTTGATAATCGTTGACGGTGTGGTAAGTGTTATTTTCTTCCATTTCATAAATTCTGTGTTTTTCTGAGTCCAGAATCGGTGGTGTGTGTTGTTTTTGTATGAATGAATATTTGTAGTGATGTTTTGGGTGTATAAATAATTATTTGTTGTAATGAATCATATTTTTTATGGTGGGCATGTGTGTTGGGAAACATTTTTGGTCGATGTTGTGTATCTGCTAAATGTCGTTAGTGTTGTGTCGTAGATTGATTGAATTTGGTAACGCAATGTAGTGAATGAAAATAAAAATGTAAAAGATTAATGAATGCATTGTGGAGAGTTGATTTGTGAAGTGTAATAGAATGCATTAAAATAAAAAGATTAATGACTTGTTTCATATAACAATGGTGGTGGTGTTATAAATTTGTTTAATAAGTGAATGAAATATATATATATATATGTGTGTGTGTGTGTGTGTGCGCGCATTTATGGCAAAGTAAGTAGTATATTTGATTATATTATATATATACTACTTATTATGCCATAAATGCACATATATAGTTGATTCCCTAAAAAAAGTAGTATATTTGATTAAGTTTATGGTGCGTTGTGTTGCCTATTGAAGTGCTAATTGTGTAGTAATTTCAAGGCAAAGAAATGAAAAGCAGTGCATTAAAGAAGATTTGAATATGTGGTGTGGTGAGTAGATTTGAATCGTTTAGTGTAATACAATGAATTAAAATGTTTTTTATAAAGAAGAAACCAGTGTGAATGTGTGTAGTACTACGTATATTGTTTGGAGTAGGTGTAAAAGATGTTTTGGTCGCCAAATATTTTGGAGGTTAAGAATGAATACGTGTCAATTGTTTTGCAATCCATGCGAGGAAGTATAGTCATTACAGCGTGTCTTGTCAAAAGAGGACATAGAAGAGTTTCCGAAGTCCGCTTTTGGGTACATAATGGATATACGAAACATGGCATGGGTGAATGCGCAACTAATTTTTATGCTTGTAGGGAACCATGTGCAGGAATTGAAGGAAAAAAAATACATGAAGGGAATTAATTCGTAATACGCAACCGAATTGTAAGTATGAAGAAAGAAGACCATACATTGATAACAGGTTTCACGTTTTGCATTGAGAAACCCCAATTAAGTTATGAATGTGATGGTGACATATGGAAAGATATTTTGATGGGAGTAAGTCTGTTGATCGGTGTGCTGTTAAACACGTTTTTGAGTCACTAAACAGCTCAAAGGATGGTGTACAATCTTTGGATGCATTGAAGTTGACATTGCTGCATGTTCTTAGAAGCTATTTTCTTAGAAACCAAGTTTCTATCAAACTCTCAACATGCTACATCAATCTCGTAGATGATCTAGACACGCATTCAAGAGGTTGCACGTAATTAATGGCTCATCTCTTTCTACCATCTTTTAACTTAATCCACCAGTCAAGCCTACTTATTGAATCGAGTAATCGACTATCAGATATCCCCAACAAATACCATCCGTTTATTGTTAATGACAAACAAATCTAATCTTGGTGATAGTCGTTACAGTACATGGTCGTTAGAGGTCGAGATTTGACACAAATAATAAAAATGAAATTGTCCTAAATAAGTAAATAGGACTAAAGAATTATTAATGTTTCTAAACAGGAGTCTAGAAAATGATTAAAGTTCCTAAATAGGAGTCCATGAGTTTTACTCTAAACTAGACGAAGTACCCGTGCGATGCACGGGGTATATCTAGAATTGAATAATACGCAATTTAATAGATTAATGTTTTACGATGGTATATAACGCATAATTTTCTAAATAAGAATATAGTTTAACGTTTATATAATTTGAGTTTGATTATATACGTTGTAATAGTTGCGGGGAAATTTGAATCGTATGAAAATTGCAATAATAAAATAAAATAAACAATAATGTGTAACCAAGGTCTACGTGAAAAAACAATTAGCTTTGTGTCACAAAGAATAAGTTGATACTACAATTATTGGTGGGTATCGTGAAATTATATAAAATAAAACAATCATATTCATATATGTTGACAATGTAAAAAAGGGTTTCACAAATTTCGGAAAACTTCTTTATAGACTACATTCTTGGTGGTGTTGATAGCACGACCTTCATCATCCAATATGAGAACCTTCAACCCACTCCTTGAGGTAACCCTTGACATGGCAACGTACAATTGACCATGAGTAAACACGGGTTTTGGGAGATATATGTCCACTTGTTGCAGAGATTGTCCTTGACTTTTGTTTATCGTCATGGCAAATGAAACGATAACTGGGAATTGTCTGCGTTGAAATTTGAAAGGAATTCTGCTATCCGAGGGGACCAGTGATAGTCGCGGAATCAAAACCTTTTGGCCAACACTTTTGCCAGATATAACTTTCGTCTCTAAAACAAATTTACCTGTGATAGCAACTTTTCTACCTTATAAAGATGAATATTAGTTTATAATATATGTATGATACCATAAAGTGGTCATATATATAGTGGATTCCAAATACTATGTTTTTATTACTCTAGCTAGTAATAATTAATATACCTTCTACTTAAATATAGTACAAAGTAATATAGTAATGGGCGGCAGGTTTATACTTTTATGCGACAATCTAATTTACAAATATGACATTAAATTGGACGGGAATTTTGCCTTAAAAAATTGTAGCAATTTTGCTGTTTTTTTATGATAGCAACTTTGCTACCTTATAAAGATGAAGATATTTAGAAAGTATATGTGTAATAATGTGTATTTACATATGATCAAGAATTATATGCTCCATATTAATTGTAATCGAGAATTTTATTTGTTTTATATACTTTTTATATACTCCATCCGTCCCAGAAAATTCTTCCAACTTTGAGTTGGATCGCATATTTAGGTAGTGGAATAAAGTAGAAATGTATGGTTGTAGTTGTGTAAGAAAAAAGTGAAATGAATGTGAGCCACACAAATAATCAAAAAGGTGAAGTTGGAAGAATTTTCTGGGACGTCCCAAAAAGGAAAGTTGGAAGGATTTTCTGGGACGGAGGAGGGAGTATATAGTAGGATTTCTTCCCACTTTGATAGCAACTTCATTTCTGGACAATAAATAAATGTCTTAAATGCTGGGCACTAAATGCTCCACCATAGCATATATTCATACGTGCATAACTAATACTTCATATATTACTCTTAATTACTCTTAATATTATACTCTTAATTTGGGCGGGAATTTTCCCTCCAATAATTGTAGCAGACTTTGCTACTTTATATAATATAAAGATAAAGATAAGCCTAAGCATTACCTTTCCGTCTTTAATATAATTAATGTAATTAATTCCCTGAACTCTACTTAATTAGGGATGACAGTCCATTAACCCACGGCAGCCAGCAGCAGTCCAGTGACCGACCGACCGGCGGTCTAAAGACCGGCAGTGATGGCAGTCCATTAACCGGCAGCCCGCGGTAGTCAGATGGCCAAGTTTCAACCCCTCGCATTTTTATTCAATCACAAATTATGACACATATTTAAAAATTTTAAACATTGACTTGTGTTTTTTACAGTTTAAGTATGTTTTACTCATATCACGGGAATTCTCTCATATTCAAAGTGTAACAAGAATTAGGAGTGGTTCGGTACGGTATACCTTATATTTTTTCTCATATCTTTGCCGTACCAAAACTTTCGGTATGCAAAATTTGCATACCTTTACCTTACCAAAGTTTCGGTATACCGCATTTCGGTATATCAAAGTTTCGGTTCGGTAACAGTACGGTATCGGTAAATTACCGTGCATGTCTCCCAATACAAAAAAATATCATAGATTAACGAAATATACTAAATCGTTATTACTAGTGACATTAAATCTATTATTAAAATGTTATGAAATACAATTAATAATCTATTGATGTCAATTCAATATTGAACAATAATTATTATTAGTATATTTAAGCAGTTCAACATGCCACATATAAAAAAGAAACACATTCTCCTAAAATAACTTAAACAATATAGATATAATTAAATCAATAGTGATCTCTAACAAAAATAAATAAAACTATTCAAACAACATAGATATAAAATCATTTATTCCTAATATGATATTGTGTATTTAGTCATTTTTATAATTTTTTAAAAATTGAATAAGACTTCGAACAAAGTTGTGTGTCTCGACTCACGAATCCCTATGTAGATACACTTGTCACATAAGTGTATCTCTCTTCATTCGTTTGCTACTTAGCGGCCCAACCATCATGACTTGCAAGCTCTTGGAACAAGATGACTTGTTTCTTGACATTTGTACATTACTCATTAGTCATTAAGGTTAGCGTAGTAGAAGCCTATAAGGTTATAGTGGGTTTGAGAAATTAGGCCTTTATTTTTGTATTTTTGTATTTGTAACCGACTTAAATACGAGTGTTAATTTTGTTCTTCAAAATTGTAATGAATTTCTACAATATATTAGAATTAAAAGTAATTATTGAGTAGGGAGTCGGTACGGTATTATACCGGTATATCGTGGTATTTGAAAACATTTATCGTTACCGATATTGTACGGTAAGTGCGGTATACCGATACCAAAATAGATCGGTACGGTATGATATTGTACCGAAAATGATGATATACCAATATTTCGGTATTTTCCGGTATTTTTCGGTACGATAAGTGCGGTATACCGATATTCCGGTATTTTTGTCCACCCCTAAGAAGAATGGCTGAAATTCCGTAAGGTAGTTGAAATATATCAATGGTAGCTCAAATGCCACTTGCTGTAAATTGAGTTTTAAGAAAATAAAATTCTCCAACAAACATTACTGTCTGAATTTATGGTTGGAAGTTGATTATGCGTGCCTTTCTATTTGTTTGACTGTGTCATGTTTGAATTTACAAGTTACTGTCATTTAGGTATCTTAGATATGTTTTAATCCTACTTGAATCATTTTTCTTAGTACTACAGATACTACGAAAGGAAAGATCACTTTACGAAATAAAAAAGTAAATGGTGTTCGCTGATGATCTAATTCAAACACACTTCCAAGTTTTCATGTTCAGCCTTTACTCCTTAAAAGCCAACAAGTTAAATTACCAAACAAGTTCTATTATTTTGGAAGTTTTGACTGGTGAAACAGAGAATGGTCAAACAAGCCAACTTTTGTAGCTGACAAGCTGATTTACCAAACCTGTCCTTTTGCTGATGTAATGTACTTCTACCAAACGCCAAAATTAACTTCTGAGAACCAAAAAAGGATGACACATTGACACCCCCAACCGCCCAACACCGACCGGACGGCGTGATGAGAGAATGTAAATTGGACTATAATCACAATCTGACAAATAGAGAGTGGAGCTCTGTCCCCGGTACTTGCAGAGGTCCTATGTATTTTTTAGCATAGTAACCTCTTATCGCAGTTGCCGGGATTCGAACCCGAGACCTAACCCTTGTGGGCTTGTGGCACTCCCTCGCTAGTCGCTACCAGTTGAGCTACGCCCACCGGTAACTTCTGAAAACCAAAAGTCATTTTGTTTTACTCCACTTTAAAGCTGTTGGATGCAAATCATTAAATTAAATATCCCCAAAAATCAAAACAGATTAACTAGAAAAAATGCTTTCAGATAAAAATAGGAAAAATGGCATTCCAGCATATACAAACTACTCTTGACTCTTGAGAGCTACAAAAGGGACCCATCACCTAATAGTTTATGTAGAAAGGAGCATTTATTTACCTTCTAGCAAAGTAAATAATACCCCCCATCTGAAAACTTACATTTCTGATACACATTAAAACAAATAAGTTCCTAAAATAATTACCATCCACAACACAAGAGAGTGGATGAGGGAAACCGACCAGTTTGACGAATATATTCGGCATCCGAAGCAGTTTTCTTTGCTAGGTGGTTTTTCCTGGCCTCAGCCATTGCACGCTTTTCTTCTGATTTTTGTCTTGCCATTGCTATCTTCTTCACCATCTTTGCTTGTCCTTGTGCTCTCAATTTCTCAACTTGTGACTGATAACATAAATAAAAGCAATATGAATGAAGACCTACTTTCCTTCTAAAAATTTGCCCGTTCTACAAAAGATAATGGTCTCCAAGTCTCTAACTTTTGCATCCTACTAAATAAATTTATCCCACTCTAGAGGAAAATAAGCTGACACATGGGAGTGTTTTTCATGGGAAAATTGTTTTCTGCACATAATTCTTTTCAAGGAAACCAAATGGAGTGTAAAGGTTGGACTTTTATTAGTTAAATACCTCGATTCTTCTGATTTCTGCTTCAAGCTTCGCTTCCTGTTGACTTTCCCAAGCTTGAATTTTTATTTCTTCACGCTTAAATCTGAGTGTAATAACAATTCAACCAGTTAAGTACTTCAATAATGACCGGTTAAAGTAGAGAACATTATTAGCACAAAACATCTACAAAAGGGGCAGGAATGGTAAAAAGGAGTTAGTGAGACCTAGCGGCATGCTTTGATTTTTCAACTTCCTCCCAAGCAGCGGCACGTTTGGCAAATTCAACTTGATGCTCAAGCTCAGTCGTCTCTGTGCATTGAGCATCAGATCTCTCCCTTTCTTTTTGGTCATTACTTGCCCAAGCAGCTATATTCGTCTTACCGAGTTGCAAACCCAGGGATACTATCTCTTTTCTGGTCCTGAGCTTCAATTCTTGCTCAGACAATTCCCTTTGATTACTATTTTCTAGCTGAAAACTATAATTACTATTATTATGGTTGTCAAAGGCATGATGATGGTCTAGAGTAGTTGGTGGTGGTTCTTCCCCTCCTCTTCGAGGAGTAGACGGGATTGATGAGGTTGGGCTGCGAAGTGGGGTCGTAGCCCCGGTGGGCGTTGCAGTCCTGGAAGGTTCTTGACTTGGAATCGGAGTCATTTCTGTTCCCATGTCTCTCATTGAAACTGATCTAACGCCATCAGTTAAACCTGTGTGAGACAATCATTAAAAAAAAACTGGTTTTAGTCATTTAGTGTCCATTTATCACATGTTGATAAATCTTCCCAAAAAAACAAATTGTGAAGTGTTAATATCAATCATTAAGTGTGGTGCACAAGTTTGATTTTATCCGCTGTAGTCCTTCTGACCATGTGTTGTTTGAAAATCAGCCAGATTTGTTCAAAATTGCAATCAATATGAGCCCTAAATGTGCTTTGGAAGGACCAAAAGTGGTAGATGCCTAATGCATCAAAATAATAATTTAATTTACAACAAGGGCCAAAAGTTAATACTCCCAATGTTTTATCCAAACATGCTGTTAAGATTTAAACATGCCAAAGTTAATACTCCCAATGTTTTATCCAAACATGCCAAAGTTAATACTCCCAATGTTTTATCCAAACTTTGGAAGCAAAGTTAATACTCCCAATGCTGTTTAATCAAGATAGAAGATTAAAAAGCAGAAAATGTGTGAGAAGATTTAAATATTTTCTCTACTTTCTTATTTGGAAAATATCACATTACAAAAACACAAAAATATCTTCTCATACATTTTCTACTTTTTAATCTTCTATCTTTACTAATCACCACCCACAAATTTCCTAGGGAAACCCAAAAAAGAAAACCTAAACCATCAAATAAAGAAAATTGGAGGGAGTATATTAAAAGAAAAAATACTAAATTTTTAGAAACGAACCAAGTATAAATCAAAGCGGAAAACTGGAAATGAACAAAAAAAAAGTAAAATCTTTAAGCTTTTCAAAAACTTACCTTCATCTTCTGTCAAGCAACCATCATCCCTTTCTGCCAAATCATTACTTTCGGGAGAAAGATCAATCAAGGCGGTTGGCATATTCCCTTGACCAGAAATAGTATGAGATCCATTGTTAGATGACGGTTGACAAAAGTCAACCCTCTTCACAGCTAATTTACTTTCAATTATGCTAGTGGATTCGGGGGCAACCCTCACAATGCTCATCCCGGGCATCCTGTTTGTTTGGTTCTGAAAATGAACCTTTTTGGGTGGATTGTTCGCTTGCATGTTTTGCCTACTCATTATCCACTTCTCGGCATCATTCCACTTTGAAGGCATAGGTCTAGAGAATGATCTTGCTATGGAATGGTGCATTGATCTCTCCCCTTTATGAAACTCAAAGCTGGAAGTGCTGTCATAATCCAGATTTTCATCCTCATATGCTTTTAAAGGGTGAACCGAACTAGAATTGCCGAATTCGCCCTTTAGGTAATGGTGTGTCTTTGGATGGCTAAAGTCTGAGTTGTCCATTGTCTCGAGAATACTTTGGCTCCCGTTTGGCAATGTATCTCCAGATAACTTCAGTGTGGTGGTTCCATACGTAGGTGCTGCAAAAGTAAACAATAAATCTTTAACAAAAGCACAAATTTTAAGAAAGCCCGTTACTTGATCTTAAATACTCTGTAGTAAAGAGGCAAAAGGTAACACATTTATTGGATATAAGAAGCACAAACTAGTGAGTAGTGACACTTGGGCGAGACTGCCTCACAAGTCATAGGCTCACTCTAGTGTGACCTATCACTTTTCATACCAGAAAAGATAGTTGAAAGGAAAAATTGACTCGGTCATTAGATAGAAGTAATAAATTGTCCATTTCCTGAAAATGAAGTGCTTTCAAGTTCTTCTTTAGGAGTATATGACTCTTAAATACGAAAATAGTTTTGGACATAAGAATCCTACAAATTAAAGATACTATTTATTGGACATTTTTGTCCTTCATAAAGGATAAAGTTGGGTGTATAGATTCATAGTGCTTCCCTTATTTCATCTGTTTAATGACTACAGATCGACTCAACAAGGGCTCTTTGATTACCATATGATTTCCCAGGGTATACATGGAGGTTGTTTCAAGAGTAACATGATCATTTCACAAATTTTTAGTCCTATAAAAGAAATAATTGAAAATGTGGTCCTATGTGTGAAACACTAAGGCAACTTCAATCGTTTTAGGTCTATAAACTATCAAGTTTTAATCAATTTGAAAAACATACGGTAGTTTTAGACCAAGAGTATTGTTTTGTTTTGTTTTGAAAAATCAATAAACTCACTACGAATTGGCTCCATGAGACCATCCTTTCACTCCTTTGATGTGATTACATTGCATAAAAGGTACATGGTGTTCAAGTTTGAATTTGGACCAACCATTTGTGAACAACCACAAAGAAGAATAAGTGAAGAACTAAGAATGAAACATATGAATCATAAAAATGGAAGAGCCAAGAAAGTGCACCTTCTTCCTCAAAATCAGAGGCGGCCAACAAGCTGTTTTTCACAAACTCAGAATCCCCAACTTTGGAAGGTGAGGTTCTTGAGGAGTTACAATTTGAATTTGACCCGTCCTTATTCTTCCTCTGATGATGTGCTCCTACAAGCTTCATTCTAAGCTTACTTGGTGATAGTAAACCAGTCTACACAAGAGAAAATCAAGGGAAAAAACTATTACAAACAAATCCAGCGTTCTACAAGCACAATCCTCCAAACAAACACACAAAGGAAGTTCCAAAAGTTCACACAAATTCGAAATGAAAAGAGAGGGTAAAAGAGACTATATTAAATTCAAGAAAAGAAAATAATGTCAAAGATTCGAACTTTATAGACAATCTCTCAAACTAAAGAGAAAGTGGGGAAAGAGATAATAATCAAAGAATACCCAGAAAGATTCAGTACAATTGCAGTCACAATTATCTAGCTGAGGGACCATGATAACAGTAGTAATAATAATAACTGTGGGATGTATGCAGATTAAGATTTGACAATACAACCCAGAATTTCACTAAAACAGTTACATTCAATCATTGCAAGTTATCAATACAGACACCTCAAACAAAAAGAAAAAGAATGAAAATGTAATGCGAAGAAATGAGAGAATTCATGAAGAAAACAACAAAAGAAGGAAAGATCAGCTGGAAAGAAAACGAAAAACAAAGTTTTGATGAAAATGAAACCACATACCTGCACTTTGTGAATCCTTTCGTACTCCATTGGATTCAATTCCCCTCTCTCTCTCTCTGTATGTACTGCCAACTATTTGTATATATTGCAGAGAGAGGAGAAGCGTGCAAGCTGTTTAGAGAGAGAGATGAATAGTGTTTCTATCAATGAATGAAGAGAAATAGAGGAGAGCCTTGGTGTTGGAGATGATGACGAGAGCTTCCAGTGCATCATCATCAAGGTCGGTGATCTTTTACTGACATTTGACCCATTTTCATCACCCATTTCATTTCCCAGTTTATAAGTAAAAAATAAGTGGGTTAGCAGATAAATTATTAAATTTGAGAAAATTTATTAGTATGAAAACAAATCTTTGAAAATATGTCTCCTGTCATTATACATTTATACTTGATTAATTCCTGGCTTGTTGCAGACTGCAGTCCCAATCTTTGAACTTATATACTCCCCCGTCCCGAAAACAACTTCCCGGTTAGACTTTCACACACTTTTAGGAAATAAATTTGACTTTACTGTAGAATGCACTGTTTTGCACTGTTTAAACACTGTTTGACATTGTTTGGCACTGTTTAAACACTGTTTGACACTGTTTATCACTTTTTTGATGTAGATAATTTGCCAAATAAGGAAAGTATTGAAGTGTGAAGTTAATTTTGGGACATCCATTTAAGGAAAGTGGGAAGTTGTTTTTGGGACGGAGTACTTCGTACTTCATCTACACCGTATTAGGGGAAAAAACTAAAAAAGCGCCAGTCAAATTCAAGTGTTTTTTTTATTAGATGTGTTCAAATTTTAATTGAGTTTTCTTGATTCTTTTAGCACATGGATGTCCAACGTTTTGCACATGATCCAAATGACACTTCAATAAGTCGTGTAGCCTATAAAATAAGCTTAGTCGCTATTTGTTTTATGGGAAAATTCTCGAAATAGGACTAAAACAGTTTGAAAATTCCAAAATAGGATTGTCATGTTTTTTATTTCCAAAATAGGAGTAATTACTGTCAAGTTTGGAAAATATTGCCATGTTTGAAGTTTGGTACTGCCAAAACATGACAGTAATTAGTCTTATTTTGGGAATAAAAACGTGTCAGTCCTATTTTGGAATTTTGAAACCTTTTTAGTCATATTTCGGGTAATATCCGTTGTTTTATTCGACGATTGGTTTTAGATAAAATAAATTAATTATGAAAACATTAGAATGAATTGTACATACTTTATGATAATTACTAGTAAGAGATCATTGAAGCAATACTTTCTCAAATTAGAATGGAAAATTAAATTTTTTAAGGGTTGTTTTAAAAATGTAATATCTTTTCCCAAGTAACTTCTAGAAAATAGTGTGTTGCTTTGAGCAAATTAGTCACAATAGCTTTTCATATCAAATAAGATTATACGGAGTATTCCTTAAGTATTACAATAATTGCCTCATTTTTCTTTTTAGGTTATATAAAAAATAAGTCTCACTTCAATTTTTGAAAAAAAATCCACGATAAATTATACGGTACAACCAGCTGTACCATAAACATGGTACAGCCGGCGTTTTTGTAATTAGTTATAAGTTTCAGGGTTATAATTAGGGTAAAGTTACTGTAGCTCTTTCCTTTTCTGTAATTAGGGTAAAGTTTCAGGGTTATAATTAGGGTAATTATGCGCTCCTAGACTCCCCCGGCGTTTGGTTTGTTCCGCACTACTGCTTTCTTTCTTTTTTGTTATTGTTTGTTATCATCTCTTTTTTCTCTTTAGCAATCCTTTGCTTTAATTATATATTCAATTATTATGAAAATGTGTTATATAAAATGTTCTACAAAATATTATTAAATGTCCCAATTTATTTTTTTCTTTTTCAAATCAACCTTCTAACTTAAGTTTTTTAACTTATGTATTACGTAGTATAAAATATTTTAGGTATATAATAAACACATAAACTGTACTCCCTCCGTTTCAGTTTGGTTGACATAGTTTGATTTGTCAACATTTAAGGAAAACATTTACTAAGGGGTAAATTTTACTGTTTGGGCACTGTTTGGACACTATTTGAACACTGCTTGGACACTGTTTGACACTGTTTGAACACTGTTTGACACTGTTTGACACTGTTTGACACTGTTTTGTTTACCAAATGGGAAGTGTGGCATTCATTTTGAAACGTCCAAAAAAGGAAAGTGTGTCAACCAAACTGAAACGGAGGGAGTATTAAACTACGTGAAAAGCTTATTGGGACAAAGTGGACACTTATTCTAATACCGAGGGAGTATAAAACAACTACTCGTATAATCTTTTTATTGTATGAACTTGTTGGTAACAATTACTAAAAAATTTTAAAAAAAAAAACATAAGTACGATTAAATGTGCCAAATATGTTTAAAAAACATAAGTTCGATTGAAAAATTGAAATATTATTATTTGAAATAAACACAAATGACAAAAATATGACATTTACATACAGTAATATGGTGGAGTCACGACAATTTTGTTTGTTTGTTGTGACTATATAACTACTCCGTAGATCACAGTGGCTAATAGTAATTATAAAAATGATCTTTGTATCCACTCTTATACCCATTTTTGTAAACATCTATGCTTGTGAAGTGTTTTTTTAGTCTGTGAACCCCGGCTCACAAGCAATATTTCGCACAGACAAAATATTGTCTATAAACCCGGGTTCAGAGAAAAAAAAAAACCTCCACCAACATGGTGGATATAAGGTGGGTATAAAAGTGGGTAGAACAAGCATTGTTGTAGTAATTATTACTCCATATCATATTTTCGTCTAAACTTCTACCCCGTATTTTATTTCAAAAAATGAAATTAAACCTTAAATAATATGATACGTATTATTTCAGTGAAAGTGGACAATCAAAAAAATATACTACGTAACAAGGGTGGCAAATGGAATACATCTACGTCATTAGTATCAAGGGTTTGGGCTAATCAACCATTTATGCATGTCAAGGGAAAATTCCCTAAATATAAGTAAAAAAAAGTTTTGAATTTTTGGAATATATATGACTTATGTTTTTTTGGGCACTTTTTTCTAACCTATTATAATAATTGTTCAATGGTTGTCATGTTTTTTATTTCCTAAATAAGAGTAATTTCTGTCAAGTTTGGCATTACCGGTCTTTCAACATGGTTGTTTTTTCAAAACTTGACAGAAATTACTCCTATTTATGGGAAAAAAACATAAAGGTCCTATTTTTGAATTTCAAAACGTTTTTACTTCTATTCCGGGCAAGTTTATTATCTCAATTTTTTTATTAAATTCTAGGGAAAACTGTCACATAGGTCCTCGAACTTTCATAAAAAAATCAATTAAGTCCTATAAGAGACTCTGTCTGGTCTTCGCGATTTGGGGCGGTTTCCGGTGGAATTTTTTGATGAATTTTTTTGAGCATCTTATTCATCAAGTATAGTTTACTCAAACCAAATTTCAGCTAAAATTTAATCGGGAGCGCATTCAAATTAATTTGAGAACGCAAAAATGTGCAGTTATCTTCAAGAATTAATTTGAATGTGTTCCCGATTGAATTTTTAGCTGAAATTTGGTATGGATAAACTAGACTTGGTGAATAATATGTTCAAAAAAATTCATCAAAAAATTCCACCTGGAACTGCCCCAAATCGCGACAGCCGGACAGAACCTCCTATAGAAGGACTTAATTGACTTTTTTATGAAAATTAGAGGACCTATTTGACAGTTTTCCCTAAATTCTATTTTTTTCACACGTTGATTTACAAGTAAGACTAGAGTTACTTTTTCAATTGATTGGGCTGAATAAGATTATTTTAGTTTTTCATATTTGTTTTTCTTTATTTGATTATTAAAATACTCTACTACATGTTTTTAAGTATAATGCCATCACCCTGATTTGATTATTTCAACCACAATTTCAAACAATTTGTTCCAATTCAATCAATTTGAGTATTAGAGAGGGACAAGTATTGGTTCACATCATAATTGGCTAGATAACATACAAAACTACCATTAAAAGATCACCGCTAACCTATCAAAACCGCCATAAACATCTATCCAATTCCACGTAAATTTTGCTGTCCGGTTGTGAGCTCAAAATTTCAAGGGAAACATTCACTATAATGGATTAGGATAAGACACCATTGTCATTGACCAAAATATACGGTTTATGAATGTTAGAATTATTTGCTAATGGCTGGCCGACAGCGTTCACCAATTAAGGGCATACTATTTTCAATGTTGAAATACGAAATAACGATTAAACTAGGCAAAATCAGTAAACGAGACACTAAGAAACCAGCTGTGCATAAAAATAAACTCGAGGGTGGCTCAGAAATGACGTTTCAGTAAAAAAAAAAGTGAAAAAGATCTATTTTTAGTGCTTTCTAGCAATGAATTAGTTGTTCCATGCTACTCCCTCCGTCCCCAATTATAAGATACTTCTCCGTTTAAGGTGTTTGACCAACGATAAAACAAACAGATCCATATCTCCACTCAAATTATGTTTAGAAAAAAAAGTTACATATTCAGAAACTACATTAAAAGGTTTACAAAGTCGCAAAAACCAGAATCAAATTTGATAAAAATTTGATATATAAAGTAAGATATTAAGAATGGTTTGTGTTGACCAAGTGAACAGTAAAGATATCTTATAAAATGAGACTAAAGATATCCTATAAAATGAGACTGAATAAATACTTTTTTATACTCGTATATAAAAAAAACACGTTTCGCTTTCGTATTTTTGGAATCACTGCAAACAGTACAGTAGTGTTTTGAGTTAAGGTTCTGCAATAAGGAAACGCCTTTTTGCAACCCTTTAAGGCTTTAACTCGATCGTCTAACCAACTCCCTTCATTGAATGGTTTATTAATAATCCATCCATAGTTAACTGCTAGCCGCTTATTACTAAGCTACCCTATACGAAGTACTCCCTCCGTAACTTAAAAATCTTCCCACTTTCCTTTTTCGTCCGTAACACAAAAATCTTCTCATTTCTAAATCTTCCCATCATACCCTCAATAATTCTTAAAATAATACACTATTACAACTACTTTTTTTGGATTTATCCTACATTCCACCACATTATTCCACTATATTCCCATCATACCCTCAATAATTCATATCATCTTTCACTATTCTTAATCTACCTACTTTTGAAATGGGAAGATTCTAAAGTTACGGAGGGAGTATATAATTATATACTACTAGAATAGATCTTATTAATATCATGTAAGTTGGACTATTACACCCATTTTTCTACAACTGATACTTCATACATTAGTATTTTTACCCCAGGATTAGGGAGATGGGCTGGGGAGAGCCTGAGGCAAATAGTGTTGAAACTCCTTCGATGGAGTTTCGAATCTGATACCTCTCGTGTAAAGAGTGAGCCAGCAATTAGTTAAGCAAGACCGCTTCATCACTGATATTTCAAACGGAGTATATTGTTGTTAAGAAAGTAATAATAACTTTTTTCTCAAAATGATAAAATTAAAATATTAAATACTAAGAAGTACTAGTATATCATAACTTTCACTACACCTAAACCTAATGTGGTATGTTCCCTCTCTCATGGAGTGTTGGTATGCGCTGCGGATAGGGCGGTGCACGGGTTGGGTTCGGGCGGGTCGGGTTTGCGAACCCTAAACCCGTTCGGGTTTTTTAATTTAAATACTAGGTCCGACTCTTTGATATTTCGAATCCGGTATTTCGGATATTTTTAAGTCGGATATCGGGTCGGGTTTTGGATATTTCAGCTATATTAAAAGAATATAATTGAATAATTAAAGTGTTTAAATTCCACTTTGACAAAAATTGTACACACTAGTGCACTACACATCCAAATTACACAAATAATTTAACACAAATTGCACAAATAATTTCACAAATAATTGAACACAAGTATTAATTTAACATATTCAAAGTGCACACTACATAATTTAATATACTTCGGATATTTCAGTTATATTAAAACACATTATAATTGGATAATTAAAATGTTGGAATGCCACTTTGACAAAAATTGTACACACTAGTGCACTACACATTCAATTTACACAAATAATTTAATATAAATTGCACAATATAATTACACAAATAATTGAATGCAAGTATTAATTTACCATATTCAAAGTACACACTAACATATATTTCGGATATTCGGGCGGGTCGGGTTGGGATTTTACAAACCCTACCCGCCACCCAATCTAGGCCCAATATTAATCGGATTTTCGGTTTCGGGGTTTTCGGGTCGGAAATCCACTTCGGTTCGGATAATATCCGAGAAAAAAAAACCAGGTTTTTCGGGTCGGATCGGGTTTTGCTCAGCCCTAGCTGCAGAGCACTTCGTGCGGATTGATTTGGAGGATTGGTTAGCAATTCTGTTTTGGTAGTGATTCTATTTTGAATGAGTCGCTGTTTTCTTGATTTGACGGAGACCAATTTCGAAGAGCTTCGTTCTGATTTGACGGAGACCAATTGACGGAGACCAATCACCGTTTGGCTTGTCAAATTTGCCCGGGATCGACGGTGTTCTGAATTATCAATGGCTGGATGGATGCACCCCAGTTGACCGGTATGGTTGGCTACAATTGGGAGACAATGACGGAGATGAGGCAGTCAGCTTCTCCCTCGGTGTGGGGAGTTGTTTTGGTGGCACAATCAACTTCGTCTGGTCAGGTTTTTTTAGTCTATCTTCTTTTGAGTTTTGAGGAAAAGATTTATTTTTCCTCTAGTAGTATTTATTTCTATTTTACTTGGATTAGGTTTGATTTGAAGATTTAGATTCTTGGAATTTTTTTGATGGGTAGTATTTCAGTTCCGATTGTTTTAAACTTACATTTGCTCGTTTCATGTCTAGCGGATCAGGTTATTTTGTATGAGATGACTGATTCTATGTCTATTTCTAAGGCTTACGATCGGCTTCATCATAATTGCATGAAGATTGTCGTGTATGATTTTTTAATATTAATATGAAAAGCCGTTCTTTTATTTTTATTTATTTATTTATTTACTTATTTATTTATTTACATACTCTGTATTGTTTTTTTTGAAGGAAATCGGCTTATATAAATAAACAATAAAAGTTTAGAATATGAGACAACTGACAAAACGAAAATTGATAACCGTCATCCCTTGAACCAGACTCGAACTAGATCAGATTTAAATATAACAGACTAGATCAGATTTAAAAAGACCAGACCAGACCAGATTTGACTTCCAGTAGCTTTTGTTTATTTTATTTGGATTCTATGGATAAAAAATGTGATGTCAAAGATACTCTAATCAATGACGTCCAATAATTATATAGAGAACTATGTACATTTGTATTCACTGGTACCAATGCCTTCCTAGAAATGTAAAAAGCCATAGTGTCAGTGAAACCATGAAATTAAAGTAATAGACGTACTGGAGGTTCTGAATCCTATAATATGACCTCTCCCATACCTCCTCTCTACCTCTACCCACAAGACATGCCCAATTCCTGTGCTACCAATTCGACATGCCATTTGAATTTCAAGATGCCAAAAGTTCAAGGAATTGTTACTTTCCGAGTTTTGGGTTTAGAGTTTGGTTTGATGCATTGAATTGTATTCCCCCACCCCTAATTTATCTTGTGAAGTACAAATGACACGAGGATTAAGATAGTGTGTATTGTGTGGTGAAAATTTGTATAGAAGAGAGAGAAATGTGTAAGGATGTGTAAAAAATGCCATAAAGATGAGATAATTTTGGGATGAAAGTTTGAAAATAATAGTAGAACGAAGGGAGTATTAAGATAAATGACTAACTCATGTTATGTCAACCTTTTAGCCTAAAAGTTTTAGGTTAGAAGTGTTAATAATTGAGTTTACATCCTAAGAGATTAACATGATAAAAGGAATAACCTAATATCTTAATATACTCCATTTGTCTCATATTAATCTTCTAACTTTCCACATGTCCCAAAATAATATACTCTTCCCTTTTACATAGCATTGAAGAATTTTTTGTACACAACAAAACGTTCACTTTTAGAGCTCTCTATCGCACAATTTAGACTATCTTAATACACGCGCAAAATGCTGTTTGAAATATTATATTGGGACGAAGGAAGTGGTATTTTAATAGTTCATATATTACCGGTAACCGGTGTGGAAAATGTTATTTTTCACATTTTGGAACATTGAAATTACTTATGAAGATGATATGATAATCCTCAATTCACTTACTTATTGGATTCTTAAGGTAGCTAATTATAATTATAAATAGGTACTTTCAAAAATAAAAATGATTATGAGGTGTGACCCATTCACATGGCGGTGTGGATTCCGTGTCTGGTCGTCCATGGCCTAATTGGTGCGACTGCCATTATTTTCCTGTCTTGTAAACTTTGACCAGTCATCACTTTGACCAGTTTTTTGTCCCATCTTCGACTGTGAACTCAGCAATGGCAATTCTTTGGGCAAATGATTCGATACGCTTCTTGGTTCAAAACTTGGACTCAAAAGGAAAGGAACCATTAATATACTTGATAGTGATTAGTGCAGTGTTTATAATAGTTGTGCTTAATTACACCTTTAGAATGTATTAAATTAGATCGATTTCAGTTTCTCACACGATCAGATCAAACCAAATCCAAATTAAACATATCAGATCAGACCGTATCAGACCAAATCAAACCAGACCGAACTATCTTCTTTTAGACTAGACCGGACAGCAACTCAAACAGATCAAACCAGGTTGAACTACAAAATTATAATCCAATTAAAATATTCTTAGTATGCCTACAATTTAAGGGGAAGCTTTGAGATTAAAATACGAGTTTTTTTACAAGAATATTACTAAAATAGAGCGATTATCATGTTGATTCATATATGTAGATTATCATGGTTCAAACTAACATTTCCTAGGTAGGACTTGCATTCCTAAGTCCTCGCACACACTATCTCTAGAACTTCTTTATCCTTAGCAAAACACATACAAGTTAACCGTTGTGGCCACAGACCGTTTGTTAATTACCACAACAAAACATTATATACACTTTATACATCATAGTCTCTAATCTTGTTGGAATCTGGAACAACCTTATCCATTGATTTGCTATGTAACATCAAACGTGGAGGTGGGAAAAATTGATTGTTCAATGCACTACTATTATCATCACTTACAAACACAACCCTGAAGATATCATACTTAATGTCGATCGAAAACCCATCAAGGTAAGGCAAAATACTAGTCCTATAATCGTCACTGAGGATGTAAGAATAGCAGCTCTGCAAAGACCTCCAAACAAACATTGCGCAAACCTTGGATAACCTAGCGGACTTGAGGCAAGCCCCTGCTTTGGCGCCGCCCATTTTTATGAACCTGTGTAATTAACCACACTTTAATAAATAAGTTTCCATAAATAGGATAAAACATGAGTATAGAAATATTCTTGTTTTTACTTAAAAAGAGTACTCATCTAGTTAAATATTAATAATGTAGAATTGAATTAGTCTTATTTTGAAAATAAAATAATGTTGGTCATGTTAATTAGAGAAAATATATCACTACCTCTATCCCAATTTGAATTTTTTGATGCAATTTAAGCACTCAATTTAACGCTTTTAAAAGCAAGCTAGCTTTTAATAATAAGTTTTAATCGTTTTCAAATAATACCTACTATGCATTCCATTGGTCCAAGTGACTACTTAATCATTTGTTTACATTTAAATTCCTCAATTGTAATACTTTAATTGATTAATTGGTCCACGTGTACAAGCTATAGCACATTGAGGGTACAATAAAGTTTGCTTGACTTGATTGACCATCACAAAGCGCGCAAAGAATCTTAAATTAGAAGTATAGAATGGCAGAAATATGCTTTAAACTTGATTGAGGAATTTCAAATTTCCTAAAACCACTTAGCATAGCTTGTAAATATTTATATCACATGTTGTAATGAGAACTCTTAAGATGTGTTGAATAATCGAACCTGTCTTTAAATATGGCCAAACATGCATAGGAGAAATCACTCATTATTATGTTTGTATCATCTTCATTGTCACATGTTGAGAAGGAGATTGTATGCAGGGAGATGGTGTCCCCGGTGAAGAATTTTGCTGCTAGGGTGCCGTCCCTGGCTTCTCCGGCATAGGCGTCATAGAAACCATGCTCTAAGAGTATGGCCATGCTTGATACGTCATTTCTTAACCTTGATAGCTGATAATGTAGGTGAATTAACATTTAGATCCATCAGACACATTTGCCAATATTGTCATATCTTGACATTTATAAGTATATAGAGGGTGTTTGAAATTAATTATGTTTCTGCTTCTTTTGTAAAAACATAAACAAGATCAAAATCAGTTTTTCAGAAACTGCTCTCACTCAACTTCTAAAAACCTGCTTCTACGAGCAATTTGGAGCACTCATAAGTACTTCTGCATTTTCAAAGAAACACTCTCATATATGTTTCTGCTCTCTGAAAGAGCGGAAGCAATTTTAAGAAGTATATCCAAATTCCAAGTTCCAACTTCTTAAAAAGTTGGTATAGTGTGACACCTTTCCTCCTAATATGTACATCAATACCTAATAACTAGGATCATTAATATACCTGGATATTAATAAAACATACCGAGTTTTAAAATATGAACACGATAACATTTAATCTATTTATGACCTTTGTCAAATTATGATCCTTATTTCAATACCAATATCATAAAGTCAAATGTACTAGGGGTGGGCATATCGTTTTCCAGTTCGGTTTTTACCGGTTTCGGTTCAGTTCGTTTTGGAACAGATTAGAAGAATTATTACCAAACAAAAACCATACTATTTTTTGGTTTTATTCGGTTCAGTTTTGTTTGATTTGGTTCGATTTGGGTTTGTGATCTTTTAATAATATATGAAGGTTTTATTGAATTAATTTAGTTCCGTTCGGTTTTGTTCTATTTTTATCAGTTCCGGTTTGGTTTAATACAATTTGGAAGAAATACTATCAAACTCAAACTGAATTGCATATGGTCCAATTTCGGTTCGATTTAGATGGTTTTGGTATGATTAGGTTAAACCAAACCAATATGTCCACCCGGGGGCGGATCCAGGGCACTGGGCCGGATTGGACCAGTACGAAGAATATTTTTGAAAATTTTTTACACAGAACTTTTTACACTAAAAATATAGACATATTTACATTTGGGTTGGGCCAAGGCTGATCCTCCCCTAGCTACGCCCCTGTGTCCACCCCTAAAATGTACGATGCATATCATACATTCAGTGTAATTTACGATCCTTCATAAGTTCTGGGCCATAGCTTTGGTCTGTCGGCAACTGGGCCTATGAGTTTTTTTTTATTTAATTTGGTTTATATTGGGCTGGGCCATTATTATCACTATCAATGTTTTGTTGTGATGTTTTTGGGCAGTATGTTGCTTTTACTATTTTTGGATTGGGGCGATAGTTTGTGGAATATCGGGCCATGGCCGGTCCCATGCTAATTGTTAGATTTTGTTATGAGAACTATATAGTTGGGTGAGAAATATTCAGGTCAGGTATACCTGATCACTGCCCCCGTCCGGCCTCCTCCATTTGGGGGTCTTCCCAATGGTATTTTTTGCTCAAATTTTTTGTGTAGGTTCCTCATTAAGTCTAGTTCATCCATACCAAATTTCAGCCAAAAATTCAATCGGGAAGGTCGTCAAATGATTTTTGCAAGTTAACTGGTCCGGAAAATACATATTCCGGACCAGTTAACTTGCAAAAATCATTTGACGACCTTCCCGATTGAATTTTTGGCTGAAATTTGGTATGGATAAACTAGACTTGATGAGGAACATACACAAAAAATTTGAGCAAAAAATACCATCGGGAAGGCCCCCAAAAGGAGGAGGCCGGACGGCGGCTCCGGTCAGGTATACCTGACCGGAAGATTACTCATAGTTGGGTCTAATTAATTTAGCCTAGTTATTAGCTTAGTCACTTTTAGTGATTTTTTTGTTCACATTGTAAATTTATTTTTGGATGTTTTAGTACTCTCCCCGTCTACTGGACTTTGTAAACTTTTCATTTTTGATTGTATCAAAAAAATTTGTCATTTTTCCATTAAAGTAATTAATTTTTTATTCTGCTCATTTCTCTTTCATCTACACGAATCACAACCATACAATTTTAATTTTCCTTTAATTCTCACCTAATTGAAAATGTGCAATTTTCATTGGAACATATATAATACTATTTACATGTCATAAAAAAAACTTATCATACGTGAGGTTGTCAGATCATACATAAGGATCAAATGTGAATAGATGAGAGGACAAACTTACAAGAGAAGCATTTAGTAATTCTCTACCATTGTTATACGGTCTCTTTACCCATGCTCCATACCATACAATCTACACAAATAAGGACAAATAAAATGGATCATCTCTTTACCCATGCTCCATACCATACAATCTACACAAATAAGGACAAATAAAATGGATCATCTCTTTACCCATGCTCCATACCATACAATCTACACAAATAAGGACAAATAAAATGGATCATTAAATCCAACAAGCAAACGACAATATTTTTAATTGGATTAGAATTTTTTGATATGATAATCAATTCATGTAAAATCATCTCAATTCTGGACTCTATTTTAAAGACTAATTAAAAACACTTTTTCATTAGAAGCCGTTAGAGTTGTGTATCAAGCTAAGAGAACATCATGTCGAGTCGTTGAGGTCTTTCACAATGATATACATTAATTATACGGAGAACTTGGTAATATAAGGATTAAATACATGATTGAATTCAAAAATCAAACTATTGCAACAAGTAAAAACAAATGTGGTACGTAGTTATGAATCTCATATGTTTGTGGCGTAATTATTTTAGAAAATAATTCGGTTATCAAATTTTACAGCGACAAAAAGAATCAATTTCATATGTGTGGTATTAGATATTTTACATGTCACCCACAAATATGTATTGACTTTTCTTGATCAATGACGACCAAGTTTGACCAATGACTTTTTTAGTACTATGAAACTACTTTAAATATGAAAATTAAATGAAAATGTTCTTTGTTATTTGTTATATGTACTTTGATAAAAGTATAAAAACTATAAGTTTCACACAAATATAATAACTAAATTCATAGTTCAAACTTTATTATCATTGAATCAGAAAAGTCAAACTTGTCTCACACGGTTGCGTATAAGCATACAAATCTAACATAAAACTTTGAAAACTGCCCCTCCTATCAATTGAATGTCATTGCAATTCAAGTCTTAGTAAGAAGTAAGAAAGTAGTAGTATATTAAAGGGGGTGAATGCATGATGAAAAACAAGTTATCTAGTATGGTGTAAGTTGAGCTTTGATCACACTTGATTAAAAGAGTGAAACTTTATTCTAAGTCGTAGCTTGGAGTTGAACTCGGGACCTCTCTCTTGTGACACCCTTTTCATACCATGTCAGCTACGCCCCGATTTAAGGGGCGTCATAAAGAGAAGATGAGAAGGGGCTAAAATATAACAAATGTACAAATACATAAGATAGGTAGGTAGCTACTAGGTGGTGTAGAGTGGTACCAGACTGCCATGGATGCTCTTAAAAACAGAGCTGTGAATGCAACCAAGAGAGTGAGCAGAAGAGGAGAATTGCTTGAGAGCGGCGAGGAGATGATCCACCATTACTATGGTTGGCCTCAATATGAAGAAGCTCAGATCCAAATTCCTATCATTGAATGGTACAAAGCATGCCGCACTCTCTCCCCCCATTTCCCTTCTTTTTCTTCGATCTTCAACTCTTGTAATGATCTATCTATATTAGTTTGTCCAAATTAAATACCAGTCCTTCACAGTACTATTGAGGAATTTAATCACATATCAAAAGGCTGTTCTTATTACGTAGTAATATATATTACTCAATTTTGATTATATGTTTGACAAATTGATCTGATCAATTCCGGCGAATGTTTGAAGTTGCTTTTCCATTCAAAGTTGGAGTCCAGACACGTGACGAGTTTGATGTTTCTGGATCGATGGCCATGTTCATTTCTCGTCCTGGCCAATAGCACACTTTGACTTTGACGTAGAATTAAGATGATGTGTTTCACTTGCATAGTCCAAATTATAATATAAAAAATTGATAAGTTAAATAAGTAGATAAAATAAAATTGTGTTGATCAACAAAAGTTGACTTTACAAGTCATTTTGGAATGAAGAGAGTATCATTTTATGAAACTATGTACGAAGTATAATAGTTTCCTTTTTGAAAGTATAATAGTTGGACAACTAACACATTATACTACAGGAGCACGTTCGGTAAGATTGAAATTAAATTAGTTGCATTCGCTGAAATTGATGGAATTCTAGTTAAGAGGACTGAATTGATTGATTCTGCTTAATTGTCAAAACACCATATTTAAAATGTATTTTATTAATAAAAAATAGTCTGTACTAAAAAGGATCTACAACACAATCGCTAAATTGAATTGTCATCTTCAACGATTTGACCCAATTCAATCAGAAATATAGCTCAACACAGTTCAATATTATAAATAAAGAGTTACGTGTTTAGCGATAAGTCAAATATATGAGTTACCAAACAGGCAAACACAATTCTAATGGGTTTGAATAATCAACAATTTATTTTTGTTGTTCATGGATCGATTCGACCCAAAGTCTTTTGCCAATAAGACATGGATGCTATATATTGTTATTGTAACGGATAACTTGTTTTTGACAATCGAATTCTGTGGAGTACTAAGTTTAGCGAAATTGACGTAGAAAAACCTTCACGTTGCTTTTCTCTTTGCTGCATGGAGGCAATTTGATACAACTTAGTGACCTATGCAATATATAGCCATATACGTAGTATGATTTTTTTCTTATAAAAAGCGTGAGTATCCTCTATTTAAGAGTATTATTACGTATTATCATATACGGAGTACTGAACTTTGTTCACCACTCACCAGAAAATGATAGCAATGCTGAATGCACTTGATAATTGATATGCTTTGTGTGGCAGTGTTATGAAGATAAGTATTAGAATATTGTTAAAAATTGTATCATTATGAAGTCATTTTTAGTTCATATCGAGCGAATAAAGAAATACCCAAGAATATGAAATATATATACGTATAATCATAATGAAATATGAGTTGAGTTATCGCAAAAGACGAAATGTACAACCTAAACATTCCAATCCTTCTCGTTAAAATCAAACATCATAACACTAGATTCAAGATAATTTCAGTCCAAATTAAAAATTCAATGACTAGACTTAGACTTTGTCACCCACAAATGAGCCGCAACAGTCGCTAACCAGTAACAAGCAAATGAAAGTTTTTTTTATTATGTTAACCTGGTGTCCTAGTATGAAAATGTACGATTTCTCCAAAAGATTTAAAACGAATGAACAAAAAATTATAAAAGTGCATAAATAAGCAAATTGACCCTAAATTCTAATTATAATCAGCATAGAAGATATTGACGAAAAATGATGTATAATACAGAGTAATAAAAAAGTAACGATCTAATGGAAAAACTGTACTGAGTGGATTAATTCAGAATTTGATTTAATTATTAACGAAAAGTGATTAAAACGATCTAATGGAACATTTGTAGTCATGCAGTCGTCGCGCCCTCAACTTATTCCAATCCTTTCAAGCATCAAAATATTTATTTTAAAGGAACATTTGGAGTAAGGGGAAGAAACAGAGCACTAGGCCGCACCGTGCAAGTACAAAGGGTATTTTTCTAAAAACTTTTACACATAATTTTTTCCTTAAAAAGTAAAGCATTTTTCAAATTCGGGGTGAGTCATGGCCTAGGTTGGCCCCCAAGACCCACCTATTAAAATGATTGTGTGTAAACTGTAGGGATGCAATCATTTTACATGTAAAATTAAAATACATTGTTTGAAAAGGTATGCGATCCATTTTAAAAATGCATGCAAAATAAATGTATTGTTTTACTCAAATAACAAATTCACACGTAGGGGAGCATCAATCATCGACTATATCAAACATTTTCATTGTCATTCCATCCATTCTAATCTACTAACAAAGCATAATTTTGCTGAAATCAATCTTGAAAACAGCCACAAAAGCCTAGTATTCCAACAGATTCCTAAAATGACATGTATGAAATGTGGCAATCCTTGGCTTCACTATGGCAACTTCCCAATTCCTATTTTACAGTAGCAGAAGTATCGAAAATAACTCTGCATACATTAGTGGTGGACTCGGGCCGGGTGGCCCGACCCGGAACTGGTACTATTCCGGCCCGGCCCGAACCGGTAGCCTGACGAGTGACCGGTCCGGGTAGGCCCGACCCGAGGGGTTTCCGGTCCGGGCTTCGGTCACCCAAAACATGAACCGGCCCGGCCGGTCTGGGCCCGGGCTTATTATTATTATTATTATTATTATTATTATTATTATTATTATTATTATTATTATTATTATTATTATTATTATTATTATTATTATTATTATTATTATTATTATTATTATTATTATTATTATTATTATTATTATTATTATTATTATTATTATTATTATTATTATTATTATTATTATAAATCCCCGGGTTGGGCTGGGTATTTTGGGCCATTTGTGGTGGTTTGGGGGTAATTAGAAAAAGGGGAAAAAATTGTAAGAGGCCCGAGGCCCGGACCCGATGGCTACCCGGGCCGGTCCCGGGCCCAACATTTCCTAACCGGCGGCCCGGTCGGGCCTAGGCCCGGGCCGGGCCCAAACCGGCCCGAGTCCACCACTAGCATACATACGATTACCTATAAGGCTATAAACGAGAGAATTGATCTGGTTAAGAATGTGCCGCTGATATTTTTTGCTACCGATTGTAGAAAGTGGGGAATATGATGGAATAAAGCAAAATGACTCACTAAATATGATGGAATATTTCTTTGTTATGAAGTTGTAGTTAGTCCATGCATTTTTCAACGCAAATTTCATTATGTGTTATCCGGAAACAGTCTCTCTGTGCTTTAGTATAGAGGTAAGACTGCGTACATCCGACCCCCTTACTCCACCATAGGTGGGAGCCTTTGCGGCACTGGGATAATGAAGAAGAAGATTGTAGAAAGTGGGACTTGGTTAAAGGTGGAGTCCGATATACGAAGTATTATCATCCGCATCCGCGAGTGTAAAGCAATTTACTACCCTCCTCCTAGGTAAAATATTTTACATGGTACAGTGTAAAATGTTTAAAAAAAGTGTCCTACAATTTACATCAAATAATTAAAACAATCGATGTAAAATGCTTAGTTCCCCAGACTTCGCATGCAAAGTGTTTACTTTACATCGTACCAAACGGGCCCTATGTTTGGAGTTGCATATCATTCAGGGATATGAGAGATATTTGATTTTAAACACATCATTCTTTACCGAAATGATTTTAAACACATCATTCTTATTGCATTCATATGAAAGGTTTTGACTTCGAAACTCTATCGAATCGAGGCAGTTCTGGTCATATTTACCGAAGGCCCCCAATCCTCCATTAAAAAACTGGGATTATAGCTTAGAAAGCTATAAAAAGTAGTGAGGATGGGCATTTAATGGTCACAACAGGATTCACATAAAGGGAGAGAACGAGCAGTCGAGCATATGGCAAAAAGGTATATTTCAATTTATTATACATCAACACATCAGAAAAGCAGGGATCTATCCGGGTATAAATGTATAATGTATTGTAGAGAAAACAATACTTTATGGCTGGTGAATTCAAGAAGTAGATATTACTGTGTATAGTAGTAACTAGTAAGTAGTAGCAGTTAAGACTTAAGACATATGTACTCTCAGACTGAGAAACCTTGCTCGTTCAACAATGGGCAAGCCCCCCAAACTTCATGGTTTTTCATGAGAAAAAGGGATAAGAATGGGCGAGCTTAACTTCATGGTTTATGGTAGATCTGCACGAAACTTTAAAAGGGGACACAATATTAGAGATCTTTCTGTAATATTTCAAGTCCATTTGGTAACAATGAAATTGCTTGAATCTGCTGAATGAAAATTTATAATCAATATAATTTATTAATAAAATCATGGGGAGAAAGTTGAAGTTCTTGTCTTCAAGAAATCCGGCCAATTCAATAACATTGGCCTTATTTTCATTATTATGTAATTTAACGCGTGGGATAAAAAGATCAATGCTTAATTAAAAAATTGTTGATTAGGATGTTGAGGTGAAAAAGGGTTATCAAATGAGACCCTATTTTTTTTGTATACATGGTAAATGTCTAGACGTCTAGTACGAAGTAGAATTTAACCAAATTGACCTTGTGAAACCTTGAATATCACTAGACAATACGTAATTTTCTTTTTATTAGTAATCAGATACCATACTTTTCCTACAAAGATGGGTGATGACTGAATACATCGCTAATGAATAATTTTAACATGATGAAAACATTCCACCCTTCCAAACAGACCGTGTTTGAGATTTTAATTCCGGAACTCTACCTATTATGTGCAGGTTCATACATATTCAACCCATGAATATTTTTATTAGTCAAATACAAGATTAAAAATGACTGAATAGGATTGGGTCGGACAAGTTATGCAGGTTCAGGTTATTCTTGTGCAACCCTACTTCCAATAATTTTGTACAAGTAATTGACATTTAACTCAAGAACTAACCCGCTGATTATTGGTCCGTTTGGTAGGACTGAGATTATAATTTACTACGTATTAGATAAAAATCATGACACTCCAGAAAATGTTCAGTGATGCAGTTGTGACTGATATTTGCAATACTTTAATACATATTTTTCAGATATTAATTAGAAAGAATTGAGTAATACTATTACGGACCAATTGAATCAGACTGTCACAAAATAGATTTTCTAATGAAAATAAAAAAACTCCGCAGCCATGATAGAATGCACACATGATCGGTGTGTAGGCTAAAAACTGCCGTAGCCATTGGGGCTTGTCGAAAAAGCTGCTAGATGCATTTGTTAAATCAGCTTGGTTTGCTAACTTGCTAATCTACACCCATCATATTCCTGCCCCCATTAGCCACGGGATAAAAGCAAATATGATCTTATTAATGAGATTAGCTGATTAGTAGCTTCAATCTAGCATGGGATTTTAGCTTAACTTGAAAGAAATCAATTGAAAATAAAATTTGTCTTAATATACAAACCCAAATATGTCTGTGGTATACTAACTATTTCTCTCCTTTGTATACCATTTATGTGTTACTCCTTCCATCCCCATAGAAAGAACTTGGGATCATCTTGACGTCGGTTTGCCTCTTGCCGATCTCAACTTGCGTAGTTGCGTGAAATCGAGTCTATTCTTTCACTATTTTGAGTAAGGTACAAACTATTACTCCCTCCGTCCCATTGAAAGGTTCCCGTCCACTATTCTCCAGTTGAATTGTTCTTAATCTTTTACTTTATATATCCAACTTTTATCAAATTTAATTTTTCTTGTCCAGGCATTATAGAACTTTTAATGTAGTTTCTGAATATGTAAATTTTATTTACTAAAAATAATCTTATTAATGACAGGGATCGGTTACCTTTATGGCCAGTCAAACATCATAAACCGAGTGGAAACCTTTAAATGAGACGGAGGGAGTATTTTAAGTCGACTCAATCAAGGTACAAGCTTTTACAAGTTATGAGATGAAAAGTTGATTTTTAGAACTGCTCTTTAGAAAATTTGACGAAAAATGAAAGTTGATTTTTAAAACGGAACTCTTGGGCACAAAAAAAAATTCTTGAAACTTGACGGAGGGACTACCTCACTAAAAACGCAAGAGATACAATGAATATAATAACTAAATAAGCAACCACAATGTTATTTGTTAAAAAAAATGAAGCCATAATAACTAAATAAGCAACCACAATGTTATTTGTTAAAAAATGAAGCCTAACCAACCTCTACCGAAGATCTCCTTGTGTGTGCCAATGTGATTTAAAAGAAAATATTGTTGTTTGAAAGTACGTTTAACATACATTAATCAAAGTCACCTAAAGCTTATGCTGGAATAGATTTACCAATTATTTCTAGGTATAAGCAGATGAAAGTGCTAATATAAAAATGAGATATTTACGGAATAGAGGCTCACTTTGATACAGAGTGGCTCTCTATAGTTCTATTGGAAGCCTCAACCCATCATATGCCAACTGAACTGGTATTCCTTCCCTGAAAAAAAATCACAGAATAAACTGACAAGTTTCAACTTAATGGTCCTTAAGGGTGTGTGTGAATCCGTAATGTTTTCCTTTCCCTCACATTTTTTCCATCCAAATTTCCCTTTTACATTTCTATTGATTTTCATTTCCTTGCATTTCCCAGGTGTGTGTACGGTGTACCTGAGTAAAAGAGTGAGCGAGAGAAAGAGACTCAAACCCTTACTATGAGAAGAAATTCAGAAATTTTGAAGAAATTTTACCTTTTAGACCATTCCATTAGGAAAGCGTTGTCCTCATGGTGATCAAACTCATGTGTCATCCCAATTAACAAAGCCCTCTTAGGACAGAGTCTTTTAATAGTCTCCAGGGTCTGAAAGAGAAAATTTTGCACCAATTACAATGTCAGCATTTAGAGTATTCTAAAGCATTAAAAATACAGCGCAAAGGGATGTAGGAAATATGTGAACCTGAGGAAAGCACAAGTGAACATTGTGGTAACCCTTCTGCAGATATTGAAGATATAACCCAGCAATTAAATTGAAAGAGGAATAGGAACAGTGCAAAGAAACAGCAATAAAACAAGGACAAATGCAAAAAGTCATTTTGTAGTCAAAATATAGCTACAAACTTACCTTGTAAAGATTATCCAAGATAAGTAGATCCAATTGTTGACCACTATCTCTTGAGATATCTGTAAAAGGATATACCAACATTCAACCTCTTGCATCCAGTGTGCTTTCGTAATAAAGTTGTGTCAATAATGCATCTGGCGTTACTGCTGCTACGTTTTTTGAAAGTGTTTGTGGTGCGGACTAATTTTTATATCAGCATTTTATGTGAGCAAACTCAACATTGTACAAACTAAGGTCCTAAATCCTAATGATGACATAAAGTTTTATTCAACGATAAATGTCTACTGAAAAGCAAGAGCCAAGTGTGAAAAGTTATAACTCACAAGACTCTGTACTTGGAAGAAAGCGCGAGACATCAGATATATATGCAACTCTACTTTTTTCACCAAAAAGAAAGCCCAAGCATACATAGTCTTCCCCATGCATCACCTAGATTAAAAAATAAGCATTACACACAAAACAAGAAAAAAAATGGCAATGTGGTCAAGATTTAAAGGAGAACACTAACTGGAAGCGGAATAAAATCTAGTCCTGATGCAACAAAAGGCTTCTTGGGGTCGTTTTCAATTATCCTCCAATCAAGTTGTGCTACACGCCTAACTACTTGACCATCCTTGAGTTTCTTTTGAGCCAAGTATGGGAACTTCACTGCAAGACTGTTAAGAAAAAAGTATAAGAATTAAGACTCAAGAAAAGATTCCAAATTGAAAGTGAAACAGTGAAACAGTGAAACATAAGAAACATTAATACATTATGCAACAAGAGGCTAGTCTAGCCATAATATCGCTTCAAGGGAAATAAGAATGTCTTTTTATTATGCACTACAACATTTATAAGTACGCTCAAAATGTATCTAGATCATGAAAGTATTTCTTAAAAAATGCCCAAGTAGAAGTAAAAACAAGTTGATTTTCTAAATAAGAATAAAATGTGTTTCGATATATAGGAGTAAATAATACTGAAACTATATTTTCATGTTTATTATGACAGTTTAATTCATAGATGGCGGCACTTTATTCTATCTTAGCTAGATAATTTGTCTCATTATCTCAGTAATTGAGGCTAATTTTCAGGAGTTCAAGCATCCAGCGTGAGAGGCAAGGTAAAGAGAGCACCGATTTATCATCACCTCCAGTCCTCTACTATAGTCTATAGCTAGCGCCGACTCTAGCATCTAGGAATTCCAATCACCGTTAAAAATTTAACAGAAAAATTGTTAGTGTTTCAGGCTCTGTTTGGTTGAACTCAAATTGATTTGGATTTATCTGGTCCGGTTTGGACCGCTCTATTTTGATCTAAACAGAATGAATCTATAACGTATTATGTAAAACAAACTAGATATATTTTACAAATAGTATGATATATTTCCATATCATAGATATCAAAAACCAAATTATCAAACTTCTTACAAATTTCTATTTAAAGGATCACAAATTAAAAGAATATATAAATATTAATGATAGCTTTATAATTTTTAGGCTATAAAAGACAATCGAAATTATGTTGTAAAAATTAATTTTCAAAATACTAGTATATTTTTTTGTAATTTAATAAATGTATAATTATTATGGGGTATAGCAACATATTTATTAGTAAATATACTTTTCAGAATAATAGAATTTATATAATAACTTATCAAGCCATTATCTGTCAAAAAAGAAAGAATTACATCAAACCATATTGTACCCAACCAAATTAGATCATATCATATGGGTCCGGCTTAGGATAAATCAGATCGACTAAACCCCCCGTATTAGACTTGTATTTCACAGTGATAACATACACACATTATCAAACAAAAGCATATTAGACTATATTAAACCAAATCAATCCAGATAAAAAATGCGACAAGCCAACAATACAAGACTGAGACTTCATGAAAAACAGACCATACTAATTCATATGAGAACAGACTAAACTAGTTTAAATGAAAAATTCCTGACCAAACGCAAAAGTTATTATATTACTCTAGACTGGTCCGTGGTCTGCATCTCAAATAAGTTTAACAAAAGAGAGCCTTTTTTATCAGAGAGAGAGAGATCCTAGTGTTTTCTTTCTTGATATCATAATAATTATCCTCTTGAATAATTAAATATAGTAGTTATTATTCAAATTGATATTTGTTACAAAAATAGCAAGGGTCAACCGCTTTTTTAGGTTATACTGCCTATTAGCCTATGCCCGCGTAGTTGGCACCTAGGATGTCAGTACATGCAGGTGCAGTGGAGTCATGGAGGCGTCTAGGGGAAAGAAGGAGAATGGTTGGTTCCAGTCAACCAAACCCAAAAATACCTTATATCACAACAATGTCAAAACTTAATGCGCCATGGTTTAGGAGTGTACCTATCCATCGCGTATTGATTGAGATAAACTGGTGTAGGATTAATGTCATTTGTTGGACTAAATGGTTGAACAGCACGTATATCATCCAAACCAAGAACTGCATCAGCATGCTCGTGAGTCAAAATAATCTGGAAATAGAAGAGTTGTCAGCTACTCAGCTAGTTGCATTTTGATTCCTACTGTCAAAGGATTCACAAAATTAAGCACTATAAATACTTCCTAAATAGACCAATTTCTAAATTGAACATGGCATTGATGCAAACATAATAATTTGTACTACATTAACTACCTTCTCTTATTTCATGTAAAAAAGACCGAAGCCGTGGGATGGAGGGAAAATGAAATTGATTTGTATTTTTTTTAGGTTCAACAAAATATGGGAGTAATGGTTCTATTAATTGGCAAGCGCATCCCCTCATCACTTATCAAAGTTCAAATCTAAATTACAAACACTGTTCATCTTAGTAAGAATGCATTCTCTAAGGATATGGTAAATGTACAAGAAGCTGAAAGATTAATCAATTTCCTGAAGCCTCAAAAACTAAACATAAAAGAGAGGCTGAAACTTTAATACTCGAGTGAATATATTTGAAGGTCAAACTGTCAAAGGTATACCAACTGCTTGCACTGTCAGCTACTAATACTGAGTATATTGATATCCATTTTCCAATAGTGAATGCCCTTCATTAAAAAAAAACCAGTGAATGCCCAAAGGGTATTTTTGAAACAGGAAACTCTTTTTGTATATATTATCTGGACTATCCGTCTGGGACATCTTAGTTATTGTTTTACACATAATATAAGAGCCTAGGTTCTTTTGTCCTTTCCTTTCCTGATCCGCAACATGTATCATGTCTCAAATTGGTTCCTCTCACGCATTGCTGTACACTGCTATTATTGCTTCATCCATCAACCTCTCTGCCAATGCACACACCACGCACAGGCAGCCCCTATCTCCCTAAACTCGGCTCGAAGCACAAGTTGAATTGGGTCGGAACCGATACTGATTTTCACATGGACGCCGACTTCTCCAATTACCTGACAACTCTTCTCGTCCTCTGTGTTTTCTCCTGGGCAGATCACCCGCAATTCCACATAATTGTTTTGTGCTGACTTTTGCCGGTTCTAGTTGTTTGATACCCAATTCCTCTGCGGCAACTTATGGCTCAGGTCCACATACATAGGGAAGACTCAGTTTTGCATGCTCAGGTTCTCAAAGTACATAGGATACTATCTCAAACAAATAATCTAAGTTTTTCATAGTTAGTGACTTAATGTATAAATTAATTTCTTCTTTCCAAAATGACACTATAGATTTCCCTCATTCTTTTGCCCCACTTCACTATTTAAAAGAAATTGGTACAGTACATTTCATTTATCAATGAAAACGAGTGAATCGAAACCATAGCAAAGGAGGCTGAAGACGGAAAATAACAAAAACAAAAGAAAATGAGAAATAAACAAGAGCTCACTCACAGAATCAACCCGCGGAATCCTATAGAGAGTGAACCAGCGAAGCACTTGCTCTCTGAAAGTCTTCCCAACATCAATAAGTATATACTTGTGCTCACCATTTCCTGGAGAATAATCAATCAAAAGTGATGTATTGCATCTGCAAGTTAAACAAACCATAACCGATTAGCTGCCACCAAATAACGGAAACGTCTTACAAATAATCATATACCTTACAGTATTAATAAAAATATAAAAGACTACATACATTATCGGATCTATGAGCTTGAATTCACAAGTAGAGTTACAACGGGTTGAAGAAATCACCTATAATTAGGGTTCTGTTCAGGTGGAATGGTGAGTGATTGGGAGCAGACATGGCAAGGAGGATCAGAGGGCTGGATCAAGCAGAGAGCGTTAGGAACGGCGCTAGAACAGCCGGTGCCGAGGAAGATCAGAGCTGATTGCGGCTCCGGAATTCCATTCTCTCCGGCATTGCCGACGGTGGTAGCCATATTGAGCAGAGCCGTGAAGAGTTATTCGCTAAATGCTTGATTTCCGAATTGCTTCCCCGCGAAAGAAATAAAAAACGGTACGGAGATGACTGTTGACTGTTGTCCCTTCCAAATTCCAAAGCGGGTCCCTTTATGAGACACTTTTCCATTTTCTTTGTTGCTTTACCGAAAGGTGGAAAATGAACAAAATTTAGGCGTTCACTTCATCTTTTAGGCATACGTGCTTTCCTTCCTGGTGTTAAAGGCGCTTTATGTTCGAGAAAGCATATTGACCCTGACTTCAAATCTAATATTCCATCTTCTAGTCCTCCCATACTATAAAATGTATTTTAGTTTTGTGCAAGTTGTACGAAAATTTATTACTCCCTCCTTCCCCAAATTAACTTCGTACTTTGTATTTCACACATATTAAGGAAATAACTTTACTAGGAGGTAAATTCTACAGTTTTGACACTTTTTCGACACTGTTCGGCATTGTTTTTGCATTGTTTTGATTTAAATAATTTGCCAAATAAAGAAATTGGAAGTTAATTTCGGAACTGCCCGAAAAGAAAAGTGGGAAGTTAATTTCGAGACAGAGGGAGTATTTATTTATTGTTTGATGATTACATAATCCTCTTGAGATTAGAACTTGACTTTAATTGTAATTGGGAAATTTAGTTATGAACTAGTATAAATACTTACATCTTTTTTATAATACATACTTGTTGGGTTAATGGCCCAATCAGGGGGTCGGTCTATTATCCTCTTAAGCGAAGTACATCAGGGACCCAACAAGGGGTTTGAGTTCAGACGTATGTCCCCAAGCTCCAACGCCTGTCACGGGCAATTGCCCACACAGCCAAAGGCACTACTGAAGAGCGTTTCATCAAGGAAGCATGGCCTCAGGAGCCTTAGCCATAAAGGCTAACTAGTGCACTCCTGCATCAACAGCAAAGAGACGCACGACTATCTCCCCTTGGTAGTATCACCAAGGAAAGGCCCAAAACTCGTGGGGACGCCTGTCCCCAGTCACGGGGCAGAAAACCAAGATTCTGGCGGGAAGCGCATTTAATGCTCAAGATTTGATGGTTGAGATCCTAGTCATCCATAGCCCTCCACACCAGCACACCCACCCACTCTTTGATAGTATAAATAGTAATCCCTCCGTCCCATTTTACATGTCCTACTTTCCTTTTTGGGTTGTCCCAAAATAAGTGTCTCCTTTCCTTTTTTGGAAAGAAATATGTGGTCTACACCATTTCACTTTATTATACTCAAATCTCAACCATAACTTTTACTTTTTCAAACACTTCATCAATAACCGTGTCAAGTCAAACTAAGACACATAAAATGGGACAGAGGTAGTAGCATTTATATTACTTAGCATAAATTGTAAAGGGTTGATAACTTACCTTCCTTAGCATTCTAAATTTCTTCTAAGTTTATAGCAGTATTCTCAGCTCTTCCTTAGCGAGAAAGACGATCGAACTCAGACCAAGTAGCATTTGTGTGTTGTAACAGATCATTAATAAGATACGACTCACTGCTATAGATATATACGATAGTATTAAGCTCATCTTTCTTTTTGCACTTCATACTTTCATACTCACCTCCACTCGAAATCATTGGTTACGTGCGTGTTGGGCCTACAAATTGACTAGATAAACCTCAACAATACTTTTTTCGGTTTTAAATAAACTTCACACTTTGACTTTACCGTTTTTAAGAAAGTGAATTTTTTTATTTTGACTTTCTCATCATACCCCTCAAAAAGTAGATTAGATATAGTGGAAGAGAATGTATGTAAAGTAGGTATTGAAGTAAGGATATAAGAATAACTGTATATTTAAAATTACCAAAAAAAGAAGTGTGAAATTTATTTTGGACTTGCCAAAAAAAGTGTGAAGTTTATTCGAGATCGGTAGTATATTTTTCTCAAACGATTAAGTATTAGACATCTTCTTGAGAAAAAGTCGTTTCTTTTTAAGAGCATTCCATCAATTCTTTCATTAAGAAATAAACATTTATCAAGTGCTACAAGTTTTTTGTGAAATTCTTATTTTAGGGTTTATTATCTGCTACTCGATCTAGTGTAGTCATGCCATCTTTTAAGATTTTTTAGAAATCCGCATACAGTAGGCAAGTTATTAACATTATATCAAGTCGTCCAATGTGATCTATGAAGTAAAAAATAACCGGTATGATAACAATAGGACCTTAGGTAATACTCCTTATAAATCTTCATCGACTTCCCAATTATCCTCTTCCCCAAAAGTATGATAGCCCATTTTTTTTTATGGAACCCAAATTAATAAAGTAATGATGTGCTTTTTACAAAGAAAAAATACTTTATAAGTTGCCGCCAGAATATATATTACCCAAAAGAAAAGAAAAAAATAAATTTTGAGATTTTATCAAAATGAAAAGTGAAAATTTAATTACGGGAAGGAGGAGTACCGATCAATAATTGCTGCCTCTCAACCCTCCAAGGAGCTATCAACCATCCAACTTTCTTAATTTATCAAATAAAGCATATAATGGAGCAAGTGAACAACCATAAGAAAATTAATTCAGTCGTGTATGTTATATGAATCACCACATGTGTATAAGTAGACGGTTTTAGCTAGAAAAAAATATATCTCTCCATCATGCTAGAAGATTCTCGTGGATAATTTACGATGCTTGACTGACAATAAAACAACTTAATTACTCTTCACACTCTGATTATTTTTAGTAAATAAAATTTACATATTCAGTAACTACATTAAAACCACTACAAAACACGATAAAAAAAATGTAATGATCAAAGTTTAATATATAAAGTAAAGATTAAAAATATTTGAAGTTGACAATGTGAATAGTGGACGAGAACCTTCTAATGGGATGGAGGTAGTATGTAACAAGTAAAAAGAAAGAACAACAAACATACAATGTTTGTGCTCGGATTCTGTGTAAATGTTATTATTCGAAAGAAAAGTATTAAAATGTTATTATTCGAAAGAAAAGTATTAAAAAATGGTTTGGTGTGGTTGCACAAGTACTTGATGAGAAGGTAGACTGGTAGAGCTTATACTTTCCATATATTGAAAGTAAAGAATTTATTCAAAAAATGAACTAAATAATGTAAAACATCAATTCACTTATCTGGTCAACATACTGAGTAGGGGTGGACCGGGCCCAGTCCGGTTCCGGTTTGGGCCTAGGCCCGGCCAAGCCTGGATGGTTTTGGGTAAGGCCCGGAACCGGCCCGGGAGTCTACCGGTTCCGGGCCGAGCCGGTTACGGGCCGAGCCGGTTCCGGTTCATTTTTTTTTGTTTTCTTATTTATTTGAACCCCCCATCCCCCCAAACCCCTCGGAAACACCCAGCCCGGCCCACCTAAACCCAGCCCAAACCCAAAAAACCCAAAAAAGAGGCTCGAACCGGGCCCGGCCGGTTCGCCTTTTTCAGGACCCGGAACTGGTTACCTCGGGCCGGGCTTAGGCCCGGAAGCGGAACCGGTTTCCCGGGCCGGACCGGGCCCAGTCCGGGTACAAACAGTACCGGGCCGGGCCCAGTCCGGTTGGCCCGGAACCGGTCCACCCCTAATAGTGACAGCTTATCAAAATTGTGTTTTGGGCAATAAATACTCCGTAGTAAATACTTATTATTCATATCTATTCTCATTTTACATTATTGTTATTTTGCAGTTGCTCACGTCTGTATTTGTGTGTGGGGGTTTGAATCGTACTTGTATTACCGTTAGGGTAAATATTTCATAGCACTACAAATATTGTTTATAAATGAGCTCAAATAACCTTTCATTGTTTATAACTTTATATCAATCAAACGCATATCCAGTGTATAGTTGTTAAAATAGACCAAGTAAACAAACTATCTTTCTCTTTGGCAACATCTAATTTACATGACTTTGCCATCACGGCACCGGGGCTTTTCTTCAAGAAAACAGTATTATTAAAAGCCAAAACTGATAAAACAATAACTGAATAAAACTCCCCCCTGAATTACAAGGAGTGAAGGAGAAACAAAAAAACCCACTGATCTGTTTTTTTTACACTTGCAGTCTATTTAGTTCTTGTGATGACTCTATGAGTGAGTTCTACTAGAGCCCGTCTTGACCTTTGAACGTCTTCGTCATCACTCTCTGGAAGCGAGTCAATAGCATCTGAGGCACGGCTAGCAAGCTCTTTCGCTAGCTCTCTTGTTCGTTGTATACCATTACTCTTTCCAAGGTACTCCAGTGCCTATGATGAAGTTTCAGTTGTACACAATTTCAATAATTAGGTTGTGGTTTATACAGAACATCAATGCAAACAAAAGGATGATAATTTGCCAAGGAGTGATTTTGCTTGAAACTTGAGCCTAAAATATGCGAAGAAAGTATTTCACTTTTGTTTTCATGAATTAGGTCATTTTCCCATTTAGTCGCTGACTTCCACTTTTCCACTTTTAGTACACGATTGTGAGTTTTGGTACTTCCGCTCACTTACCCGTCCAAGATTTATACAATTCTAGATTAATTTTTCATCGGTAAGTGATCAGTAAGACCGACAATGGTAAGAAATCTATTTATTGGAAAATAAAGAATGTCTGGGAACAAATGTGAAAATATCCTTATAGGAAGCCAAACCAGAAGTAGAACATTTTCCATAGGGGAACAAAATAACATCTGCCAAAACTAGTTTAGTTTATGGTATTGTGACTATATGCACTTTTGTCTATTGGTATAGACCTGAAGCATTATACAAGGTCTCATTTTAACCCTAATTTCAAGATGTACAAAATCCTAGGCCACACAACATAGAGGATTAACCGATTAACCTCCGGTATCTTTGGACCGATCTTGGAAAACTCAAATGAAAATAAATAAGATGACAACAATTGAAGTGTTTCATATTTCTAAAATGAGTTGGTGATTTCAATTATTTCTTTTATTGGATAAAAATGCATAAACGTTACCTTAACTCTTAAAGTCTTAAATGAATCAAATTAGTATCATAAGTATTGGTATTGTTACATTGGGTACCTTAACTCTTGAATGAAACAAATTAGTACCATAACTATATGTAAATGTTTCAACGGACAATACTTTTCGAATTTCTGGTCAAAAAATCATATGTGCTAGCCAGAAATCTATGCGTAAAGTCCACTGTACATTGATGACATGGATAAACGTAATGCACAAACTGTGCAAAAGTTCAGTCAGAAATTTAAATAGTAATGTTGGTTAAAACATTTCTACATATAGTTGTGGTACTGATTTGTTTCATTTTATAGTTAAAGTACCAAAGTGCAACAATACCAATAGTTAAGGTATTGTTTATGCATTTTGCCCTTCTTTTATTTTTAATTTCCTTTTCATCTACTTTCACCTTTCCTCTCCATTTAACTCATTTATTTTCCCTACAGCTTTCATTTCTCCAAATGGATTTTAAGGGTCAAGATGTGCAAGATGCAAACATTAATGTACAGAGCACTCTTATGCCCAAAACTTACCAGATCGACGTTCTCAGGATCATCAAACCCACGGTCAACAACGGATCGCAGCTGGGGGTATTCCTCCATTGCAAACAATATTGGAGCAGTTATGATTCCCTGCAATACAAAATTTTGTTCTAAACCACCAGATATGAAGGGTACTACTGCTGGAGTAAGTAAAGTGAAATTGTGAACTTTGAACTCCAAGTACTGTGGAGGCTAACATCATTACACCAATAAGGCAATAATGCTCTTATGAAGACGTATGCTGTGTTATTGCCTTATTGGTACCTGAAGGTTAACGTTATCACACCAGTAGTGCTCGGATTAAAATAAATGATAGGATTTCTTTTGCATTTTGCAACATGGCTTAATGGTTTGTAGTGAAATTGTTGTGCAGTAATGCTTTGGGGGACTATAGACTCTAATTATATCAATCCATCAACCACTTAAACTCCCACGAAAAGGTTACTACTATAAGGTACTTATGGAGCGCATAAAATGTTAGGGAGAAAATATTGAGGATAACAGAAGGGAAATTTTGAAGGAAAGCAGTTTGTTCTCCCAAGTTAAAAAAAAAGGAGTTCATTACAAATGGTTCAAATTTAATATATAAGTTTTAGATATTTGATGAAACTCATTTCGTTAATCTTTTCTGTTACGTTAAGACTATGAAATAAAAATATATGCTAACTTTATAGAAGTTTTAATCAACATTTTATTTTATTTTTTCTAATATATAGAACAAAACATAATAAACAACTTTTATTGGCATTATTTTTCTTTACCTACCATTTTCAGTGTTACAAATATAGCCTTAGTGTCCAGAACATCAAAGATATTTTTAGTACAGTGGAAACATTTACATGACGAATATCTGACAATGCTCCCTTCCCAAGAGTAGATGATGTGCCAGTGAAATCTAAAACATCATCTATCAATTGAAATGCCAGCCCCTGCACAAAAATAATAGCACCAGAACTTATGATTCCATTTATTCCCCCCGATTTGTGAAAAAAACTTTGTTGAGACATTAGTATACAAACCAGATTTTTTCCATACTCAAATGCTAGCATAGAAACTTTTGCAGTTTGGCCAGCCAGAAGAGCAATAGCTTTACAACTATTTGAAATCAGTGATGCAGTCTTATAGTATGTCTTCTGCATATAATACTCCATGCTGGCAAAAAGTTAAACCCATTGTTTTAGAGATCCTGTTTACAAATTAAAATACTCTCTCCGTCCCATTTTGCTCCTTCCAAAAACATGTGGTCATTATTTGTGTGGTTCAAAATCATTCCCACTTTACAAATTCAATATATTAACCACACAATTCCACTATTCTTAATTTGCATTCCACATCTCGTTGTGCCAAACATAGTGGGCCAAGGAAGTATTATCTTCCCCCAAACAGCAGAATATATCAACAATAAGTCAGGCATACCTACACCGTTGATCAGCACTAGTTGTCATTTGCATTGTTTCTCCAGTAACAAGGTGTTCAACAACTTTTGCAAGCAATGTCACAACCTACGAAACAAATGCAGGCTTACTAATAAATAAATTGCAAGGAAATAAAGATTAAAAAATTGCGTAAAGGTGGGGGTTTGGTTGCCGCAGGAGGTGCAAAATAAACTCATCTCCCGGTATTTGTCCAACAGGAAGAAATTGATGTATCGTATGCAGTTGTGCACCATTTATACCCTCACAATCTCCCGGAATCGATGCAAAATAAACATATGCATCATTTGCTTCTCATGGAACTCAAATGCATGTACATGCATACTAACATACATATAATGTGTTTGTGTGTGTGTACATATATAGACACATGACACTCATATTGATGTATCTTTTAAACAAGACATGATAAAAGCACACATTTAGTCTCCAATATCAATATTTTAAATTTAGTCCATCTATTTCCATTGTTTGGATACCATTATTCCATCTTTTTAAGTATTACAGATAAATATTAGAGCTTATAAGGGGCACTCTCACCATCTTATATTTCTATGAATGCCCCCACACGAACCTTACCACTGAACAATTATTGTATCCAGATGGACTAATTTATATTTGCATCTCAATTTTAACAATCAAAACTAAATTTCTGATATCTGAATGACAAGTCCTATAGTACATAATGTCAAACAATTGGACTAAAAGTGTAATTTTCTCAAAGGGAAAAGAGCCAATGAGTCCTTGGTCTGTGAGAAGTCCAGTTGACATTATCTTTTAAATAAAAATGCATATAATTTACAAACACTCTTGAACCCATGAAAGAAAAACAGGGCTGTGACAGACAGACCTCAGTGTTCTTTAAAGAGGCGAGAGCCACACATGCTCTGGAAAGCAGAAAGTCTCCAGCCAATACAGATAACTGCATCATCAGAGACACAAAGGAATGTTACGAAGATAATTTTCTTTACTCAATTAGCAATTCCCTCGGAAAAAGAACTCAGTAATCAAATGGCTTCTACGTTTACACTAGACAAATCATCTGTTGAAGAGGATCTTGTCTCTTTTGACCATTTACCAAGAATGAAAAAAATAACTCCCTTATCACATTCCAGAGAGTTAAGAGACTAGATATGTTATACATTCAGATAACTTTGAAATAATGTAAGCCCACTATTGGAACCAAAGCATGCTAAATTGAATTACTCCCTCCGTCCCATAAAATAGTTCCCGCACTGACTTGGATCGGAGTTTAAGAAAGTGGGAATAAAGTGGAAATGTATGGTTGTGGTTGAGTAAGAAAAAGGTAAATGAATGGTAGCCACAAAAAAACATTCCAAAAAGAGAAATGAGAACTATTTTTTGGGATGGCCCAAAAAGGAAACCGGGAACTATTTTGCAGGACGGAGGGAGTATATCATAACAGGCCAGTAACCTTTAGTGTGAAGAAAGATAGCTTTATATCCATCTAAAAAGTAAAATGTATACTTGTTACATGTGCTCTCCTAAAAAATGGCGGTAAGAGAGGCTAGAGAACCTACCGTTATATATTAAAGTATGTTAAATAACATGACTTTCATTGGGACACTTGACTTGCTACATTTTTCTTTAAAGATCAAAACATGTTGTTTCGTATACAAATAAAAGAAACGACAGATAGTGTTGTGTGTGGGAAAACTAACTCGAGTACTCGACAATCGTAATATAGACGTAATACTAAAAGCTTACAGCTATGAAATCTAGAAGCAACAAATCACATCAGTTTATTGATTTCTAATTAAAGAGAACACATTGAGGCACAAAATCATGGTGTACCTTATTTCCCATAACAAAATTGAGTGAGCCTATCCCACGCCTAGTTTCAGCATCATCCAACACATCATCATGAAGTAAACTAGCAACCTTTGAGATAACATGTAATAAGCATCCAAACAAGATGGATATGTCTATATTTAGGGGAAATAGACAGAGAAAACAAAAACCAATACCAACATAACCCTCCTATTTTTTGTCATATTGAAGAAAAGTTCAAGTCACATAGAAGAAAAATATAATCAGGAAAGAGCCGACATATTGCAAAAATATGCAAGAAATGTTTGAAGCTTATCTGTGTCCTTGAGAACGCAGAGTGGAATAGTAGGATTAGTAAAAAACTAACAGCTCAAAAGGTTGCCAAAACAAATGAGAGGTTGAGAGACATGAGAGTTAATACAATATTAACCATGGGAATAGAAACATTAATACAAACATCGCATTGAGCGATTTCACCTAAGAAAAGGAGATTGCAACCTGAGAAAGTAAGAACAAGGGAAATAATGCACCCTTTCTCTCCGAATTACTCAACTACGTCTCATGAATTATTTCACTAACCAGATCTTATACGAGGAGAGGGATAAGGAGGCAGCTTCCCCCCATCCCCTATGCATATATAATATACAACTATACATCTATATATACACATATCAGCATGTGTTGGTAATATTATATTAAGGACAAGTAGCGCTATGGTTAATGCATGTACACTTGACAGAGTGGTAATGTTCCAGATTTATATCCATATGTCCAAAGTTCAAAACTTTTCCCACGCATATATAATTTTGATTCATTTTAAGCCCTTTTATAAACAAAATTAATAAAAAATGATCTAGGATATTTCTGTGTTGTGTTTGCCATATGTCAAAGGTTAAACCGTTAAACTATTTAAAATGACAAAAAAATCAATTTAATAAGTAATTGGTAAGATATTTACTATTATACTTTTGCACAAACATAATATATATTGAGATATTTTTGTACATACTTGTGTGTTTGCAACTTAAATTAGCTCCAGTCATATGCTTCATATGTCTTATTTCAACTCGTCTCTTGATCCACATAATTTTTAGTTATGTGTTTGATACAGAGTATTTGTTTATAAGAAAACGAAACTACATAAACCACAAAATGTTTTTATATGAACAAGGAATCCTTATACTATTATTATTATTACTGTTAGTTAGTAGTAGTCTCCTATTAGTATTACATAGTACCATACTACTCCCTCCGTCCCAAAATAATTGTCTCGTTTCTTTACCTTCCTTATTTGGTAAAGAAATCTATACCAAACAGTGTCAAACAGTGCAAAACAGTGTCAAATAGTGTTGCTACAGTGCCAAAAAGTGTCGCTACAGTGTCAAACAGTGTCGCTACAGTGCCAAACAGTGTCGCTACAGTGTCATTTTCTTAATCTGTGTAAAAATCCAAACGGGACAATAATTTTGGGACGGAGGGAGTACTATTTAAGTATTCAGTTTTAGTCAACTTCTTAGGGAGTGTTTGCAATAGCTTAAAAAAAAGCACTTCTCAGCTTTTGGCTTAAAAAAGCACTTATTTACCAAACACTTCCAATTTTTACTTTTTCTCGGCTTGCGTGTGAAAAGTGTTTTTCCCTTTTCTATTACACAAAAAACACTTATTTTACCAAACACTACCAACTTTTACTTTTCAAAATCACTTTTTTCTCAAACACTATCAACTTTTACTACTAATCACTTTTTCATTACATCTCCAAAAGTGCTTTTTTTAAGCAGAAGCAGTTGCAAACACTCCCTTATTAGTCTAGCTTTTTTCTCAGTATGATTATGGCTCTTGAAATAGCTATATAAGGTTATTCGGTATTGAATATTGATTAATAAAAACCTTTCGAAGAATAGATTCTTGGGTGCCTTGACAAGGTCGGACACCGATCTATTCTTTCTTAGCCTTATTTATTGGCCTTCATTCTCGTTCTCTTTAGATCCGTACCATGCCCGTAACATTTTTCCTAAAAAGGAAATGTGAAATAAATTTAAGGGACAAAACAAAAAGACAGGTATGACATTATAGTGTTCTCGGAAAATGAATACATCACTATCTTCAGTTGGTTTTAGAGTACAGTACTCTCAATGTAGTTCAATGTTCGTAAAATGGTCTTTGTTAATACTATGGTGCGAGTTTGACGCCCCAAACAAATTTTCTAGATACACCATTGTATCCAGGTTTGGTCTTTTCACTTTGAATTGTTCAACTAACCTAATCTACCACTAACCTGTCCCTAATATCCAGTAAAACCAGAACAGTGTGCCATACAGTAAATATATCCATAAGATGCTCTGAGCAAAAGTACAAGAAATAAAAAGAAAACTAACATGGATCATCTCAGTGATCTCCGCTATACACTGTTGCCTTTTGCGGACTTCCATGGGGGAAAATGAATCAAACATTGCCTCAGATGGTGGTCTTATAACTGGTGGTCCATTTAATGCTGTTGCCATCAACAACACAACCTACAAAGTACATTAGCCCCATAAAATTATTTTGGTCAAGGCAAAGCATGGTGGATCAAACTTCTAAGTACAATTAGGCATGCCATCTAATAGTCTCATAAACGCAAGATGGACCAAAATGATGTGTTGAGCAATCATATCCTTTCAGGATAATACTTTTATCTGGAGGAGCATCTTCAAATGTTCAAAAGATTTCAAAAAATTTGTGCGGCTCCACGTGGACTACCTGCAAGGTCTTGATGGAATATGCTCTAGCAGTCCTGCCCAGGTCATAACCTACCATTCTAATTGTTAAAATGGTTCATCCATTTGACCTACCTAAGGTTATTTTCATGGATAACCATTTCCTACTTCATTCCACTTTTAAGTATATGCTGAATTTCCTCTTCAAATATGGATAAGATGTGGCAATGCTAAAGCTGCCATCTGGCACTAATAATAGTACATCTATATACAGAACTATTATTCAGAACTTGTTTGGCACAGACTTGTTATTGCAAAAAATCACATTCTGAACTTGTTTGGCTCACACTATTGTTTCTTGTGAATATTCTTATTGCTCACGCTTTTTGAAAAGGATGCTTTCCCTTTACCTACCTCTAAAAGTCCATATTATTAGGGTTTGGCCCAGCTTCTGCTATTTGTAGTACGTAAAACTGAATAACAAGATATGATCAAACAAACCAAATCACTGCAGAACGTAAGTGTTTAATTGTCTTCTCAGATCTCAAAAAATCAATAGAATGCCCAAAAAATTAATGGCAATTAACCTAATAGTTTAAGTCACCAGAACACTTAGGGTGTCAAAACTTGAATTGTAATCTAGCGAACACCAATTAATACCGTAGGTCGGAGTCTCTTTCCTTCCACCCCCATCCGGAAGAAATATTCAGCAGCTGAAGCAAGCTTGGGTACCTGGATAAAATTAAATTAGACAACCATCTTCTAACAAAATCTAACTGTGCATATTGCAGGGCCAAATATTCAAACCTCTGCAACAACCATTGACCTCAACTTGTCTGCCACGAGTGAAAGTTCATCAGCCACTAGTGAGAATGGATCTACTTGCTCCTGGGATGGAGATAAAATGAAAATAAAGCGCGGAAATCAGTGAGTCAGTGACACAATTGCAATGAAGGTATATTAAATAGGCACAAAAAAATAAGAAATTGATAGAGTAAAGAGGTAAAGAGATAAGCAACTAAAAAAACGATCAAGTAATGTTAATGAGGTAATTATGATCTATCAGAAATGATGCAGCCAGTGTTAAACAAAATACTACCTCCGTCCCCCTAAGTTTGGGACAAGAGAGGGTGACATGTTTATTAATAAAAGTGAGTTTATGTGGTTGATATTGAATTGATAAAGTAAGAATAAAGTAAGAATGATTTAGAACCACACAAATTTTACCAAATAAGGTATGAGACAATCTTGATGGGACGGACCGAAAAGGTAAAATGGGACAATCATAGCGGGACGGAGGGAGTACGAGTTTGTAGATCCTTTTTCAGACCATGCTGTATCCAAATCTTAGTATGAGCTATGCCAGAAGAGAATCTACATACCACTCTTCAGAAAAGAATATTTCCACTAATTAATTTCTACATTCTATGATTATTTTGGAGAAAAATGTACTACCAACAGCATTGGAGATAATCAGCAGGTATGTTTCATAATTAAAACGTTAAATGTCCTGTAACCTCAGCTATGTTTTGGTGATGAATGTTCTGCCCGATAGTTCTCACAGCACTTGAAACCCATTCATAAATTCCTCTCTGGCCAGATACCTACTAAACAACAATAAAGAAAAAAAAAATAGTGAAGACCAGTAAGCACTGCATTATAACATGCAAATTAAAAAAAATAGGAATGCAGATTTGTAATGAAGAAATCAAGTAAACAAATATGCCTCTTTTGACGATTCAAAATAGTGCATTGTGTAAGGGAGGCTTCCTTGGCCCAATAGGATGTGCTTGAGAGTGAAAAAATTCAATACAGTTAGTATGACCAGAAATAAGGAAACTGCAGGATCAAGATCAATAGCCCCTCAAAAATGACTAATCTTAAAAGGAAGGGTTCCCGAAATCCTGGGGGTCCAGGGTTTGAATCCACTTATTATAAGGAACAGAAGGTGGCTTAGAATATGCCCTTTCCCTGACCCTGCTCTGAAGGAGCTTTCTCACTGGGTATGCGTTTGTCTTTGCAAAGCAAAAGCTGGTAAATGACGATCTTATAGTGAGGATAATAACAAGGTCATCTAGAGGTTTACAGACAGACGGAGAGATTCCTAAATGTTAATGTTAAGGTGAGCACCGACTTTGGAAGGAAATGTGCTCCCCAACCCATAGTTAGTAGAAGAAACAAACTTTAAATCAAAAGAAGGTTTGACATTTCATGCAATTATAAGAGGGTGTTTGGATCTGATTCTCAAAACTGATTCTGCTCCTTCAAGGAGCAGAAGCAGAAGCAGGAGTGTTTGGGTGAAATTCCAAAAACACTTTTGATGCTCTAATTTACTCCCAGAATCAGTTTTTTTTAGAAGCTGGGGGGTACCAGCTTCTGAAAACTGATTCTGATTCTGTTTCTGCTTTAAAAAAGAAGCAGAAGCATAATCAGTTCCAAACACCCCCTTTCCCTGATTTTAGGGTGTTTGTAAAGCATATGCACATCAAGTCATCAACTGAAATTGAGGCAAGGAGCCAACAGTTGGCCTTAATCCACTGAAATCATGTTCTCCTTTTCTCAACATATTCTAAGCATAAACCAGTCTCCAAAACACAAAGATTTTTTCAGCCTACCTGGCCAGCGCTGTTAAAAATTAGGGCAAATATTCTCTCACTGAGACCTAAGAGTACTATTGCGCCACTTCTGAGCGTCTCTAGTTAAACAGACCGCACATAACATTAGATTTATTTACCAAAAGTTCAAAAGTCAAACAAATCCTTGGCATAGAAACAGTTCAACAAAACTCCCAGGACTACCAGAATATGCCAATACAGTAATACTACTCCGTATTATTATTGCAGCAACAGTCCACGGTAGAAAGAAAGAAAAAAGTCGCTACCCTAGATGCAGACCAGAAAGGCAGCCAAGATTACTTCTTTTGAAATTAAAGCACGCTTGGCCTCTGAGATGAATAGCTAGAGCAGTTGTAATAGAGTAAAAACTTGAAAGTGAAAAAAGTGGGAAAAAAAACAAGCTCCTCCGACCTTTCGGGAAACATCTACTGGGGATAAGTAGTCTGTGCTTGAACCCAAGTGGTGCCGGTGATAGAGCTGATCCATGGGAAAGCATAATATCCTTCTAAATCTACTGAACCCGCCGCTTCGAGATAATTCTCTGGAGAGTAACATCGCCTCTTCGCTTTCTTCTTCTTCTTCTTCTTGGCCTCAAGTGCTCCGCTGGTGATGTATACAGTATACTATACTATGTCTGAGATGGAGAAGGAGCGATTAAGCGGCGGTTGCGTCAGATTGAGCCGGGTTGAGGAGTGACGTAGAGACGGAGAAGACTTTGAGTGGTGATGATAGGATCAAACCGACATGCATGAATGAAATTGATTTAGAAAATGCAGTTCTGCCACGGCGGAGGGAGGAGGATCCTTTCACAAGAAAAAATCTAGCCGCGTGGACGGGCGGCGGCCTTCAGTGGATGTAATACTCATCTCGCGGTTGCCTTGAAGGAAAAACGGGAGGGTAGATAACGAATTAACGATTCTAAACTTAGGCTTTATGTATTTATTCTCTTTTTTTTACTACTATTAATTAGGCTTGATCAATTAGATCACATCTAGACAATTGTAAATTAGATAGAGATCATTGTCAGATGAGACCAAAAAATACTAGAAAAAGCAGCATTTTTTTAAGCAATTCGTAAAAAAGATGCAACTTTTTTAAGGGGAACTTGATTTGGAATCCCAATTTTTGGGTGACGTGAACTTTGCATTCAATTTTCAAAAGAACTTTGATTTTACATCCTGTTATATAAGATTTTGTGAATGAAAAATTCTGTGGAGTGCAAACTCAAAGCATTTTTTAAGTGAAACAGGGTGCAAAGTCTAATACTGATATTATCCAAAAAGTGATGTGCAGAGTCAAATTCTCCCTAAAAATGGGTGTATACAAAAAACTACTAAAATGACTACATCTTGCTCCACATTTGTTTTATTTTACATAATCAATGCTTAAAAAAGGGGAAAACTTGAGTTTATACCTCATTTTATTGTTCAAATTGAACTCTGCACCTCTCTTTTGAAATTCTTTGTGTTTGCATCCCAACTGGTGAACAGTGTACCCGGGGGAGTAGCTTATCTGAGGGGCTATTTGAGGAATAACCTAGAGAGAAGTCAGAGCAAACAAGTAGGAGAGAGAGAGTCAAATGTATTAAATGAACTCAGCGTGTTTTACAAGGAGAATAAGGGCGGCTATTTATAGCAGCCATAAATGCGACGAGAGTTCACGTGTCAACAATCTAACGGCCGAGGGGTCACCTCAATCGGGGTGGCACCGGAATTCGCATGTGCGCCGCATTAAATGCGGTGGGTGGACGTGACGCCGCATTAAATGCGGTGGTTGCTTGTCTCCAAAGGGAATCTTCGATGATTGCGTTGTAGCCGAAGGCCCCCTGTGGCCAAAGGCTTGGTGTAGCCGAAGGCTACCCTTATGCCGAGGGCACGAAGATGCCGAAGGCTCCCGAATTCTGCCATTGTCTCCCAGTGGCTCTGTATGCTCAAATCTGGCTGTCCTATGAGATTTGGAACCCTCGGCCATGGGGCCGAAGGCACCCGTATGTGCACCGTGGGCTTCTTGACACTTGGGGCGCTGTGCTTTGGGCCTCTTGTGCTTCTTAGGCCTGTTGGGCCTGTGTTGAAGTAGTAGGAGTCTGTGGGCCGGGGGTCCCCAGGGCATATACTCCATCACCAACATTGTATAAAAAGACAAAAATGTTCATCCATTAACAATTTTAATGGTCTTCAACATATTTATGATCGAGGGACACCTTTAACAAAAGCTAGATAATTACTTTACAAACTTTTCATAGACAAAAAATAATAATTGCTAACGATGTTTGTAAACTGTAAAAGAGATGTGTAAAAACCTGAGTGAGATGCTTGAAATAATATAAAGTATTAATTATGTGAAAATAATCTCAACCATTGAATACTGCAGATATACGAAGTAATAAACAATACGTAAATAGTTGGGAGTTTTTTTGGGATTTTTATTGTACCTAAAGTATTTTGAGATTTTTTCAATGATTGAAATTATTCTAAAATAGTTTTTTTTGGGTAAATATTCTAAAATAGTTGATATTTTGAATTATTTCGATCCCTAATATTTGACTCGGTTGACATTATTCTTGATCATATTTCTTTTTTTAAACATTTGTATTTGTTCAATTGTTCGTGCATGACCAAGGACATCTTTGTTAGTAATATACGGTACGTGAATAATACAATAATACGTACGTTCGTGTATAATACGATACAATTATATAAAATACGGCTTAATATATGTTTCATACGTTCGTGAAATATATAAAGATACGGACACGTTTTAAACGTTTCACAATTTAAAAATACGGCATATAATATGTGTCTTACATACTTATTTAATGATAGAAATAAAGAGTTATTTAACATTTGCACCACAATTTTCAACAATTTAAAATGTATGGAATATTTTTTTTTGCCAGATTTACGGATTTAAATGCATAGGTACGATACGTAATAAAAATGACATTGCCTATTTAAGTAGAAGTGGAGAGATATTACTAGAAAATAGTTGATACTACTTTGACCGTGAGTTTAGTGAGCCGCCACAACATTTGTTGATCTCTTTGGAGTCTTGGTATGTGTGGAGAACAAAAGTAATACAGTAGTAGTACAATAGAAATATCGAAACATATTACGAATTTAAGAAGCTAATTCATTAAATGTAATGACCATTAAACAATTAGCGAAACATATAAGACATAACGTTTTTTAAGCAATATAAATAATATTGAGTAGATTGACATGCATTTTGTTTCAATTGTATCACTTCATTAGGCTTCGTTTAATGGTGTGTGTTTTTAATAAAATATGTATCAATACATACAGTACGTGTATTATACATTTTATCCTTAAAGTATGTGAGTTTTTCAGAGAATTTTCTAAAAAATTCGTAAACAGGAGTATTATACGTAATAAAATATGTATCAATACGTACGGTACGTGTATTATACATTTTAACCTTAAAGTACGTGAATTTTTCAAAAAAAAATTAAAAAACTCATAAACATGTGTATTATACGTGATTTATAGGTTCGAGTGTATTATACGCGAATAAACTGACAAAAGTCTAAGTATAGAGAGTGGAGCACACGGGAGATTTTAACAAACCTTGACACCTTGTAAGTTGTAAGACCAAACCCGGAAAATAGCATAGGAAACACTTGCATATATTCAATGATGATCCACCAGCTTGAATCTGAACCGCGGTTAGGCTTCAATACCGTAGTCCATAGGGGAAGGGGAAGAAGATGACGAAATTGGTGTAATAGCAGGGCCGTGAAATTGAAAACATTTAGACATCAAACCCCAACGAAATCCCAAACGCGGAGATCAGAGACGGCCGTTTGCAGTATGAGTGACCTCAATAACCCCGCCTCTTTCCCGCCTCAGCCTCAGACGGTGGCGTCCACTGACGATTCTCACCCTCCGCCACCGTCGACCTCTGACGAAGCCCCTGCTCAGATCCCACAAGATGCAACCCCTCCTCCCCAATTTGATCCTAGCCGAAGTAATTTTCCCTTTGTCTGTATCCACGATTCACTATTTCACTGCTTGAGATTTTCGATTTGAGTATTTAATCGAATTTAATATGCATACACTTTCTCTTGATTGCATTTTAGTGATTGGCATCATCAAAAGGAAGGCTTTGATCAAAGATTTGGCTGCTGTATACCATGCCGAGTGCCTTTCATATTGTCAACAGCTTTTGGAACTTCAAAGAAAACTAGAAGAGGTAAGAAATCTGGACATCATTTTTATGTCCTTTCACATATTCATTAGCTAATTCTTTTTTGTCCAATTAGCTTTTATCTGGTCCATGAGGTACATAGTTGTTAGTACAGTTGTGCTTGGCTTTTTCTTACTATAGATCAAATCTTGTCCCATTTTACAGGTAAAGATAATGAATTTATGTACTACGTAGTAGATATAATGTTCTATGATTTCTTTTTTCAATTTTTATTTGTACATACCTGAATACGATGTTACCATAAGTCCATGACATCTTTAGGAGTGTATATATACTCTAGTTCTGGTCTTCAATCCATTTCTATGCCGGTTAAGGTCCTTGAGGAAGAGAGGAACAATAAGTTGGTTATTGCCCATTGCCCTAATGACTAATAATGATAATTAAACAAGAGTAATCTTCTGAGTCACCGGAAGTCTTTCTTTAATATGAGAATTTGTACCCACTCTGATTTACGTTTGTAGTATTTCATATTCATCTGTAAATGTAGGTAGTAATACAAGTTTAGGCTCATTCTTTCTTTAAAATGAAGCAAATATGTGGGCTATATTATAATTGGTTCTTCTATTCCCCCCCAAATATTGTTAGTTGTTTTGTACTTTGTATCATGTAAGAAATTTTTATTCTACATAACATCTGTATGCATAGCAGCTTAGTGTTGATTTAATTGTGCCACATAATGCAATACATACTTAAATCATTGTATAGAAATGTGTGAATACTACCTGTGAAATTTTATGCTAAAACTCACATATTAGAAAGTTCATGATGTTTGGACTGCATAACTCATCATGCTAGTTAGAGGTAGTAAGTTAGGGGATTACAGAAGAGCCAAAAAAACTTTCGTTACTTCTCCTATCAAGTTTGACATTCGAAACTTCAAAAGCCTTAATAGCTTTGAAAAATCCTTACCTCCAATCATCTTTTTATTTTTTTGTTCTTGCAGAAGTATATGTTTGTTTTTGTTGGACATGTATTTTTGCCCTACTCTTGCATCACTCACTATTCAACAACTCATGCATTGATTTGGCTGACTCTATTAAAATTGATGAAGTTTTGGCTCAAGTCGCTGAATTGGATGAATCTACTAAATAATGAAAAAATATATTTAATTAATAAAGAAAAATCATATGAAAAATAGCTAAAATTGTCTTATACAGTAATTTTATTCCTCAAAAAAGTAACTTCAACCTTACTTATTGTGATTATTACACAATTCAGCACATTCAATCAAAAGTTATGAGCCTGTTTGTAATACTAAAAATGACGAATCGGTTGCATATGCTCAAAATGATGAATTTCTTTCCGAATTATGGAAAAATTATATCTATAATATATTTTTATTAATAAAATAAAGAAAAATTACATGAAAATAGCTAAATTAATCCTCTCCAATAACTTCAAACAATTCAACCAAAAAATTAATTCTCACCTTACTTGTTTTGATGATCACACAATTTAGCATGCGAAATCAAAAGTTACTTGTTTGGTAAAAAAGTTGGTTGATAATGCTAACAAGTTGAAAATAGGGGTTACCAAATGAACTCTACTAGTTTGGTAAATACCTTGTGTGATAAGGTTGTTAGACATAATATAAGAGTTACCAAAGTGACTCTAAATAGGACTATAAGAGTGTATGTATGATATATACACCTGAGCCGTCATTTGCCACATTATGTATTTTGGGACGTCTAAACCAACTGTTCTCTAATCTTCTTCATACACTTTTTGTTATTTTGTCAATGAACATGAGCTTATAAAATTTTGCAGCCACAAGTTGACATAAAAACTCCCGAGGATCCAAGGAAAGAGCTGTCAAGACCCCCAAAGAGATTAAAGAAAGCACGTTAAGCACCCAGTTTACTCGACGGAGTCAATCAGTCAATTGAAAATTAGGAAAGATTTGGCATGAGCCTCCTGTTTATGTAAAAGTTGATAGTTTTAAACTATTAGCCTACATGGCTCTTTCCATTGTGATTTTTTAACGTATAGTAGTAGACAATGTTGAAAGGAAAACCACACTACGTTTAGTTATGTCTAAACACGCTGTGAATCTGAAATATCTGATGTACTAATGTGTTAGGAGAAAGGAGGTGTCAAGACTCAAGATACCCACTTCTTAGGCTCTGATAAATATGCTGGACAGTTTTTTCCTCTACCCTCCAGTCTCACGAGTCTTATCTTATCTTTCCCAAAACAATTGGATAATACACTGTAATACATTAGTTTTTTTTATAAATGAAACCAGAGATAGGAGTATAGGAGTAGTGTCAATGAGAATCTATGAGTCTGTCATTAGACATAGTGAAACAGCCAGCACGCCATGTAGCCATTGGCTTGGTGGTTCCTAGGGTGTCACAGTGTCACCAACGTGAGCCGAGCTGAGTGAACATGTTGAGCTTAAAGTTCGAGCCTGTAAAACTTGGGCTCGAACCTGTAAAACTTGTGTTTGAGTAAGAGCTTGAAGCTCATAGAGCTCAAACCATGGGGCTCGAATTTGACTTAAAATGTTCAATGTTTCATTGCTCAATAAATTTTACAAAAAATGTTTAATAGGGTGGACTCATTGTCTCAATTTTTAATCAAAGAATTTGAAAGAATTCTTTCATCTGCTTTGGGTACTAAAGACTCTAGATGAGAAAATGGGTAAAGAAGTGAGGGTGTCTTTGCTGAGCAGATAGCGCATTACTCAAGAGATGATTTCATTGGTCATGCTTTATAGAGTGAGAAGAGGACTCTTATTTCTTCGAAAGAGGGTCTATGGGACTCTGACACCAATTAGGACATTTGTAATAAAGCTAGACTGGTCACGAGGACAATTGCTTGCCTACAACGAACTTAAACACTCAAATCAAGATATACAAGAAAAAACATCAGAGGTCGATTGAGCTTTTATGATATACAAGATATACAAAATCACGTATGGAGATTCTCGATTGAGCTTTTATGATCCATGGGGAAGGTTTTATTGTTGCAATTCGGGTTGTTTGGTTTTATTTTGTTCTCTTCTATTTTGCATTTTTTTCTTTTTGATTGTACTTTACCTTCTTTTTCTTTAATAAAATTGTTTTTTCTTCATAAAAGAAAGTGAAAGTTATAATATCAAATAAGTGTTACAATTATACAAATTGGGGGTAATATTATTTATTTCACTATAGAATTTTAGAATGTTAATTGTATCTACGTGAATGCTAAAAGTATTTTAAATTATGTAATCTCTCTGTCTTGTAAAAAGGATCACATGCCTTGAACTTTGAGGTTTTTCATTTTTTCCAACAGTGCCTACATCCTTCCGAGTTCCGACCATCGGCGCTCGCATTTCTGTTCGCATCTCTGCCATTGATCGCTCCAACGATTTTTCCAGATTATTTATCCGATGCTCCATGTTCAATCGAGTGAGGACCATACACAGGTGCAATGATCGTAAGCTTTCTTTGATACCAATGATAGATAATTTAACAATCACAATAGAAACTTGTAGTATATTCATGAAGATTTAATGACGGAGAACAGTCAATAACGAGAGAAGAAATTTGAGACTCTTCGAGTGCTCTCACACTCCCAAAATCCCAATCTCGATCCCAAAATTCTGCCTCTCCTTCTACTCACGGTTCACCCCTATTTATTCTTTTTCTAATGGGCATGTCCACTTCTATTTAATAATAGGGCATAAACCCCTTTTATTTGTTAGAACCGAAGGATAAAGTTGGTAAAATATAAGGGTGAATAATTATGGCTAAACCGGATATCACTTCTAGTCACGTATAAAATACGCTATCCTAAAAGTTTACTATCTACCCTTATCACAGTAACCGGATTACAAGATATAACTTTTGGGATAAAAAGAAGGTGTATGGTGTATTTTAGTTACTGATAAAGTAATACCGAACAAGTGATTTGTATATAAGGTGGTCTAAGTACTTCTACTGGGCCTTGGTTGTCTAGGCCACCGTTAGGATGGCCGTTCGATTGGACCTTCTTCTTCACCTTCGGGCACTCCCTCTTGAAGTGTGGACCACCACAATCCCAATAAGAGCCTACATTCTTATCTTTCAGTTTCTTTTGAAACTTGGAACCTTTGGTGAATTTCCTGAAATGTTTTTTTATTTTTATTAGTCTCACTTCATTGTCCCTCCTCCATAACATTTATAGAGGAAATTGGAAGGTCGTTCTTTTTACCATTGTCACATTCACGCAACTTAATGCCTTCTTCAATTTGAAGTCGGCGACCCAGTTGCTCCATTGACAAATCTTCCTTTTTACGTTTGAGACTATTTCTCACTTCATTCCATGACAGTGGTAATTTGTCAATTATAGAACCGACTGCAAAGGTTTCATTTACATGCATGTTGTGTATCGAATGTTGATCATATAAACGTTGAATTTCATAAAATTGTTCTGACCGGGCGAGAATCCACCATTTTGTAACTATTAAAGTTACTAATGAGAAATTTCTTACTCGAAGCATCCTTGGTCATGTACTTAGATTTTAAGGATTCCCACAACGTTTTAGCATATTCAACATTTTGAAACACATCAAAAAGAGAATCGCACATACCATTCAAAATATGTTCACGGCAGATATAATCATCATTGTCCCACCTTATGCAGCGGCGACTTATTTCCAAACTCTCGTTATTATCATCCTCGGGCGGCCTCGGGGTGCTTAACACATAGACAACCTTCAAAGTAGCAAGCAGAAAATGCATCTTTTTCTGCCACCTTCGAAATTTCACACCTTCAAACTTTTCCAATTTTTTAAAATTGGTGCTGATGATATCGCGTTGAGTGGCGGCCATATTTTCGGGATAGTAAACTTTTAGTTTGTTAGAAACAGAGGATAAAGTTGGTAAAATATAAGGGTGAATAATTATGGTTGAATAGGTTGACTAGATCAGCTTCTAGCCGCGTATAAAATACGCTTTCCTAAAAGTTTACTATATAACTTTATCACAGTAACCGAGATAAATGATAGAACTGTTGGGATAAAAAGAAGGTGTATGGTGTATTTTAGTTACCGATAAAATAACACTGAACAAGTGATTTGAATATAAAGTGGTCTAAGTACTTCTATTTTATTACTACAGATAATAAAATAGACATGATCCTTGCTTATTTATATGTAAAAAGTGACTCTTCCAAATGATCCTGTTTCTAGTTTAACTGGATGCGACTCTTTAAATGGCCATTGAGCCTTTCAAAGTGAGAAACGGTGCATCATAAATAAAAAAGAATTTACCCTAAATAGGACTAAAAATGTTTGTAAATTCTAAAATGGGACTGCCATGTTTTTAATTCCCAAAATGGGACTAATTACTGTCATGTTTTGACAGTACCAGACTTTAATCATGATAGTATTTTCCAAACTTGACAGTAATTACTCCTATTTTGGGAATAAAAACATGACAGTCCTATTTTGGAATTTACAAACGTTTTTGGTCCCATTTCAGGAACTTTCCCATAATAAAAGGACATGTCATCCTTTTAAAAACTTTTTAATATAATACAAATTCTTGCCCTTTTCCATAAAAACCGCCACAAGAAAATTCTTTAAAATCCAAACTCTAATATTTAAAATCGGCACATATGACTAAACATATTTAAGTAATGTTATTATAATTATTATGTGACCACACGTGCACAAACGTGTTCTCATAATATATATAATAATCATTATATCTAAATAACATCATTTTAATAAATCATACCAATTGTTTATAAAATGATTTAAGGACCATGTAAATTAACAATTGAGCTTTATTTTTATTTTCAATAAATCTCCTACATTATTGTACAACATTAAAAGACTTGAAAATATTCTTATTCTAATATTGTTTTAGGTCTCTCTTAGGTCATAATTGAAGACTCAAATTATGACAAGCTGCTATTTTAATTAATTCTAAAAACCATCATAGAATTCGGGTCGGGTCTGCATAATTTGGTTGGCAGTGGAGTAATTGTAAGTGAGCTAATGGCAGTGGAGTAATTGTAAGTGAGCTAAAGCCAAAGTGATTCTCCATGTTACCATATACTTGTCTGTTTAACTACGGCCCTATGTATGTGTGTAAGAGCTAAGATTAGTGTGTCATCATATCAACGCAAAGGACAATGAATCCCCACAATTTGCCGTACCCCACTTTCATCCATCCTTTTCTCATTTTGTTTGCATCCTCTCCGTTCTGTTTAAACCCTAATTCCGATTTTGAATCTCCATAGCGAAGATTATAGAAAGAGAAGCTGCACCCTTTCTTTCTCTCACCCTCGAAACCCTATTGGGTGGAGAAAGGAATGAAATTGGGATGGAGGTTGAAAACCCAAGAATCGGAAATGGCGATGACGGAGATATCAAGAGGAGTAATGGGGACGGCGGCGGCCTCGGGAGGCTTTACGGCTGGCCGGCGTCGCGGATTGTCCGGGTTTCTCGAGCTTCTGGGGGGAAAGACAGGCACAGCAAGGTGTGGACTTCTAAGGGCCTAAGAGACCGCCGCGTCCGCCTCTCCGTCAACACTGCTGTCCAGTTCTACGATTTGCAGGACCGCCTCGGCTACGACCAGCCCAGTAAGGCGGTGGAGTGGCTGTTGAAGGCGGCAGCTCCGTTCATCGACGAGCTTCCTTCTTTGAACGCTTCTTTTCCTGATACGCTGCAGCTAACCGACGAGAGAAGGCCTAGAGGCGGCGGAGGAGGAGGAGGAGAACAGCAGCACAGTAGCCCGTCCGACACCAGTAAAGGCACCGGTGGGCTTTCTCTTTCCCGGTCGGAGTATCGCGTCCTGGCCTTGGAACGAGCTCGGGAGAGAGCTGCAGGAAAGGAGAAGAGCAAAGAAAATGCAAACCCCCTTTCCCAAAATACAAGCTTTACGGAGCTGTTGACCAGCGGCGGCGCCGGCGGAAATAACGTGAAAGGCGAATCCGATTTCTTTTCCGTTGATTATGTCACCAATGGGCTATTAACCCGTTCTGCTGTTCGTTCACCCTCCGGCGACTATCCGGCCCATCAAATCCACCTGGGAAACCCTATGATGACCCCTCCGGCGTCTTCCCCCTTGTTCAGCCAACAATTCTCCTTCGTAGCCGACCACAACCACCAGCAGCAGCATGACGACCCTAACAACTACAATCTGAATTTCAGCATCTCGTCTTCTTCCTCGGGCCTTGCTGCTTTTAGGGGGACCCTTCAGTCCAATTCATCCTCTTCTTCTCCTTCTCCGTCTCTATTGCCTCCTCACCTTCAGAGGTTTCATCCCATTGACGGAGCACCAACAAGTTTCTTTACGTCCTCGAACTCCCATGTGGACAACCATCACCACTTTCTCCATGGGTTTGATGCCCGTTTGCAGCTCCACTATGGTGACCCGCAAACCGATCTTAAGCCCAAAGGAAAGAACTGATCTCACAACGGGCCGGCCAGATCTTTCTCTAGCCCATCTTCAGACAAATGGTAATCCTCAATGCAGCTTTAACTATTATCATCAAAACTGCTACTACTATTATTATTATTATTATTATTATTATTGTGGTAGCCATGTTAATTAATGATCTAATTTTCACACCAAGGTCATAGAAATCTTATCATCATGACCCAACTAATCTGCAGCTATACTATAATTACTTAAACATAGTTGAGAGTTGAGAGCTGACATTGTCTTTATTTAATTGCATATTGAAAAAGAAGTATGTTTGGCTGTTTATTTCAAATTAGTGCAATCGGGGAGCAGTGGGGAGCTCATCATAATATCTGCTTCTTAAAATCCAATTTCATGTCTCCTTGGCAAATAAACATAGAAAATGCCAGGCATACTTGGGTTGTAACAAGATAGTATCTGGTGGTTTGGTTCTGTACAATTGGGTTAAAACTCTGGTTTTTGTCGACGTGTACTCATAAGTATGAAGTAGATTCTATGTGGATAGAGCAGCATTAGCTTCTGATTAGGGCCTTCGTTTAGCAGCATTAATCGGCTCATTTGTTTATCCTTCTTATAAGCAGAATAGTCAATATTCATACAAGTAGTAGAATTTGACTAACTTAAAGACTGTTTAGTAAGTGCTATTTGATTGAAATGCACTTAATTTACCAAGTCTCATGATAGGAAAACGTTTGATGAAATCAATTGTGCCAAATGAGTAAGTCAGATGCTTATTTATTCTATTTATTCGGTAGGTAAGAAGAATAAGCTAATTAATTGTACCAATGAGGCTCTTATTCGGATGAAATTGATTTTGCCAAACAGTTTTGCATTCAGAAAATTCAGCAGACTAATTGATTTCAGCTCAATGGCCCTAACCAAACAGGCCCCAGATCTCCATATATTATTTTAAGAATTCATTAGTTTGTGCAGACTCAAGTGTAAGTCTTGATCTATGATGGAGAAGGCTAGATTGTGCATCGTATATTAATATAAGTACTTGTTTAGATTGGTAGATCGCCATTGGCTATAAGTTTATTGGCTCCAACTTTTAGACAAGCACACAGTAAGGGATTCATGATGGTAAAGGTTTTTGATTAAAATCTGATGTGCATTTGCATATAAGGAAGTGCATAACTTACTTCTGTCTTGTGAATCTTTTTGCTTGAATAGCTTTTATAACAACCTCATAAATGTTCATAATCAATCTGGTATCTTTATATTCAGAAGATATGTCCATCAAGAATGTGGTGTGTACTATCAAATGTCCAATCCATGACCACTTACATAATGTACTATCTTATGACCACTTACATAAGATAATTGAATCTTTTATTCTGTAAGAATGTATTCTTTTAACAAGTCTTATGACTGAGTACATTTACTACAAGCTTAAACCTCGTGCGTTTTTTCACCGCCTCACATGGACACAGGCCGGTTCCAGGTCTCATAAAGGATGAACTTATCGAGTTCTGTTTGAAGGAACCAGAACTGGTTTGGACCAGGATAATCGATTTATACTGCACACAAAAATCGGCCTGTCCCGGAACCAGGACCACCTCTGTTCAGCCCCCCCGCTTTAAAAAACCCTTGTTCGTTAATCCATGATGGGTGATGGAGGGGGGGGGGGGGTCACAAAGATTGCTCCAATACTGCATTTTACCTCGCTCTTGACAATAGATTCAGCTTGATTTTTTCGTCGCCATCGTGTCTAAGTATCTTGTTCAGATGCTTTTTCTGAATTGAATATATGAATTGTTAACTGAGTCATCTACATATACTCCATTTGGTAAGACTGAAATTGTGATGGAAACTCAGTTAAAATTTTAAATTGTCGAGCTATGGCAAAAAAAACACTTAAAATGCAGTCTTTCTAAAATGAAGGTGCAAGAGGGTGTATTCTACAGTTTTCAGTTTCTTTTATTAAAAAAACCAACTGCTCTGGAAATAGTTAATGATATGCTTTTATTTGTTGATAAATACAGCCTTCACATCCATGTGTAATGTTCAATGAATGCTGCAGGTGTGATCGGAGGTGGATGAGTGCTCCTTAGTGAAAGCAAGCTTCCCTGCTGCATCAGCTTGCTCACTTATCCTTATGCTTCTACTACTATCATTATTACTATTATTATTATCACTATCATGACAGTTTCTGGATTTGTTCATTTCAAGCAATTGAGTTTGCAATCACTTATTATATTACTTCATGCATAATTTGCCTTTTGTGTTTATCTTCAATTCTTCATTGATTTGCAATAATGTGTTAAATCACTTCAAACTGGGTTTTCTTCTTCTCTCTTTGAAATCATCATCTTCTTCAAGTACCCCATACATATCAGTTTCATGGAGCATTGTCATTGTTGGGGCAATGGGGAAACTGGTGTAAGTCTCGTCCAGTTTCAGACTGGTATTCACGCCCACTGACCCTCCTTGCCTGTGGGTCATGGGTGGGCATGCGCTGGTTCCTGTCCTGAACGTGCCGCTCTTGAGCAAATTTTTATGGGATACAGGTTTCGGACTTTGGTCTTGAATCGATTTGATCCCCCCCCCCTCCCCCCAAATAATACGCAGTACTTTTTAATGAATTTAAACATGTATGCATAATAATGTCATTAAGATATTTATTATAATTATTTAAATAGAATTGCAACAATGTACTCCGTAGTAAATGTAATTGGACATTGTGTATTTCTAATTTAGAACTATTGCAATGCTTGGCATTTAATTAGTAAATTTGAAAATTGTACATCACATCTGAAAAAATAAATATTGAATACAACACTTCTTCATCTTTGCTTTGAACGAGTGTTGAGTGCATTGTAGGGAAATGTTTGCATAATGTATTGTAATTGCTGTTTTCTTGTTTTGGTAAATACAAAATTTTCCGACAATAAAGACATTTGCATATACAAAGTTATTTGGAGCATTAGGATGTTTCTTTTGGATGGTTTTAGTTACAGATCAGACTAGACTTCCGTAGTTATAAAATACACAAAGACCAGACGTTTATCAGACCAGATTAGTTCAGACCAAATTAGACCAATAAATTTCAGTCCAAAAGAAAACATCCATAGTGGAAAACGATTCTATGAATAACAAATTTTGGAAATGTGTATGGATATTAGGCATGGCCCGGGTTCGGTCGTACTGACCCGGCCTGCCACTGTGCGGGACCGAACCGGACCGGTGAACTGTTTCCGTTATTGGACCCAGGCTTGAACCGAGGGGGGGGGGGGGGGGGTAGGGGCCGGGGTCACATAATTAAGGACCGGCCGGACCGGGCCTGGTCCCAATTTTTTTGGGTTTTTTTTTGGGGTTGGGCTAGTTTTAGGTGGGCTGTGTGTTTTTGAGGGGTTTGGGGGGGGGGGGGGGGGGGGGGGGGGGATAAACACGAAAACACAAAAACAAAAAAGAACTGGCCCGGCCTGGAACCGGTAGACTCTCGGGCCGGTCCCGAGCCTTAACAAGTAAACTCCAAGCCCGGCCGGGCCTAGGCCCGACCCACCCCTAATGGATACTATTATATAAGGTTAAGGAATACCAAAGAATGTGAGAAAATAGAGAGACTTAGAGAGAATAGATTGAGGAAGATAGGAGAACTGAAGAGTTGAAAAGTGTTAAAATTAAATAATGTTTATCCAATCAAATTATTACATCAAATTTATTTTTACATTTTTTTCCTTATTTAATGCATCAAATTCTCTCGTGATATGTAAATTTGACACATTAGCCTTATTTAGAAATTCTTCAAACCTCTATATGTTATAATTATTTATGCCAAAAAAAGATAAATTATTAACATTTTTACATAATTTAGAATTTTAGACAAACTTACTTGCATGTTCAATTATAATGTTAATACTAGTAATCACCCGTGCGTTGCATAGGGTGTAATTTATCGTTATTATAAATGTAAATGGACATATTTATGAATCTATACGTCGGGACATGGGCATAACCAGGGGGAGGGAGCCGATGCCCGTGCCTCCCCTTCACCGGAGATGTTAGGGTATATATATGTACTAGTTACTTTCATGCGCTTTGCGCGATTAGATTTGTGCCCAATTTATGTGTGTGATACAAATATTTAGTTATTATTTTTATAGTCATCGTGGCGGCAAGAGTGGTGAATAAAGGGTTTTGTAAAGAAATATACAATTCAAGGTAAGGATATAAAAGTATCTTCTAAAGAATGTGATTCTTTGAAATATACAATTACATAACGGAATTAATATTTTCAAGATCATCTTCAAGATAAAAAAAGGTAACTATATGCAATAGAAGTCTGTAAAATACTTTCTCCATTCCTAAAAGTTTGAGGCTATTTGGCAAGACTGTTTTTTACGAAACACGTAAACTTTATTTTCGCGTGCTGAATTGTGTAATAAGCAGAAAAAGTAAGCTTGAAGTTCCTTTTCAGGCTATATCGGATGAAGCTACTATAAATGACCAATTTAGTTATTTTACAGATAATTTTTTCTTTATTTCATTAATAAAATATATTTTAATTTTTTTTAAATGTGCAGAATTAGCCAATGCAACTACTCTAGGCAGAACTTCGTAAATTTCAGCACAATTAGCCAAATAAGCTAATTTCGTGCTACCAAACACGCTCTTTGTAAAAAAAATTGTTGTCCCACTAACTTTATCATTTTCTCTTTTAAGTAAAAAATTATGATTCTCGTTAATTTCCCCCCATCTACACAACATCTATCACACAATTTATACTTTATTAATCTGTATGTCAGTCAAACTTGACAAGGTTTTAAAGGATGGTGAGAATAAAAATTGTTTCCAGAACAAAACGTAATAGTTCTTTGAAAGATATATGACCATTCGACCTGATCTTCTATAAAGTTTTTACATAGATACTGCAGCGGGCTAGAGTGTTCTACCTTGAATTAGAATACTTATTCATTATTTGGACCAAGCCACACAAAATGATTGGATTTTGTTATCTGTGTAACACATGGTCTTGGAAAATCATACTTTTCTTTTAATTTTTAATGTGAGAATCTAAAATTCAAAAAGATTTTGGAAAAGTTAAATGGAATACCAAAGATGGAGAGAAACGGCAAGATCATGTTAAACTGTTAAAGCATATTGTACAATCCAATAAAGTTAGATGATTACACCAACACATTTATTCTCCCTAAAATGTCCTAACCCTCATTCATGTTTATAAGATTTTAGATTAGATAAACTCCACACTGCCGGAGTCTTCTTCTTCTTCCCTGCTCCTTGTGTTTTCTATCAAACTTTGTGATGCTATTGTGCGATTTCCGATTTCAGTCTATCCAGATTTAGATGTGTGTTTAACTTAATTCAAACGATGCCGTTTGGTTAAGTATTAAAAAGGGAAAAGGTACAAATATGCCCTGTAGTGTGGGTGTGAAAACAAATATACTCTGTTCTATTTTTTTTGGAGCAAATATATCTTGAATTGTATGTTGATGTACATGTATACCCTTGAACTATTAAAAAGTCCAAAAATACCCCTCATGTTCTTATAAAGTAGCAAATTTACCCTTATTAATTTTAAATAGATAAAATTATTTCAAAAATAACAATTATAACAATTATAAATTCAAATTTTGAAAATAAAGATTTATTATTATGTTAAAATAATAACTATTAAATTTTAAATTGCAAAATTATTACTTGCCGTTGTAAATGAAGCACTGCAAACTCATTAATTTTAATTTTTGTCTTGTTGTGAAATTTTGAACACATTGTTACATTTTATGAAATGACTTTCTATGATTTTGTTTAACCTTAATAAAATTAAATTCACTATTTTCTAATCTTGGAACATATATCATCATCCAAAATATGTAATTTTACTGCAAAAAATGCAAAAAATTAATATTTATTTACATTGCAACACAAGGGAGAATTGGACAAAAGTATAACAAAATTAAGTTGTGATATAAGGGAGAATTAGAAGAAAGTACACTTTTTTTATTTTTCTAGTTTCAAATTTATAATTTATTTTTGGCGTTTTTTTGATTTTTTTTATAAATTTAAAGCCAATAAGGGCAAGTTTGCTCTTTTATGAAGTATGAATATAAAGGGTATATTTGCACATTTTAAAAATTGAGGGGTATGTATGCACTTCTACACAAACTTCAGGGGTATATTTGTATCTTTTTGAGTTTTTGCTATAAGAAATAAATGAAACTACGTCGTTGGTCTTACTGGGAGATAGTTTATTTTGGATTTTCTTGATGTTAAATGCTGAAATTGGACATCCTAAATGATGGGCGTAAGGTCTGAGGTCTGGCGATAGAGGAAGGGGAAGCGTCTGGCCGTCTGCCACTCTACCGCGTCTCTATTGCGTCTGGCATTTACGTTTAAGAGCTACTGTCTACAGGTTGATTATTTATTTGTTCAAAAACACTTCAAACTTGCTATTATTTTATTGTTTTACTAGACTAATTTTAGTTATTCAATTTTGGATTGTTTTGATTTGGGTTTCTTTCGAAGTTGCAATTAATTTATTATATATTTATATAGCATATATAAATACATATATATTGTTGTTTTGCTTCAGCCTTTGCCGCTTTTCGAATTGAAAGAATGCGTAGTAATGCTTTTTTCAATTACTTTGTTCAGCAATTACGCAGTGGCACTCTGTTTTAGGCTAAATTTTTTATCATTTTAATTGTTTGAATGTGTGAACATATATTTGAACATTACATATTCAATAATATAGTGAAATATTTGAATACTTTTAAACCAAAAAATATCAAATAACATTATTAAATAGTAGTAAGATTATTTAATTATTTTAATGAAGAATACTTTTTTTTTAAGTTTTTATATATTAACATATGTTCATTTCTATATAAATTTATATAAAAGTTGACCGGATTTTTCTGACATTGCTCGGGTTGACCTGCCAGATCCGGGTTGACCCGTGACCTGATCATTTAATGAGTTTCGCCGCCCCAGCTCAAAAATAGTTCTGGTTCCGCCCTTGCGTCGGGAAGTAGAATTAAAGTATAAGGTAACTCACGAATTGGGGAATTCTTAATTATATACTATCGTATGAAGTAATATAGAATAGAAGTTTAATAAGCATCAATTTACAAATCTTTGAAGACCCTGTTTTCAATAAGCATTATTTTAACAAGCATCATTTTAATAAGCATTTGTTGAGATTTTCTTTTTCATCGCATATCACAAAGTTCAAATCAGACGAAGTTGTCACCTGTTAAACCTGTCAGACGATGGCGGCCTGCCATTCCATCGGTACTTCGTGCTCCGAGGTGGATCTCAGCTCAGCTCTCCATGCCGAGCTGCAGTATCTGCGAAACAAAGTCAAGGAGCTGGAGTCTTGGAATGCCAAATTATCTGCCATTTTGTCAAATTGTAACTGCCAGCAGATTGCTAACGTCCTAAAGGGAAACGGTTCTGAGAGCATGTGTGAGAGCACTTGTGAGAGCAGGGACTTGAATAAAGAAGTGAAACGCTTAAATTTAGACCGCAAGGAGGTCAGCATGAGTAAAACCATGGAAAAGGGTTCAGGTATTTGCCCTATGACTATGTTGGAGCCTCCCAAGAGATATGTTGCTTTGAAAATCATGTACTTTGGACAAAGGTTTTATGGCTTTGCTTCAGAGGCACAGATGGAACCAACAGTGGAGTCTGAAGTATTTAAGGCCCTTGACAAGACAAGGCTTACATTTGGAAACAAAAGAGACTTGATGTACTCAAGATGTGGCAGAACAGACAAGGGAGTTTCTTCTGTTGGCCAAGTCATTGCTCTATATTTGCGGTCAAATCATAAGCAATTTAAAGAGAGTAATGAACTTGGTGGAGAAAATGACAAATCATGTGTAGGAGAAATAGATTATGTGAGAGTATTGAATAAAGTACTTCCCATGGACATTCGAGTTTTGGGTTGGTCTCCTGTTCCAATGGGCTTCAGTGCAAGGTTCTCTTGTTTGAGTAGAGTATACAAGTATTTCTTTTGGATGGGAAATCTTGATGTAATGGCAATGGAGACTGCCTCTCAGAAATTTATTGGAGAGCATGATTTTAGAAACTTTTGTAAAATGGATGCGGCTAATGTGCACAACTATAGGCGGCATATTATATCATTTCAAATGTTCCCTTGTTATGAAAGTTTTGCAAGTGATCAATTGTGGGTGATGAAAATTAGTGGCAGTGCTTTCCTCTGGCATCAGATCAGGTGCATGGTTGCTGTACTATTTTTGATTGGCCAGGGCTTTGAGTCCCCTAATGTGATAGATTTATTGTTGGATACTGAAATGACACCAAGGAAACCTCAATATGTAATGTCCCCAGAGATTCCACTGGTTCTTCAGTGCTGCGAATTTGAAGGCGTCAGTTTTCTTTGCTCAACTGATGCCAAGCAAACTTTGCTTGAACATTTGGAGAGGGAATGCCTAAGCTACAAATTGAAAGCTGCAATATTTCAGGAGGCTCTACTAAGCTTTTCATCTGTCGAATATGATAACAATGTAATGAAAACAAGAGTGAAAAGGAAAGCAGCTTCCTATGTCTCTCTGCTGTCACGCCCTACTGAGCCATCCTATGAAGAGCGCCGTGCAAGACTGGATGCAGCACGGGTTCGAGAGTAAATTTCATTTTTGGACCTCCTCACTTAAATAAAACAGATAAATCGATAGAAGCTCATAGGTTTTAAGCAAATTAAGGGCAATTCTCATATGTGACAATGGGATACATTCACTGATTTTCCTTCTTTAAGTATGCCTTTTTTACAAAAAAAAAAAATACTGCAAGAAGAAGCAACTCCCAATGCATAGAAGTTTGAGAGTATCTAATACGGAGTAATAACTATAGAATACCTATTTTGGGAAGAAAAAAAAAAGAAAAACCTGTCAGACATGTCATCCAAAAACATTGTATATCACAAACTTTATGAGTGTTCCCCAATAGATTAATAGCATAAGTAACATATTTGAATATTTGATAAAGTATTTCATTTTCGGAAGACAAATTAATATAATTTAATAGGCAGATTTATTAGTTTGATATATTGGTATAAATTTATTAGTTTAATGTATTGCAGTAAATTTTAAAACATTCTTGAATTACTTGGAAATATACTGTGATAATTACTTAAATGTGAATTGTGCTTCCATGACCTTAATACTACCTTCATTTTTTTTGCAACACTTACACTTTCATTATTGCCAACACCTAAATTTGACCATTAATATATTAAATTGGTTATAGTAAAAGTTATAGAAATTGTCCTGAATAGGAGTAAAAACGTTTTGAAATTTTAAAATAAGACCTTCATGTTTTTATTCCCTAAATAGGAGTAATTTTTGTCAATCTTAGAAAAAACTGCCTTGTTTAAAGTCTGGTAATGCCAAATTTGGTAAAATTAATCCTATTTATGGAATAAAAACATGAGAGTCCTATTTTAGAATTTCAAAATGTTTTTACTCTTGTCATGAAATTTTCCTTAAAAGTTACAAAAATTTAGGCATTGAAAATTTAAAGTGAGACAAATTTAATTGTACTACCTCCGTGGCTTTGTCCCACTTAAAGGCCCCCGTTGTAAAATGACACTTTTAGTTAGACAATAATTAAATAAAATGATTTGAGTGTATTTTGAGAAATTGTTTTGACGGATATATAATATAATATGATCATTAATGATAATTTTCATATTATAGATGTATTAGTTTTAATATTTAAGAGTGTTAATTGTATCCTAAAATGGAAATGAAAATCTTTATATGGGACGTCTAAAAAATGAGAACCTTAGAATGTGACGGATGGAATATTTCTTAAAATATAATTTATTAATATGCTAATAAATAAAATATAGTAAAAGTAGATGAACATGTAAGAGTCATCATGTTCTAATTATGTAAGAGTGAGGGTTGTACATCAAATGCTTCATGCATATATTTCACAATTTTTTTTCTTCAAGCTGATGCTCCATCTAAATTTGAGCTTGGGCATCATAGTTTTGGTTACCACAGTACCCAGTGGAATTGTATCTTAGTAACAGTTTGCGAGAAGATCATCAAACATCTCAACTTGGGAGGTATGGGCCTTAGAACGGCCTTAGAAAATTGTCCGCTTCACCTTTTCTAAGAACACTGCATGCTCTCTTCTTCATCTCTTGCGGTTTCCACCCCCACCTCCACTCTAGAGGCGATTTCCTGAGTTCTATCCTCGCCTTCTTATTCCCTCCCTATCCTGGCCTGGGAACATGAGTGGACTCCTTGGGTCTGAAATAGATACTTTATAGTTAACTCTTTATTACATACATACATAGAATGATACAATTTTAGTTTTTAGAGTTTGATAAAGACCATTAGCTATTGAGCAGCACTGCAAATTGTTGTACAATCTCATTGGTATAACTTCTACTGAGAGTTATTATTTTCTCAAACAATCAATACTAATGTGTATTATAATTTATCGACATTAGTTTTGACGTGTATCTTCAAAGGTGAATTTATGAAGGATACCAACTAGCCCATAAATTTTAGGAAACATGTCCATCATTTTCAATGGAGCCAAAGACTCACTATTTTTTGGCTTGGGAATTTGATGGAATAAAGCAAAATGACTCACTAAACTGTTTGCGCTTCTTTGTTATGAAGTAACAATCAGTTCATACAATTTTCGGCGCGATTTTCACTATGGGTCATTCAGAAATAGTCTCTCTGTGCTTTAGTACAGAGGTAAAACTGCGTACATCCGACCCCCTACCCCACCGTAGGTGGGAGCCTTTGCGGCACTGGGGTAATGATGATGATGTCACCAAGTTGCTTTGCGTATCCTTGAACTACACCAATTAATGTTCTCTAAGAGACCAATGCAGACCTTGTTGTTTGACTGCGTGAGCTTGATCCAGTAGAACTGTCATTCAGCAAAAAGAATGGACTACCATCTTTCAAATTCAAATTGGAAATTTCAATTTCTACATACAATATGGAACTAATGGAAGTCCAAAGCATGCCACATTTTCACCTTTGTGGGTGAAAAGGTCAGTGGCCATGTTCTATATGATCGACATAGCAAACTCTATTTAATACTCCGTAACAAAATAGTAATAATAAGGTGCATCAGAGTTGGAAATTTTGGCACTTCGAATTTATAATCCTTTGCATAGATTAAAGAAAACATCTTAATTCTTGAATGGATGTCCATAGCAAATTTTAGCAACAACAAGCTTTCATATATTTGGTAATTGAAAGCTTAAGAGGCACTAACCCCAATAGTGATGATGAAGAAACGTGAACTAATTTAATCTACAAAATAAATTAAATTGTGACAGCAAAGAGGCTTTCCTGATCTTAATAGTACGTGTAAAGAAATCCTAATAGTTTCTTTTGGTTGTTATATTCTAAGCGGGAACATGAAAAATATAACAAAATGAAAATTATAGAGATGATACAAACATACGGCTTATCAGACACAAAAGTGAAGCATTTTTTAAAGAACATAGATGTTGTTTGCCCCAGGTTCATTATGACATATTATATCCAAATGTATGCTATTAAAAAGATAGCTAAAAAAAAAAGAAAACATGAAGCTGCTACATAAGACCCAAGGATATTAACTTCACAAATAGTGGTGGACCTGGTTCGCGCCACCTGGCCCGGCCCGCTACTGTGCGGGTTCGGGACCGGCCCACTATTGTGCGGGTTCGGGACCGGCCCACTACTTTGCCCGGGACGGGCCCGGTCTGGCGGTCTGGGACCGGGTGGTGACCCGAACCGATGGGATAGCGGGTGGCGGACATGGGTAGGGCAAATGGGGACCCGGCCCGGGTCCATACCTGTTCACAAATTGATATGAACAAACTTTGAAATTCAAATATTCTGCAAGGATGAATACTACGTAAGTACGTATGATATCTAAAATTCAAGTATTGCAGGGATAAACACCTCATTTGGGGTTTCGGGGTGTGGGCTGGAAATGGAAAAAAGCGTGTTTTAATATGAGACCCATATATTTTTTTACACTTCTTCTTTTGCAACATGTTGAAGATAAAAAGCGATAAAACTAAAAAAAATATATAATGTCCTTTGACCTTATGAATGCTTAGATTTTAGATTATACGGATTGAAAATAGTAAATATATGAAGAGAAATTGAAAAACTGGAAGAGAAAGAAATTTCCAGTTCAGTAGAAGAAAGGGATGAGAAATAGAGAGAAAGAAAATTTGATAGAAACTCACACCCATTTCTATAGAACTTACTTCAGCCCTTCCTACTTCACAAAAGTCATTTCCCTACCCTATCAAAATGATTTCGTGTTAACATATTATTACGGTAAGAGTAAGAGAGCTCTTTGAGCTTGAGAGGGCATAAAGGACAAGCACACTTCTGGGATCAGAAAGTGTGTGCGCAGTGCGCGATGAAGCAATGAAGGTAAAAGCCCGGCTTAAAATAGTATATTATCTTTTTATATCCAAATACGGCAACAAGGTTTCGTGGTGTAGTTGGTTATCACGTCAGTCTAACACACTGAAGGTCTCCGGTTCGAGCCCGGGCGAAGCCATTTTATTACAAAGTCTTTTTTGCTAACCAATAGCAGTTTTGGCGGGTAGGCACCTTTGCGAAATACAGCATAAAATTGCCCCGATGCCCCCTCTTATTAATCACTTCATTTTTTATTTTCCTATGTTCCTATTAATTTTATTACCCTTTTTGAATAAATTGGAGCTACTTCATTTTCCCTATGTTCCTATTAATTTTATTACCCTTTTGAATAAATTTGAGCTACTTCATTTTCCCTATGTTCCTATTAATTTTATGATGAATCTTCGAAGTAATAAAAAAAGGAGGAAGCATAAGACGTACACATATCCTAACTCTAAACATTTTATTTGTATGATTTGCAATTTGCATAGCTTCACTTATTTATACAATTATACCTCTACTTCACTTCAATTCTATAATCATAATTCAAATTCTAAAAATGATCATCCTATAACATATTAAAACTATAGAACATACTAACGAACAATTTTCAATCACATATGTAGTGTTGGACTAATATAAATATTACTCCATTAAACTTGATTAGATTTTAACCATTAAACTTGATTAGATTTTAACATACTAAATCAGACTTAAACAAGTTAGACTACAATGAAACGTGTCAGTAGGATTTAAACAACAATGAAATACACACTCAGTGTCATAGCTTAATAAAGCAAACTTAGAAATAGTATGATACACACATTACTAAAATGTTTTAAAGTAAAACATTGCTAACAAAAGAGGGTGTGCAAAACAAATGCCCATTTATTGCATGGAAAGTGATTCAATCAAATGTAGTCAAAACAACATTTTAATGTGCCGCTTCAAGAAAGTTAGAAAATTATGAAACCACTAAACAAAGAAGTTTGGTGATTTCATTGTACAAATACATGACCTTAAAGTTAAGTGATTCATGTCATTTTTATTTTTTCATTTGCATCATTTTTTTGTTCATTTCTCTTTCCATGTTCCCTCTTCTCTTCCCTTTTTGCATAGAACTACTAACACCTCTTTTTCTTCTTTTCTTCACCAAATCGGGTTGGGAAAACTGTCTAATAGGTCCTCGAACTTTCATCAAAAAGTCAATTAAGTCCTTCTATAGAAGGTTCTGTCCGGCCGTCACGATTTAGGGTAGTTCCCAGTGGATTTTTTTGATGAATTTTTTTGAGCATCTCATTCACCAAGTCTAGTTTACTCATACCACATTTCAGCTAAAAATTCAATCGGGAACACATTCAAATTAATTCTTGAAGATAACTGCACATTTTTGCGTTCTCGAATTAATTCGAATGTGCTCCCGATTACATTTTTAGCTGAAATTTGGTATGAGTAAACTAGACTTGATGAATAAGATGCTCAAAAAATTTCATCAAAAAATTCCACCGGGAACCGTCCCAAATCGCGACGATCAGACAAAATTTTCTTATAGAAGGACTTAATTGACTTTTTTATGAAAGTTCGAGGACCTATTTGACAGTTTTTCCAATCGGGTTTAATGCACCAAAACCCCTCTGTGATTTATAAATTCGGGTTTAATTCATGCGCAAAATCCCCTCCAAGAACAAATTTAATTGCCAATTAAATAAAAAATAATTAATATTTTTGTATAATTTAGCGATGTTAACAAATTTACTTGCATAGTTATTCATAATATTAAGATAAGTGATTTATAAATTGTTAAATCTATTATTGAAAAGGGTTCTGCGCATGATTAACATAACACATGGGATTTGACGCATTTTTTAAATCACAGGGGTCAGGAGGTTTGATACATTAAACCCTGGCCAAATGCATGGGCGGAGCTAGGGGAGGGCCATCCCTGGCCCTGGCCCAGCCCAAATTTTAAAAATGCCTGTATTTTTAGTGTAAAAAAATCCGTGTAAAAAAATTTCGAAACATATTCTTTGTATCGGCCCAGTGCTCTAGCTCCGCCCTGGCCAAATGAGATGGCAAAACTTATCTATTCTTTGATCAACGGGACCTCCCCACCACGTCGTGCGCCGCTGCCGTTATTGGCCATACTTCGAATTACGATTATTGTGGCACCGCGTATCACTGCTTCATAGTAATGCTATATATTCAAATGCAAATCTAGCCAATCCTCTAGTGGTTCCATTTCTCATCCAAGTTATAGTTCCATTGACATTTCCAACGTCGTCAAGGAGTTCTGAATATGGCAAGTGCTCCGGCATTTCCGCCGCCATCACAACCTGATATATGGCTGTCGCCAAAGATACAACCATGCTTCAATCTTACATCGATGGTGGTCCGCAGACGAATAAGATATAGGGGAGGAAGAAACGACTCTTTGCAAGGAAAAAAAGGAGAATAGGGAAAGAGAAAGAAATAAAGAACAAGAAAAATGTACTACGTACTACTTCCTCCGTTCCTAAAAATTCTTCCCGGTTTGAATTGGCACGCGTATTAAGAAAGTGGAATAAAGTGGAAATGTGTGGTTGTAGTTGTGTAAGAAAAAGGTAAAATGAATGTGAGCCACACAAATTGTCCAAAAAGGGAAAGTGGGAAGAATTTTTGGGAACGGCCCAAAAAGGAAAGTGGGAAGTATTTTTGGGAACGGAGGGAGTACGTAAAAGGAATACAAATATGAAATGAGGTGACACGTGTGTATTATGTCAGATCATGCGTGCTTCCTCTCAACAAGCAATCTGCATAGAATTAACTTTAATTACATATTCTTTACTTTAAATGGAAATGACAAATCTTTTTGGGACATTCAAAAAAGGAAATTTGGCCAACCTTTTCGGGATGGAGGGAGTATTAGTTGCCAAAAATTGATTTTGACGAAAATTTCAGAAGAAGAGATTGTAATTGATACCCCTCCCTTCCCCTATGATTGTCCCATTTTATCTTTTTCGATCCGTCCCATTAAGATTATCTCATAACTTATTTGATAAAATTTGTGTGGTTCTAAATCATTCTTACTTTATTCTTATTTTATCAATTCAATATCAACCACATAAATCCATAAATCCATTAGTTAAAGTACATTAGTATAATTGACATAATACGGAGTAAGAGATACGATATGAGGGCATATTTGACACTTATCCATCCTTTCTTTGGTTTGAATATGAGGCAAGGAAAAATAAATTCTTTATTCGACAGGAAGCTCTCTCCAATCTTTAGTTCTTAAATCTTGATAATCTTTCACTCTCAATTTTTAAGGGGCTGACGATATGCCACATGCTTAATTATTATTATGGGTCAATTGTCATAGTTTCGAAGGTAAGGCTACACTTTCAGACCAAGAAAAATGGGACTCCTTACCATTTCCGCTGCAAATAAGTTTCTGAGTTTCTCATCAATTGATCATCACACTTCTGCACCTTCTCAGTACATAAGTTATTTTTCTCAGGTAATTGCTCTATTCTATTCCCATCTTTTTTCCTTAAAAATAATTCCTGCCTTTTTCTCACACCCTTTAATTTGCAAGTTCCAATTTACAGTAAAATTTTACTTTGGTATATATCATGTGCTGCTTCAAGAAAGAAAATGGAACCACCAAACTCCTTTTTAGGGAGATTCAGTTTCTTGAACTGAAAACCCCCTAACCTATATTTATTTTAATTATTTACCAAATTTATCTTGATATTTTGTGGGAATTGTGGCTATTTACTTCCTTGAACTTGAAAACCCATCCGGATATCTTGTAACTCAGAAGTAGTGGTGTACTGGTTACATCTTTACTAAATATAAAGATTAAGTGAATTTTCCGGTGAGCTTAAATTTTAATGTATGGCAGTACTAAATGTCATAATATACAAGTACTTTTAGGATGATCAGATGATGACATTTATTTACATTTGTAATCGAGAGGTTATGGGTTTAAGTCTCGGAAATGACATTTTGTCATGCTCCATTGCTCCTTATACACTCGTGTAGTTTGGGACCCTTCCCAAACACTCATATTTGTAAAATGTGCACCGGGCTGCCCTTTATTGCACTTACAATGATTTTGAGGGAAAAACCTACTACTCATATACGGAGTATAAGGAAATCACATTATTTTTACTCTTATTCCTATTTAAGACAATTTCTAAAGACATAACATTAGATTGGATATAGGTTCAAGACATCTCACAAAATATGAGAATAAGGTTTCAAAGGTATAAATTATACTACCTCCGTCCCAAAATACTTGGCCAAATTTTAAAATATGGACCTTGGTTTTGATTAGTATAATATCATGAAAGTTATAAATTTTATATTTTTATTAAAGTAGTTTTAACAAAGAACATTTCACACATTTTATACTCCCTCTGGTTTTATTTTATCTTCACACTTTGACTTCACACAAAATAAGGAAAGAAATTTGACTTTACTGTAGAGTACACTGTTGAGGCACTGTTTGACACTGTTTGGCACTGTTGAGACATTGTTTGGCACTATTGAGACACCGTTTGACACTGTTTGACACTGTTTTGATGTAGATTTCTTTGCCAAAAAAGGATATAAGGAAGTGTGAAGTTTATTTTAGACCGTCCCAAAAAGGAAATTGTGAAGTTTATTAAAAACCGGAGGGAGTATTATAAATAATTTCCAATAAACATACTCGTATATAATTGGTCAACTCGTATATAATTGGTCAACGTTTTGAATTTGGCCAAGTATTTTGGGACGGAGGTAAAGTTTGGTCTTCTTCTGTCTCTCCTCATGTAAAAGTTTGGTTTTCTTCTTCTGACATCGGATCCTGGAGGGCATGTAAAAGTTTTGCACACATGACATTGAATTATCACCCCCTCTCTCTCCTCACATTGATCTTTTAGGATAGAACTATAGCATTATTATAACTTATACGTATGCAACCATGGGTCACCTTCAGCTGATAAATTCATTACTTTAAATTGAAGACTGAAGATTTCAAGGGTAAAAACATGATACTTTTTGCAGCAAACGCTACCCCTTTCAAATCCATGCCCTCACCATTGCAATTGCGGAATGATTGTCATAGAAGCTTTGGTTTTACTGATTTTTTTCAAATGTGTCACAACAAGCCTAGGGGCATCACCAACAGATCCATGGCTTCAAATGAAGAAGATCCTCTTCCATTAGAGTCGATTAAGGCATTGTGCAAAGCCTGGGTTTGGAGGGGTCACAAAGTAAATTACTTCGTCTGTCAAGCGCGTGATGGTTCCCCTTCCCGGCCTTCGATACTTCTTGTTCATGGATTTGGGGCTTCTGTTGCCCATTGGAGAAGAAATGTCTCCACATTGTCTCAAGACCACACAGTCTATGCCGTTGATCTTCTTGGCTTTGGTGCTTCAGACAAGCCGTTGGGGTATACATATAGCACAGAGAAATGGTCCGAGTTAATATTGGATTTTTTGAATGAAGTAGGGGGTAAAAGGCCAACTGTGCTAATCGGAAATTCGATTGGAAGTCTTGTATGTGTAATTTCTGCTGCTGCAGATTCTCAACTAATTAGAGGGATTGTTCTGTTAAACTGTGCAGGAGGCATGAACAACAAGGCAATAGTTGATGATTGGAGAATCAAACTGTTGCTGCCTTTGTTATTGCTTGTTGATTTCTTGCTGAAGCAAAATGCTATTGCTTCGGCCATCTTTAGTCGCGTAAAGAAGCGCGAGAATATCCGAAATATCTTACTGTCTGTGTATGGGAATAAAGACTCGGTTGATGATGAATTGGTTGAGATAATCAGTGGACCAGCGAATGGCGACGGGGCGCTTGATGCTTTTGTTTCCATTGTCACGGGGTCACCTGGCCCAAACCCAGCATTACTGATCCCACAGATTGCGTTGCCCGTGCTAGTGTTATGGGGAAACCTTGATCCGTTTACCCCCGTTGATGGACCTGTTGGTAAGTTCTTCTCGTCTTTGCCAGCGAAGATGCAGAATGTGAAGTTTTTTGTTTTGGAAGGAGTTGGGCATTGCCCTCATGACGATAGGCCTGAGCTTGTTCATGATCAGCTTCTTCCATGGCTATCCACTCTACCTCCTTTGTAAACTCTCAGGTTTCTGTGTCACTTACCAATTTATTACCATCTTCTTTATTGCAATGTATATATTTTAACTGCATAAGGAATCAAAATTATGAACTCTTTTTCTAATGAAAGCTGAGAGGATAAAGATGTAACGGCTCGTTTGGTACACGAAAAGGAATAAAGTGGAAGAAGAGAACGTTGAGATCAAGGAGAGATTCTAAATCCTGTAGTTTGGTTGGTGTTCAATTGCATTAATCAATAATGAAAGTAATAAAAATGAACTGCAAAGATAGATGATTTTGTAAAGGTAATCTTTCTTAATGTGGATTGTCCAGTGAGTGAAGGAATCAAATAAAGGAGGAAAAAAGAATACCAAATGTCGGGCATGAAAGATTTCTTCGGAATATAGAGTAACCGGAGACAAACTCTTGTGGTGTTTGCTCGAAAATAACTGTTTTCTATTACGGAGTAAAACCAGCCAGGGAAGCCACCCGGACGAATGACCGGGTCACGGGTCAGCCCGGACCTGGCGGGTCAACCCGATTAACATCGGGAAAAACTAAGGATGGACCCGGGCCCGTTCCGGTTCGGGCCTGGGCCCGGCCGGGCTTTTCTTTGGGAACCGGCCTGGGTAGCCGGCGGTTCCGGGCCGGGCCGATTTGGGCCGGTTCCGGTTCAATGTTATTTTTTTATTATTTTCTTTTGATTTTCTAAATAACCCCCGACCCCTTCACCCCCCCCCCCCAAACACCCAACCCAACCCGGTAGAAACAAAAAAAATTGAAAAAATAAATAAATTAGGCCCGAACCGGCCTGGCCGGTTCGCATTTTAGGGGCCCCGAGCCCGCACCAGGATTATAGCGGTTCTGGTTGGCCCGAACCGGTCCCAAGACCGGGTACCGGGTTGGGCCGGGCCCAAACAGTACCGGGCCGGTCCGGTTCCAGGCCAGGCGGCCCGACCCGAGTCCACCCCTAGGAAAAACCGGTCAACATTTATAATAATTATATTAATAAGCATATAAATATATATAGAATTAAAAATTAGTGTAACTATTATTCACAATAATCAAATAATAATACTCGTAGTACTAATCAGCATTGAAATCACATCCATAATATTCTAAAGTATAATTTTAGCCCTAGTTACATCAATGATGTTATTTGATAACTTTATATACACTTATCAAATAATTATGTATCTAGTATAAATATAAATATATTATATACTTATTACCAAATCTTATAAGCATCATATAAGTTTGAAAAATAAAACTGTCAAAGTAATGCTTGATTCAGTCAAATTATGAAAATACATTTTCAGAATTGTTGCAATTCACTTCTATTTAGAGAAAAAGATACGTAGTATATTAATCACATTTGATGAACCATATTGTTTTTACCAAGCAATAATTAAGATCAATGTAGTTGTATATAAACACAAAGCATAAACCAATAAACCCCAAGCAAGCATGGGTTGGTGGGTGCAGTCCAATGGATGACCATCCACTCCCAAGTCCCTCCTATGTGAGATGTTTTGGGTTCAATTCCCACCAAGGGAAGATAAGGCCATGAGAGAAGTGTTGCTTCCAATGACTTTTCCTACATTCACGGAGTTGCTCAGCTGCTGAGAAGGGAGAGAATGTTAATGAAGGCATCATGTTCGTGTGGTGGGAGGAGCAGTTGGTGTAAGTCATGTTGGATTCATCCTAAAAGTATCCAGATTGGACTAAATTCACACATACTATACATTTTTGCATCAATTTTGGACACTCCTTATGTCAGACTTAAATGTAAGATTTTACCCTGTTAACTATTAGGTTACGGTCCCTCTTGGCACTAAACCTAAATAAACGCCAACTCCCATCATTTCTTGTCCGGCGTAACACTAAACAAGTAAACATCACCACAGCCCATGAATGGTAGCCAACTTGTTGGTTGGTCACCTGGTGGTCTTGCTTTTGCGTATATAGATAATGGTATGCACCAAATATTGTTGCTCTTTCAAAAAAGTTCCTTTGCAAAGGTAATTTTTTATGCGGATTGTATAGTGAGTAAAGGAATACAGGAGGAAGAAAGCATACCCAATGTTATGCATAAAAAATTTCTTCTCGATGTGGGTGGATTTAAACTTTCAGGGTCAGTTCGATTTGGGGATTTCGGAAGAGATGGATGAGGAAGATTGACTTTTACTTTATTAATTTATGTGAATTTGTTAGTTTTAGATAATTATAAAATTAGTTAAATTGTTTATTTTTATATACTATTTTGTCACTTTATTTCAAATTTTCTGAACGTAAAAATTATTTTAAATATAAATATGACCCATCCACTTTCCTCTCCTTTGAAATCCCCCAATCAAACTGGCTTTTAAAGTAATTCTATTTGAGTATTTTGAGCAATTTCTTTTAAAAGTATCTCTTCTAGCAAACTAAATAGTGTAACTCAATTAATGAAATCAAATATCGTTTTGTCGTTGAACAAGTAAAAATAAATCAAATAATGAAAGTCAATCAAATGAATGTACACACGGAAAGTACGTATCTCATATTCTTAGTAATAAGCATTTAAAATATTTATTTAGTACTGCGTATTATTACCTCAACTTCGAATTAGTTGAGAAATAATAAAAGTAAAGTTGTATGGTTGAAATTTGTGCAGAGAAAATAGAAATGAACCTAACCATAAATTACTTAATTTAATGAGAACGTTGTAAGTTTTTTGAACCAATAAAGGAAAATTGACAAATTCCAATAGGGTGAAGGGAGTATCAAATACTATTATCTAATATTATCCGCTTTTTTAGTATCAAATGTATAATATTATCCGCTACTAAAATAAGTAAAAATAATTACATGTGTATAGTTAAAATAAAGATTGTTTAAAAAATGTGACTAATGGCAAGAATAGTAACTTCCAAGCAGTTTGACTTGAGAACTTGTGCAGTTGTGCCAGAATACCAATGCGATCTTGTTGTGGTTGTGCTTCTGGGTGCGGGTTATAGTAACTTATGTTCAATTATTAGACTTAAGTTATCATTATACTACATTGTAATAACTATTAGTCAAATACGTAAATAATTTTTATTTTAGTAATATTTTTGAAAAAATCTAAATAAGTAATACAATATGTCAATATGATATTATCCATCAACAAAGACAATAGAGACCATGTGCATGCCTACTATGTGTTACCTAACCCTAAGAACATTTTGGAAGCAACTCCGATGTCGCTTAATTAGCCGAAGACCTAAATGAATCTTGGCTACAATATTGTTCTTCAAATGACTTTGTAACCGAATGCTTTCAAGTGACAGCGAGCTATACAAAAAGACAAGCACAAGGTACCTACTAATTTCAAGTTAATAAAGCATGATCATCGATAATTCACTTCAACAGCCCCTTTTAAGTTTTAAATCATATCCATCACCATCACTTGAAAGATCATATGAGACTAATTATAAATAGCCTCATCTAGAGCCATCATATTCATCACCTCAATGAGATTATCTTCATTCCTACACTGTCAATATCATTCACTCTACGTATTTTATTGAGTAGTTGACATATATATATGCGGGATTAGGATGAAATAGGATAAATTTATGGGATTTTTAGAAATTTTAAACACAGAAAAATCGTGTCAAAATTTGGCAATTCGAAAAGTGTTTTTAGAATAGAGAATTAGGAAATTAAGGGTAGGGTTTAATTACAAACAAGTGTTACTAAAATACTATAGGTACCCAAAATGGGGTGCCTCATTTTTACTCCCCTATTTGTGTGGCTCAAATGGGGCAACTCATTTAAATGGTAGCATCATTTGAACCACACAATGGGTGGGGTAAAAATGGGGTACCCCATTTTAGGGTACACCGAGCACAAAGTCACAAACAATATATAGAAAGTCTACTCAGATAATTGTCCACAGAAACCCCTACCGTAAGTATACCCTTCTCGTTGGGGACTCCATACACACACATATGTATGTATGTATGTATGTATGTATGTATATATATGTATAGGTGTGTGTGTATATATATATATACATATACATATACATATACATATACATATACATATACATATACATATACATATACATATACATATACATATACATATACATATACATATACATATACATATACATATACATATACATATACACAGGATTATTCATGTCCGGAATTTCCTGACAGGAGCCCCGTCCGGCCTCCTCCATTTGGGGGCCTTCCCGGTGGTATTTTTTGCTCAAATTTTTTGTGTATCTTCCTCATCAAGTTTAGTTCATCCATACCACATTTCAGCCAAAAATTCAATCAGGAAGGTTGTCAAATGAGTTTTGCAAGTTAACTGGTCCGGAATATGTATTTTCCGGAGCAGTTAACTTTCAAAAATCATTTCACGACCTTCTTGATTGAATTTTTGGCTGAAATTTGGTATGAATGAACTAGACTTGATGAGGAACATACACAAAAAATTTGAGCAAAAAATACAACTGGGAAGGCCCCCAAATGGAGGAGGCCGGACGGCGCTCCGGTCAGGAATTTCCTGACCGGAAGATTACTCTCTCTCTCTCTCTCTATATATATATAAATATATATATATATATATATATATATATATATATATATATATATATAGGGTAAGGTTCAAGTGAGAAGAACCCTTTAGGTGAGAAATGAGAATGAATATCAGCCGTTGGATTCGACTAAGTTACAGTAAAAGACACTTCATGATGCACTGAAATATGTCATCTAGCATGGTGGCATTTCTGTAAATACTTCTGAAAAATTTGTATTACACTTTTCTAGTGCAACATGAATCTATTTCGGTGCAACGCCGTAAAATATTAGTGCAACATGAAACAACTTTAGTGCAACATTGCAAAATTTAAATATTACTGCAACATAAAGCCTTTTTAGTGCAACTTCGTAAATCTAATGGCTGAGATTCATTCTCATTTCTCACATTAGATGCATTTATCACTTGAACCAATATATATATATATATATATATATATATATATATATATATATATATATATATATATATATATATATATATATATATATATATATATATATATATATATATAGGGTAAGGTTCAGGTGAGAAGAACCCTTTGGGTGAGAAATAAGAATGAATCTCAGCCATTGGATTGGACTAAGTTGAAGTAAAAGACACTTCATGATGCACTGAAATATGCAATCTAGCACGTTGGCATTTCTGTAATTACTACTGAAAAATCCGTATTACACGTGTCTAGTGCAACATGAAGCTATTTCGGTGCAATGCCGTCAAATATTAGTGCAACATGAAACAGTTTTAGTGCAACAAGTGCAAAATTTAAATATTACTGCAACATAAAGCCAATTTTAGTGCAACTTCGTAAATCCAATGGATGAGACTCATTCTCATTTCTCACATTAGATGCATTTCTCACTTGAACCAATATATATTGATCCCAGCATTCTGTTTGGGGCGGGATGCCATTCTGCGCATTCTGCGCATATATAAAGTGCAGTAAGTTTCAAGAATTTATTTGACTGCCTTTCCAGTCGAATTTTGAGCTGAAATTTGGTATGGACAAACTAGACTTGATGAGGAACATGCTCAAAAAATTTCATCGAAAAATTCCACCGGGAACCGCCCCAAACAGTGAAGTTCGGACGGCTGCTCCCGTCCTCCGGCTGGACCTGAGCAGTCATATATATATATATATATATATATATATATATATATATATATATATATATATATATATATATATATATATATATATATATATATATATATATATATATATAGGGATGGGTTCTAATGAGAACACCTCTTATTGTGAGAAATGAGAACAAATTCTAGCTCTTGATCTGGTGAAACGGACGTTCGTTATTTGGAAGGTGCAGAATAAAATCGTACACCGTATCACACACATAAACATTTGGCATGGTAATTTGATGATGTGTGGCATAGCGAAAGGCTAAAAAGGTCAAAAGAAGGAGTTTATCACTTACGTAACATTAGGAAGAGATAAAATTAAATGTCAAATCATATAAAATGTTTTTTTTTAAAATTGATTTAACTTCTTAAATTATAATCTGTTTTTAACAAAAATTATATCAAATTAAATAATTTTTTATTACCTTTCATATGAGACCAATATGTCATATATAATTTTGTTTCAAATAAATAAGTATAATATGTATACAATAAACCACAAGAAACGTCTCCAGCTACCACATGCACAAGAATATATATCTAGCACACAAACACTAATATCTAATGCACAAGAATTAATATCTAACACACAATATGTATAAGAAAAACTAAAGCAAGTATCTTAAGCACAAAATCTAATATCTAATGCACAAAGAACATTATCTGACACACACAACAATGAAAAGATAGATAATATCTAACGCATCAGGATTTCACACAACATAAACTAATATATAACACACAAGAATCAATATCTTATGCACAATAGGCAAATACTTCCCAAAACCAGTACCTAACATAAAATATATAATCACAGTAAGTATTTACCGCACAAGAATCAAAATTTCATAAACAACAACCAATATTTAAAGCACATGAACTGACCATCTTACTATTAGCTAGAATATAACACACTACAATTGGTGTTTGATGCAAATTAAATGAATAGAAAATAAATTACAATTTAATGGAGAACTTTAATGAAAAGAAAATAATATATTGTTTCTAAACATGGGCAACTGAATTGACGTAAGTGATGCCATTTATATTAATTTTTAATTTGATCACTTACGTCAATTCAGTTGCCCATGTTTAGAAACAATATATTATTTTCTTTTCATTAAAGTTCTCCATTAAATTGTAATTTATTTTCTATTCATTTAATTTGCATCAAACACCAATTGTAGTGTGTTATATTCTAGCTAATAGTAAGATGGTCAGTTCATGTGCTTTAAATATTGGTTGTTGTTTATGAAATTTTGATTCTTGTGCGGTAAATACTTACTGTGATTATATATTTTATGTTAGGTACTGGTTTTGGGAAGTATTTGCCTATTGTGCATAAGATATTGATTCTTGTGTGTTATATATTAGTTTATGTTGTGTGAAATCCTGATGCGTTAGATATTATCTATCTTTTCATTGTTGTGTGTGTCAGATAATGTTCTTTGTGCATTAGATATTAGATTTTGTGCTTAAGATACTTGCTTTAGTTTTTCTTATACATATTGTGTGTTAGATATTAATTCTTGTGCATTAGATATTAGTGTTTGTGTGCTAGATATATATTCTTGTGCATGTGGTAGCTGGAGACGTTTCTTGTGGTTTATTGTATACATATTATACTTATTTATTTGAAACAAAATTATATATGACATATTGGTCTCATATGAAAGGTAATAAAAAATTATTTAATTTGATATAATTTTTGTTAAAAACAGATTATAATTTAAGAAGTTAAATCAATTTTAAAAAAAAAACATTTTATATGATTTGACATTTAATTTTATCTCTTCCTAATGTTACGTAAGTGATAAACTCCTTCTTTTGACCTTTTTAGCCTTTCGCTATGCCACACATCATCAAATTACCATGCCAAATGTTTATGTGTGTGATACGGTGTACGATTTTATTCTGCACCTTCCAAATAACGAACGTCCGTTTCACCAGATCAAGAGCTAGAATTTGTTCTCATTTCTCACAATAAGAGGTGTTCTCATTAGAACCCATCCATATATTGGTTCAAATGAGAACAAGTCTTAACGTGAGAAGTGAGAACAAATGTGAGCCATTCAAATTATACAATGGATTGAGATGATCGAATAAGTATCAAAGGGCATTTTCGTATAAATCATTTTGATAGTTTTGTAACCGTCATTCAATTAATATGTGTCCTTCATTTTAGGAAAGGAAATATTCTTAGTGCATTCCATTATTTTTGTTTGACATTTTCAACGTGAGGAGCCATGTCTTCATTTTAATAATGATTTTTTTAAAGTAAAGTACTTTTGTGCACTATTGTATTTTCGAAGACCATTTTCTCAAAAACGCTAAATATATAATTGATATGCACTAATTAGTAGTGCAGAAGTGTATGTTTTTATGTTTGATTTGTGTGTAATGTTTATCGTGTTATTTAGTTTGTAAACATTTGTGTGATTTTAGTTGTAATTGTATTTTAATCTTCATTTATAAGTGGTAAAGTAGATTTAGGATTTATGGTGTTGGAAAAGAGGACTTTGAAGAGAAGAAAACAAGAAATTTGACTGCCCAGGAGCAAAACCCGACCGGGTAGAAATCCCCACCCGGTCGGGTACGATTTAACAACCGAAGAAGCAAGGAAAGTGCCAGACCCGGTCGGGTCCCCTGCCCCACCTAGTCGGGTCAGACGTGACCCGGGACCAAACGACGTGCAGAAGCATGAGAACATGGCGGATTATTTGATTTTGACATGCACCCGGTCGGGTGGGCACTTGACCCGGTCGGGTACCCGGCCCAAGGTGTAGAAAAACACCTATAAATAGCACACTTTTCCTTCACAAACAAAAACTCCTTCTTCCATACTCTTAAGCTCAGTTTAGAATAGTATTTCTTTTATATTTTTATAGCATGTTTAGTCTCCAAATGAGGAGCCAAACTTCCATTTCTTGGTGTTGCTCTTGAAGCTTGTTGATTATTAAAATTGTGAGTTACTTTCTTAACTTCTTTCCTTGAATATTAATTCTTACTTTAAATACTATTTCTATATCAATGTTGGGGAGTGTTACTAAGATGACAATTAGTTAACATCTTGACATTAGTTATAGTAATAGTTATTTCTTCCTCTATATTAATATTGGGGAGTGTTACTAAGATGACAATTAGTTAACATCTTGATATTAACTATAGTAGGGTTCATTTTCTTTAATATTCTTCCTTGAGTATTAATTAATTCCTATTCATATTTCATATTAATATTTTGAACATTACTTAAAGGATCAACTAGTTTTGTTTCATATATTAATTATTACTAGAAACGATCAACGAACCGATGGTTAATCGTTGATGGTTTCACAAGTAAGTAACTTTGGTTTATTAATGCACGGTCGTGGTTAATAAACTTAAGAGGGATTAATTTTGTTGGTTAAACCGAAACCGTTGTGTTGAGGTTATCAATCTCAATTGATTTCATCAAGGAGTTAAGAGATTAAATGCTACTATCAAGTCGGTATATGGCGGTGTTCTATACTTGACTAATAGTAAGGGTTATTAATTAACGGTCGTTGTTAATAACTACCCTCGATGAATTGGATATACTCCTCGATTGAGTATTCGAGAGGAGATAAGTTGTAGATATAACAATGATCGACTAAAATATATCAACAAGTGGAAAGTAGCAATGCCAAGTCCTTTTTATCTTTGAATTAAATCACATATAAGTTGTTCATCTTTGTGTTTAATTAAATTAAATCATTCAATCCTAAACCCCCTTTTATTTACTAGTTTTATAAAAAGAGAATTATTCCTTTCCCTGTGGATACGAACTCTACTTCACTATACTACGTATTAGTGCTAGTATTGAATTTATTTTGACGCACCGTGACAAAGTGCCCGTCAATAATATCTTTGCACAATTGACTATAGTGCACAACTAACATATAGTGATGCACAAATTATTTTAATGTACACTTATTCTAATATGCATAACACACATTCAATAATGCACAATTGACATATACAAAATGTGAGATATATACATCTTCATGTGCATTACATAAATGAGTTGTGTGTTAGATATCTATTCATAAACATTACATATTCGCGGTTGTGTGTTAGATATCGGTTCTTGTGCATGACATACTTGTTATGACTTATGATAATACTTAGTTCTTATTTTTTGTGCATTAAATATTGGATTTAGTGCTTGAGATACTTATTGTAGTGTTTTGTTATACATATTGTGCGTTGAACACTTGTACTTGTGTATTTGATATTTCTACTTGTGTGTTAGCTACATATTCTTGTGTGTTAGATAATAGCTCTTGTGCGTTAGGTATGTACCTAATCACTATTTTGTGTGTGTGCATTAGTTAGTGTTTCTTGTGTGTTATATATTAGTTTAAGTTGTGTGAAATCCTTATGTTTTAGATATTAATTAGTTTTTAATAGTTGTATGTCAGATACAATTCTTTGTGCATTATATATTGGATTTTGTGCTTGAGATACTTGTTTTAATTTTTCTTAAACGTATTGTGTGTTAGATACCGGCTCTTGTGCATTAGATATTAGTGATTGTGTGTCTGATAAATATTCTTGTGCATGCGATATATGAAGATGTTTCTTGTGGTTTATTCTATACATATTATACTTATTTTTTAAAAAGAAAATTATATATGACATATTGATGTCATATGAAAGATAAAAAAAATTATTTAATTTGATATAATTTTTGTTAAAATCTGATTATTATTTAAAAAGTTAAATCGATTTTTAAACTAAAAATATTTTATGTGATTTGACCTTTATCTCTTCCTATTTTTTATGGTAAGTGAAGCCTCTAACGGATACACATTAAATGATTTTTAAAAATTACTCGCACTTGATTAACTTACGTGTGGATTTGAAAGAGCAAGGACATTTTTAAAATGTTTCTAGTTCCACCATATATCGGTGCACCTCATCCTATTATCATCTTTGATTTACTAAGATGAATGATTCAAATTTGTTCTCATTTCTTACAATAAAAGTTGTTCTCATTGGAACCACCCCTATATAGATATATATACATATATGTATACACATGTGTGTGTGTGTGTGTGTATATATATATATATATATATATATATATATATATGTTTTGGTTCAAATAAGAACAAGATCTTAGGAAAGAAATGAGAACGAATCTGGACCGTTGGATTTACTTTATGTGATATTTGATGTGCATTAGATGAAACTGTAATGTGTATTAGGTGAAACTGAAATGTGCAGCACTAAAGGTACGATAAAATGGCATTATGTGAAGCAGAATTGTGCATTAGGTGAGAATGTGAAATGTGCACTAGGTGAAACCAAAATGTGCAGAATAAAAGATACGATGTGATGTTATTTTGTACCTTTTATTCTGCACATTTCAGTTTCACGTAATGCGCATGTGATTTTAAATTTTTATTACGCACATTTCAATATCATCTAATACACATTTCTGTTTCACCAGATGCACAATTCAGTTCCACATACTTCAATCCAACGGTCCAGATTCATTCTCATTTTTCTCCTAAGATCTGTTCTTACCGGAACCGCTCCCTATATATATATATATATATATATATATATATATATATATATATATATATAGAATTTTATTCATGTCCGGAATTCCGGACAGGAACCGCCGTCCGGACGGTGGCGTTTGGCCGCCTTCACGGTGACATTTTTTGATGAAATTTTTATGGCATGTTCTCCATCAAGTCTAGTTTATCCACACACAAATTCAGCCAAAAAGTCAATCGGGAAGGTTGTCAAATGATTTTTTCAAGTTAACTCGTCCGGAATATGTATTTTCCGGACCAGTTAACTTGCAAAAATCATTTGCGACCTTCCCAAATGAGTTTTTGGGTGAATTTTTTTGTGTATAAACTAGACTTGATGAAGAACATGTCATAAAAATTTCATCGAAAAATTCCACCCGGAAGGCGGCCAAACGCCTCCGTCCGGACGGCGGTTCCGGTCAGGAATTCCTGACCGGAAGAGTACTCTATATATATATATATATATATATATATATATATATAGGGTTTAGTTCCTGTGAGAACACCCTCTTAGGAGAGTAAAAAAGAATAAATCACACTCATCCAAATTGAGATATCTACCGTCCTAATTAATTTTTAGATGGTGGCATAATTGAAATTAAGTCAATGATTGGAGAACTAACGGTGATATTTCACGTTAACGTGCACATTAAAGGTGGTTATTAGATTATTGGCAACATTCTACTTTCCTATTTTAAAGGGCGGTTATATCAAATTTAATTAAAGCCAACCATTCACGTGAAACAACCGCACACACAAAGCAATTATTATACGGAGCACTTGAATTTCCTTTGTTTTAATATTTTAGTATGATCATTTTCATAAAAAAACCAAATACGAAGTACATATTACTCATCAGTTTAGTTACATTTTGCAATTTTTACTCCAGTGTGCAAATATATGATTCTAATGTGCATTTATATCGTAAACCTATGAACTTTTATCATTAATTATGTTGTTGTGTATTTATACACAATTAAAAGTAAACCTGCACTTTTTAAGTTATTATTGTATGCTTTTGTCCTTTCTATATGCACATTTATTAGTAATCGAACTATTATATATGCACCTTATGTGATCTTGTTTAAGTCATGAAAAGCACCTCATTGAGAAGATAGTCATAATATATTTTCTACTTCAGATACGATGAAAATGAATGTGCACCTTTATTATCTCTCAATGCAAATGAAAACGGCCCAAAGGGATGTACGTTATGGTTGATGGTGATGCACATTTATGGTTAAAATAATGCATAGTTCGAATTTTCTTATTTATGGTTGAAATAATGCACGGTTCAAATGCATATTTTCTCATTTGTGGTAGTGCACATTTATGTTTCAAATAATGCACAATACTCAAATCTAACACTTCTCATTTTTCATCTTAGATAGTGTTATCATTTGATTCTAATTTTAGAGTCTGAATCGTATGAGAAAACTTCTTCCCGTGAGAAAGAGAATAACAAAAGACGATGCACAATATAGTTCACAGAAGTGCACATCTATAATTAGAATAATGCAAAGTTAAAATATATGCACATTTGTGATAAAATAATGCACGATTTGAAAATAGATTTTCTAATTTGCGGAGTATGATAATTCAAATTTATGATTCACATATTATCAACAATTATTTTTTAACAATATTTGTGTGAATTTGCTCTCTTCCATGACAAATACTTCATCCAAGTCATAATATATTTTCCTTTTCAAATAAAAATGAATATTCAATTCTATTATTCTAGGAGTGCACTCACATTGCAGGATTATGCAATTTTGTGATTTTAACAATAACTATATCAACGTCACGATGTGCATTGAAAAATTAAGAAAAAATCAACTCGTCATTAGAGAATTCGTAACATATTTTCTTCTTCAAATAAATATGAAACAATAATAAAGCACAGCAAAATCAATAATAGTGCATAGCAAAAACTATTTTTAAAAGAAAATATACTTGGTTCAAAAAGAAAACTTTCGAAGTTAACACTAATTTAGGAGTGCATGCACCTTCAATTTATAGTCCTAAAAATTTAGATGAATCCGGATACAGTAATAAAATTAATTGGAATTATAAAACCCAAGATATGTTTTGTCGTGATCGACATATAAAGTCATAAACCATGGAATATATGGAAAGAGTGAGAAACCATTAAAACACTAATGACGGAGTTTTAAGTGGAAAAGTTTAACCGTTAATAAGAGATCATCATTCGGTTACATCAACCTTAATTAATGGTTAAGATGTATTCTTTTTTACTCTCCTAATATAAGATTAAGTTCTCACGTGAACCTAAATATATATATATATATATATATATATATATATATATATATATATATATATATATATATATATATATCGGTTCGATTTGTTTCAGTTTCAATCGCTTTTATCCCAAAAGTACAAATTATTAACTGAACCGCCGAGTGTTGAGTTAGTTTTAAGCAGTGTTTGCAGTTGCTTAAAAAAAGGCTTTTCAACTTTTGACTTAAAAAAAAGCTAAAAAGAGTGTTTTCAAATGACAGCTTCTACTTAAATTAATCACTTAAAAGCTAAAAGCTGGAAGCAGGTGGAAGGGTGCTTTAAACTGCTTTTCACTTTTTCTATTACACAAAAAGTACTTATTTTACCAAACATTACCAACATTTACTTTTTCAGAATCACTTTTTTTCAAACACTATCAACTTTTACTATTAATCACTTTAAAAAATCAGTTTTTTAAAGTTGAAGCAATTGCAAACACTCCCTTAATCGATTTCGGTTTTACCCGTTCGACTTCGATCGGTTTTCAGTCTATATAGACTTTTGAGTTATTGCTCACCCCTATTTTCTTTACATCGTTCAATTGCTCCTACTTCAAGCATCCTACACCCATGTATTAGAAAGTCAACCGACAACTTACAAGGTGGAAAATCTCTGGAGACACATGTGTGGTAACTTAAGATGTTGTGCCTTCGTACGTGTGTGTGGAATGAGTTCATTTTTGAAATTGTGAACACCCTCAAAGCTTTGGATCCATACACATTGAACTCTAGCTAGTTGAACAGTTTTAAGGCTTAACTCACCTACACAATCTGACCGGCATTATTAGGCTAGAGGATCTATGTTAGGGTTATGATGGGATGAAGCTCAGAATAATTTATTTTTTTCTCAAACTTGTAGCATATTATTTTTTTAATTTTCATATCTTACCGCACCCATTATTTATACTTATTATAATTAATCCTCAGTCAACTCTAATCTAGATTCCTAAATCCGGCCCGCTTATTAAAATAAGATTTCGAAGATCTCGAGATTTTTTATATATACTATGATAAGTCTAATATTCATTGACATCGGTGTGGCAGTCCATAGACCCACTCGATCTAGATTGCTTTCACAAGCCCTTCCTCTAGATCGTTACATATTTACAACAAAGGTGTATTGTGACACCAACATTGCTATCATATTTTACATTTTGGTGTTTTGAAATTGCAATAAGTTAACGTAAAAATGACATAATTTGAATCAAATGAGTCATATTTTCAATCTGAAAAGGTCACAATTAGGTTCTGGGAATGCAATGTTTTGCGATCTCAAAATGCCATATATAAGTTTGTATTAAAAATTCCATGTATAGGTTTCTATTATATTTAAACATTCTAGTGTATCAGTATAGAATTTTTTTGTGAGTATGAATATACAATATCAAAACAAAGTCCAAAATACATTACACTATACCTTTTGGGGTTCTGTTAGGATCAAATCCTGTATTTTCACATGATGACGTTAATCATTTATAAAAGGATGACACCCCACCCTGAGGGCCCCCAACACCGGCCGAATAGTTCGCGGGGAGGATGTAAATTGGACGTTAATCATATATCAAGATACAATGATTGATTAAGGTCATCTTTGTTAACTTTTGTCTTTTAACTCGTAGTATCTCCATCCTCCTTATATTGAGATGGAAGAGAATTGTATGGTTTTTAAGAAAAGTAGAATTAAGTGGTTGATAATGAGTTGATGATAAAGTGAGAATAATGAATTAAAGTCACACAAATGTTATCAAATATGATATGAGACAATAATAGAGGACATACAAAAATGGAAAAAAGGGACAATTATACGAAGTATATGAGGATGGAGGGAGTACTAAATTAGGGGTAAACATATCAATTTCGGTTCAATTTTTTTTATTCGATTTGAACCAAATTAAAAGAATGATTATCAAACAAAAATCCTACGTAGTAATATGTTTCTATTAGGTCCAGTTCAGTTTGTTTCGTTTTGGATTTACGTAGTACTATTTTCTAATAATATATAAAGATTTTATTGAAGAAATGCTATCAAACTCAATTTGAATTGCATATGGTTCGATCTCGATTTAGTTTATGGTTGAGTTCGATTTACTTTTTTCATTGCTTTACTCTCACTTATCAATTTTTTTTCACAGAAAATTTTGTCTAATAGCAGTCTTATACTCAAATGTTTTCCTATATTCTTAGCGGTACAATACAATCATGTTGTACTTTATTTCTCGTTGCTTTGGGCTCACTCCAATTATAAAATAATGTCTCACATCTTTGAAACAATTGCGAGTATTTTCATTGATTTTGTATCATCGATCCCATGTTTTTGGAGCAGTCACATGTTAAAAATTCTTCTTAACTTCATTTTTTTATACATTAATCTAAAAAACAATGGAAAATCACTCGTAGTCTCTTACTTCTTAAATACTCCGTACATAGTAACGGTTCAAAGTTTAGCCAATTTCCATATTATAATAACCACAAGTGATGATGGTGAAAGTGAAACCAATGACGTAAGCGAGATATCATAAGGTGGTCGGGGCCTAAAGTATTTATATTTTAGGGAGCAAACCTTGAAATTCCGATATTTTTAGTATTCATTCATAAATATTACCGATACATATGAAGGAAAAAACTAATTGTACATGAAACTTATTTGCTTTTTATGTACACACCCCATAATTGCCTGTGTGTATAGACAAGTCATTCAGAAGCTATACAAATATTGTGTAAAAGTAAAACGGATGATATATGTATATCACGGAGTAGGATTTTTTCTAGAGAGATCGAGATCTCCTTTAGTCCTTCAAACCAATGTGTGGAGCCAATGATATTAGTAGGCTGTAGGGCTCAACCCCACAATTTGGAATACGGAAGGAAAGGAGTCAGAAATTGAGCATCACAGCACATGAGCAGAGAGTACAATCAACGGAGTAAAGAATCACAATATATATTGTACGGACTAGGGAGTACAACTTCACCATAAATATGCTATCCTCACTAAAAAAGAGGACCCCTAGTCATCAAGTTTTGCCCGACAACCTTGGCTAAACAAGGTAACGAAGGCATAAGGTCAATGCCAAGTAACCAAACCCCTATAATCACAACTATGTACACAAAATGTGTACATTACCTATGTACACATCCAATTTGACATCAAGTGATGCCCATTTTTTAAACGAATTACCTGTGTACATAGATAACTAGGGGGGTTTTGTGTACAACTTGTGTACAACTTATGTACACTAAAGATGTTTTTACTTGGACTGTAATTTGTCCCAAACCAGACCAGACCAGATCAGACCAGACCAGGTCAGATCAGACCAGACCAGACCAGACTTGGATAGTTATAAAAATACAAAGAAATCAGACCAAATCAGACCAGGCTAGTTCAGACCAGTAAAAACATCCTAAGCATTTTCCTAACCAGACCACAAAGTCTAGTGTGGGTTATACTATCGTATGTATGAACTTTCTTTTTTATTGTCTACTAGATTAGCTTATGACCTATCGGGTTTATTGGGCTGATATTATTGTAATTTGTACGGAGTACATTTTATTATCCATTTACGAAAGTACATGGAGATACAGTATAAAACACATCACTTCGAACGCAAAGGTCGACTATTGACACAGAAAAGTGCATAGATGTGGATTTTGCGTGATGATCGTTATTTTTTTTTACCGACACACACGCTCACACACAAATTGCATAATTGTACATTATACGGAGTAATATATACTTCCTTTATCTCAAAGCTATTTGCAAAGTCTACCATTTTTAAAAAAATATTTGCTTTATTTACTTATTTAGGATATCGATTTTTATCATATTTTAATTTAGATATTATAATTCTATATATCTCTCAATGTAGTTCTCAATATATAGATTTTGGATATTAAATTGATTTGACTATCTACTAGAAAGATATAATTTTATAGTCAATCAACTTTACAAATTGTGAATTGTAAATTAATTTGGACTGAGGAAGTATATAATAACATACTACGTAGTACCTAAGTATTCAGGGAAACGTACCAAATCAGCCCTCAAACTAACATCAATAGTACAAATCACCCTCCTAAACTGAAAAAACCTTCAATCAAACCCCCCAAGTTGGCGATAAAGTGCAAAGTGCAAAGTGAGCCATTTCAGTTCAGCAGGTATGGTCGGATTATTTTGTTTTTTGATGAACTTTTGATAGGCGGTGCTTCATTTTCGGTCGTTTTAGGCTTCCTTTTACCCGTTTTGTGTCTAGTGAGCCAGGTTGCTTTGCATGGGTGGCTGACTCTAAGTCTATTCCTAGGGTTTACGATCGGATCTGTAACATCTGTCTGAATTTTGTATTGCTGTTTTGGTCTATAGTAACGGAAAGCCGTTTTGATGAGTAAAAAAACGATAAACACAATCGTTAACATATGAGAAAGTGATATTAAACAATGAAACAAGCTTTATTAAATTGTTAGCTACAAGTTTTGACGATTTCAGTTACCAAATTTCAAGATAATAAATGACATCATATCATTTTATTATATTTTAGAATAACTAGTGCAAACATGTGGAAGTCTAGTCACTAGTCAGCCATTTATTTTAATGGCATAATTATCATATGAGTAGTGACTTTGCTGATGTGGTGCACACGTGGAAGCATAGTCAGTCATTTATCGATGACGTTACACATACATGGACCGCCACGTGTGCTCCACGACAGTGGGTGACCTGCTGATATGACAAGTAACCTGCTAATTGACTCAATTAAACGTTTTTTCAAAGTTCGGGGAATTGATTGATTTTTTATAGTACGAGGACCAAATTGACAGTTCGGGGATTCTCATTCTCAACCTTCACAGCTTTCGCCTTCTAGCTGCAAATGGTGCATATTTTTTCTTTCATCTCTCTCTCTCTCTCTCTAAACATATATAGTTGAATTTAAATATAACATTTTTCATGTTTCAATATATTCAATCAATTACGGTTCTCTCTTCTCTCTAGAGAGAGAGGGACCCTAGCGGCCGTCTCCCCTCTTTGTAGGGGTTAGATTTTCCGCCACCCCTATCAATATGAGGTTGGAGCGGCAGTTTATAATGAGTTTCAGTGTTCTAACATTTGTGATTGCAACTACGTTGGAGGAGATAGCGTCGGCAGATGAATGAGGTGCAACTGGGAGGTTGTATCGAGGCGGGATCGTGAAGTCTTAGTCGGCCATTGCGACGGTGGTGGAGTTGGTATTCACCCATATCTTAAGAACTTGTCCTCCTCCGGAACCACCTCCATACCAGGAAGAGTTTTGTGGAAAGAGTTCATTTCAGTATAATTTTCTTTTTAGTATCACTTGTTTCTGTTATAGTCCGAGTAGATTTGGTTTGAATGTTTGGATTTTTGGAGTTCTTTTGATATGCAGGGTTTCAGTTCCGGTTGTTTTAGGCCTATTTCCTGTTTCAGATTTAGCGAGTCATGTTGTTTTGTATGAGGCGACTGTCTCTAAACCTACTCCTAGGGTTCACGATTGGATCTGTGAATTTTGTCCGAATGTTGTCTGGTATGTGTTCTCGATTTTAATATAACAGACGCTCTCTTTACTATAAAAAAATATATATTCAATCAATCACTTTTTGAGCTATGATCTCAACCAATTAGCTTTCTGCACCTGATTTTGATTTGCAAAAGTTGACTTGCAGAAAATTGAAAAATATAATAAACTAAGTTTCACTTTGATTATTCTCTCTCTTCCATAAAGTAGAAGCATTTAAGTAAATTTAAAACGGGACCATTTTATTTATTTTTCAACTATGAAGCACGGATACTTCCCTAGGGTAGCGTATCGGCGTATTCGATACGTTCCCGTATCCGATACTTTAGGATACCCGTACCGTACGTTCCCAGGCCGTATCTGCAATTTTTAAAAGTTTCCGTTTTTTTTTGTAATTTTTTGAAAGTTTCCGATACTCGTATCCTGACGGATACCCGTATCAACTTTTTTTTAAAAAAAAAATCCCAAAATTTACTTAATAATTTTCTAAAAAAAAAATAGAAAATCTAAAACTACATTTTACTTGGTAATCAAATAATGGGCCTATATGGCTATATCCGAATTAAGTCATTAACTCATACTCCGAATTGGGTACTTGCACTTTTAATTTCAAGATTGTAGTTGTTTGACTTATTTCTCATTCTAAATTAATGATTTATTGACTACATTTATATTTTGAGATGCACTAGTGTATATGAGAAATATTATGAATTTATTTCTAAGTATCTTGAAAAAGGAAAATGCTTCAATGCAATGAATGAGTAGACATCATAGGATGTTATATGTATATATATATATATATTTAAAAAAAACTATTCTTAATATTTATAAATAGACCCCTTTAACTTTTAATATTTGTAGATACACCCTCATAACTTTTAATATTTATAAATATGGCCCGTATCCATATCCTACTTTTTTTGGTTTTGACGTATCCCCGTACCCATTTCCACGTTTCTGCGTTTCCGCGTACCGGTATCGGTGCTACATAGTTTTTCAATACTTTAAACAGAAAGTGAAAAATTATTATGAGACCATCAAAACAGGAATTTTGCAAATCAAATTGGATAGAAAGGAGTAGTTATGAAATGTGTTTGATATGCATGTGTCACCAGAGAGTAGGCGTGGACCCAGACCAATTCCGGATGATGGTGGTCTACCCGGGGGTATCCTATCCGAGGGGTTATTGCGAGAATAACTAGAGAGAAGTCAGAGCAAAATAGGAGGAGAGAGAGTCGATTTCATTAAATGAACTCAGCGTGTGAGATCTGGGATGTTCTGGTCCTTACAATGGGGAAAAGGGGAGCTATTTATAGTAGCAATAAATGCGATGAGAGTACACGTGTCAACAATCCAACGGCCGAGGGGTCACATCAATCGGGTGGTACCGGCAGTGGCATGTTCATCGCATTGAATGCGGTTGGTGGATGTGACGTCACATTAAATGTGGTGGTTGGCTGTCTCCAAAGGGAATCTTCGATGATTGAGCCTGCTTGCCGAAGGCTCCTCGTCGGGCCGAGGGCCTTGTCTGACCGAGGGCTTCGTGTAGCCGAAGGCTTCCCTGATGCCGAGGGCTCAACAGTGCCGAAGGCTCCTGTTTTCCGCCGTTTCCTTCCAGTAACTTTGTATGCCAAAAAGGTTCATGCTGTGAGTTCTGGAGCCTTCGGCCGAGGAGGCCGAAGGCACCCCCAGTGTGTATTCTGGGCTCCTTCGAGGCTTGGGCCGCTGCATTCGGGCCTGAGATGTTCCCTGGGCTCAATGGGCCTGTATATGAGAAGTAGGAGTCTATGGGCCGGGGGTTCCTGGGCAATATACTCCATCACCGGACTATTCATAATCTCATATTGGCTTATCCCTGAAAAATTCTATAGGGCTTGAGACCGACCGCCCGTATTGGTCCCGGTTGACAGGTCAATCTCAATTCCTGTCAAGTCCATGTTATTATTATTATTATTATTATTATTATTATTATTATTATTATTATTATTATTATTATTATTATTATTATTATTATTATTATTATTATTATTGTAGCTCTTTTATTGTAAGTGAACTAGTCATTGGGACCGAATCATCGAAACGAAGGGTAGCGGTTCCAAATTTTCAAACACATGATTGTGTACCATAGCTTGCTCATATCCGTCCCGGTCTTGACTTGAGACTGAAAACTCAATCCCATATCTGGTCTAAAGACCGGTTTCCATCGAGCCGGTCCCGCACCCCTACCCAAGAGACTAGCCAAGCGCCCAAGCCTCTAACTTCCTAGTGGAACCCCAATCCTTAAAGTTGACAAGATAGGCGTAGGATCACATTTGTACACATAGGGCATACATTAATAATTGATATTTTTAATTGGATTGAAATTTTCTAATCTGGTTAGATCTAATCTGTTTAAATCTAGTCTCATCTGAAGTAGTCTATTCTGATAAATGCCGAGTCTATGTACAATTTATAATAATCGAAGTCTAGTCTAATCTGTTTAAGTTTTGTCTGCGACTGAAATAAGCCTCTTTCTATTCAGCACGCTAGCTTGGCTTATGGCTTTGCTCCTTTACTTCTGTTGTCGGCATACCGTTGCCTTTTGCATGGACAAGGGCAAGGTGTTAGGGGCCTTGCTCACCCGGTGGAATTGTGGAAAGAGTGTACTACAACTCTGCAAGATAAAGGTCCAGGACTCAATTTCCATTGACACATTCTGACTTCTGAGTGTCCAGGATGAGTGTCATCCTTTTTTTGAGACCCCTTATTACATGGACACCTCTCCATGTATTGGCCCTTGACCAAAATGTCGAAATCCATAAGACCAGTGGTACTTTCTGCTCTGATCAAACCTCCTTAATCCGAACCCAACTGGTTTTTAAAGCTATTTTAGATGTTGAGAACTGAAACAGACTGTTCAAGTCTCATACCGAAAGCAATCAAACCCGACCGGCGACCACTATATAGCAATGCATTGGACCCTGTCCCGTTGGCCAAGAGGCAGTTGCATTTTGGATAGACCCTATTGTCCAAGACTCCAAGACAGAAGTGAGTGCACCCACAGTACCGCAAAAGAACAAAGACAATATGCACACAATACAAAATCAGGAATTCTCAACGATAGTAGGTGAGACTTGAGAGCATATAAACCGATAAACACAGCATATCATCCATAACATATAATATTCACAGAGGAAACTAATAAATGTAAATCATGGCAATGCCATAGGAACACATCTCTTACACAACGACAACAAAACCACTAACCATTTTCTCAGTGCATAAAGCATATACATAGAATAAGCGTAAAGCATATGCTTATTATCCATTTTTATATGGTGCATAACAACACATATAGAATAGCCATTATCAGGTTCCAGTAGGCATTTTATCACAGTAGCAATTCACTTCTCTGTCACAATTCATCTGTGAAGGGGCTCCATTAACTCTGCTACTGCCTCAAAACAAAAATTGTACTTTTCTTCATGCTTCAAAGAGGCTTCAAATCCACTTTCATTAAAAGCAGCAATCTTTCTGAAAGAACAGAAAATTTACATCAAGAACTCAAAGTAGGCACGTGCCTCTATTAATGGCTACAGCTGCATATAAACTAATATGCCAGATCAGACAGGGAAAATGGCATGGCTCATAAAGGAGGTAGCAAAACAATGCAATTTATGGTAACCCATGGCATGTGGCAGTGAAATATCTTTGGGTTTTCACCCAACAACTTTTTCAAATTAATTAATGAAAGAAATGTGGGTCATTAATGTCCATAAAATAGGATAGGCCAAGATGGAGGCAGTTATCACTTATCCTAGAAGGTTCTTGAAATATCTTGCTAGAATAGACCCTGAAATATCACAATCTTTAAAAATATCTATTCTGTGCAACAACAATCAAGATATGTTATTTTATGTGCTAAGGGATGAGCATCTTTGAAAAAATTTAGCCACCAAAATATCACTCACAATCTCCAATTTCTACGGGTAAGAATATATACAACCAGCAGTGTTTTTTTTTTGTATAAACCAGTCGGGTAATCCATTATGAAAATTCATAAAATAGGAATAAAATAATCTACAGTTTTAAAATAGCAGCAACTTATTTCTGTTCCACGGAGTACCATATTTTAGCACTACCAGGCTTTAATATGACAGCTTTAATACTCCATATGACAGTATTCTGCCAAATTTGGCATTATTTTTAGTTACTCCTATTTAGGGAATAAAAACATACAGGTAATCTTTAATACATTTTCAAAACTGCAAAATGAAAACAACAAAAACACTTTATTAGAAACCTGTAAAGGATACCATACGACCATATGAAAGAAGACACGCATATTAAACATCTCTAATCTTAAATGATCAAATCAGTAGTTGAAATTCAATAGAGACGAATATATGAATAGAAGAACAACATAAGAGCCTTAGGGGGTGTTTGGAATTGATTTTGCTTCTGCTTCTTTTCTAAAAAACTGATTATAGGAGCATTTTGGAGCACCCAGAAGTACTTATGCATTTTCACCCACACTCCAAACACTCCAATATCTGATTCTGTTCCTTGAAGAAAAGGAAGGAGTTTGGAGAAGTAGATCCAAACACCCCTTTAGTCTCGAAAGAGTTTGGGCTCAGCTAGCATGCACGAATCAACATATGAATAAAAGTAGTGGGAAAAAATAATTTTTAAAACTGCGGTGGTATTTTGTCATGATTGTAGTCACCAAGATGTTCCGGTAGAATATCAGTGATGGCAGTGATCATGTAGTCATATTTCTAACGTTGTAATAAATTGAAACAATGCAATTCTTTACCCACCGAACAATCATCCACAATCTCCAATCTGCCTTTAGTGTACAAAATATTATCAGCAATCTTAAAAGTGAGAGCAAAAACCTGTTGTGAAGTTCATAATAACAGCTGCAAAATGACATTAAGAACAAAAACACTAATACACTTGTACACATTCATTTCATTGATAACATAAGAACACACCTAATTAAAACAAATTAACTTCATGAACATTACAATCATTTGTGTATCAATTATTATACCTCAGAGATCCATGGAACAAGTTCTTGATTTGGTTAGAATATGAGATCAGAAGGAGTTCATTTCCAGACAGTAGGTTCTCCCCTTCACCAACATCCTAGCAGCGGTTCCATAAGGTTCATCAAAAGCAGAAGCTACCCAATTCCCATCTGAACTAACCACGTCTTTCTTTTGTTGTTCACTTGGCCTAATAGCCACCAAGGTCGCACCTTTCAGAACAGTCCCATCAGGCAACACCAAAATTGGGGCGAACCATAAACGCATATTCAGAGCAGGCACCATAGTCCTCTTTGATGCCGACGAAGCAGAGAGGGGTTTCACTCTTAGCTCCTCCAGTTGGTCCCTATTCATACAGAGAACTCCCTGCCCATCCGTGTCAGTCAATGTCAAATTATCTAGGGTTACGTGTTCTGCAATTATCGGCTGCAGTAAATAATGTCTGGCAGAAGCGGCGATTAAAGAGCTTATCGTCCAAACCACTCGTAGTTTCAGACCACCGCTGGTGTAAAATGACTCCGGTATGCTCCCGTTGTTATCGGCGTTTACTTCACTCTGCTCGTCGCGGGTAGCGATATGAAGACCGGCGGTGGCGCGGTGGGTCACCGATGAAGCACCAAGGATGACGCAATTATCGAGGGTGGACCCAAAATCGGCTCTCCATTTCAGTAAAACGCCGTCATCGATTCCAAGCTCTCCGCTGGGCAATTCGATTCGTAGGTATTTGATTTCTTCAAAATTCTTCAAGACCTGTGCCGGTGAGTGGTGAGTGACGGAATTTTGGTCGAATCTGCCGTCATCGAGTGCCGGAGAAGCCGCTACGCGCCGCGGGGGATTGGATGCGGAGATGAATTGGGTAAGAGACTGGAAAGGCTTGAGAATACCCGTAACTAGAAGACGAATTACAGAAGAGATCGGATGGCGAGACTTGTCGGTCGCGGCGGAGGTAGATGAAGGCGAAGAGCCGTCGTCGTCGGAGATGACGCAGTCGACCCGGACGACGACGTTGTCAACCTGTGGTACTAATGAATGGAAACGCCTCGAAACAACGCAGCATCGGCCGAGAGCTTTGACATCGCCGATCATGTTGAATACGAAGAGGACTAGAGAGTCCGGGAGGCGGTCGAATTGGTCCACCGGCTCTGGGTGGACTGTGGAACTCAGATCTAGCCCGGCAGAACCCATCTTCCTGCAAATTCAAGGTATGTATCTACCGGTATATTTACAGCGATGTATAAGCGCAAGAACAGAGAATTGAGAGGATCGGGGAGTGGGGTTTATGGATCTAACAGAGAAGACATGGCAGAATGCAGAAAGGTGTGGAGAGAGATGGAGAGGATGAGAACCGAATTGAGGGATGAAGTAAATGTGGGTATGAGAGGACGGGTGCGTTTGGTGCATTTTCATTGTCTGGTAATGTATTTTCTTTAATTATTCTTTAAAAATAAAACATTTCATTCTTATATTAACTAGTTTTGCACCCAAAGAACTGATTGATACTCCCTCCTTATTGTAAACTACACATAATTCACAAATAAACCCGTGCACCGCACGGGATGCAATTCACAATTATTATATTATTATTACTAGTTTTCTATATGAGCGTTGCGCGTTTGGATAAATGCCCAATGTGATTATTCTGAAATGTTTTTACAAAGTAGAATGCGTGAAGATTTTAAGAAACAAGAAAATACATGAATCAATTTTTTGGAGGGATGAAAAATGATTTACAAAGGAATGTTTATATATTCTCTCATAGTAGAAACATGTTCGCCATCTTCTAAACCCTGACCCTGCAAAAAAATTGGATGCACCTTTTAGGGGTTGTTTAAATGGATTGTTCTGGATAACACCTATGAAGGGTTTATGAAATAATGTTTATGCTATGTTGATAACACATGGGTGTTCATAGATAATCCCCTCTAAAACCATCCAACCAAACAATAGCTCATGTCATACCTATCCTTTTAGATGAAAGCATAACAAAACAAAAAGGACTTATATTTACCAGTGTATCATAGGAGAGTTATAATACTTGAAGCAAGTGTGTTGTTTCATAATGATCTCAACTGATTGTTGTGACAAGCAATGTGCTCATGTTGTAGTTAAAGCCGCCTCCACATTTAGGAGTTTTTTTAGAAAAAACAAAGCACAATTCAAGATCGAATTGTCAAAACATCTAAGGGAGTGTTTGCAATTGCTTCAACTTTAAAAAAGTGATTTTTTAAAATGATTTTGGGAAAAGTGATTAATCGTAAAAGTTGGTAGTGTTTGAGAAAAAAGTGATTCTGAAAAAGTAAAAGTTGGTAATGTTTGGTAAAATAAGTACTTTTTGTGTAATAGAAAAAGTGAAAAGTAGTTTAAAGCACCCTTCCACCTGCTTCCAGCTTTTAGCTTTTAAGTGATTAATTTAAGCAGAAGATGTCATTTGAAAACACTCTTTTTAGCTTTTTTAAGCCAAAAGTTGAAAAGCGCTTTTTCTAAGCAACCGCAAACACTACTTAAAGCTAAAGTTTAACTGGAGAAAAGGATTCAATCATTTTGGTGTTTTATTCCTATAGATTTATCAGACAAAATTATAGACGGCTGAGTCAATATATATTCTCTCATAGTAGAAACATGTTTGCCATCTTCTAAACCCAGACCTTGCAAAAAAAATTGGATGCATCTTTTAGGGATTGTTTAAATGGATTGTTCTGGATAACACCTATGAAGGGTTTATGAAATAATGTTTATACTATGTTGATAACACATGGGTGTTCATAGATAATCCCCTCTAAAACCATCCAACCAAACAATAGCTCATGTCATACCTATCCTTTTAGATGAAAGCATAACAAAACAAAAAGGACTTATATTTACCAGTGTATCATAGGAGAGTTATAATACTTGAAGCAAATGTGTTGTTTCATAATAATCTCAACTAATTGTTGTGACAAGCAATATGCTCATGTTGTAGTTAAAGCTGCCTCCACACTTAGGATTTCAGGCTCTCTTTATTTCACTGCTAATACCTTCTTCTCTGAAATATCTGATCTGTTCCTTGTTCTCAAATATATGGTTGCTTCTGAAACTGAATCTGTTTCTAAAATGGGGACTAGTATGAAATCCAAACTGGATAAGTACTGAGGTGATCCTGAAAAAATGAACATGCTCATTTCTTTGCAAATGTGTGTAACACCCCTGCCCCGCAGGACCCGAGATAGTTACTCCAGACCTCTAGTACTATCCTCACAAACGACCACGAGCCTTTACCGCGCAGTTTGTCCTCACTCGTGCGTGCCGTGAGAAACTTCCCAAGGGGTGACCCATCCCAAGAGTACTCCCGTGCAAGAATGCTTAACTTTGGAGTTCTTAGGTGCTGAGCTCCCTTAAAAGGAGATGCATCTCTGTTGGTATGAGTAGTACTATTAACCCTCTTAAATTAATATCAGGTATTACAATGTGCTTGACCCTTGATTCAAATATGAATACATGCCACATCAATTGAATGCTTTGTATGGGGAAAAGATAAGTGAGGCATTCTTTGCAAAGATAAAGCTAGGTGTGAATGAGTTGTATGGTGATTATGTTACAAACTATGATGTTTCAGTCAATGGAAGCTCTCAATTAACCCCAAATTCTGTTTCTTTACAATCTGAGTCAACTGGAAGCAGGTATGTCTCTAAATTCAAAGCCCAATTGAAAAAGCGAAAGCAAGATAATGACCTCTTAGGGTTGAAAAAAAAAATGAACTTGAAATATATTTGAGTGAGAACATTCTTGAGGAGGATGATGAATTTGATATATTGAAATGGTGGAAGCTTAATGGTGAGAGGTTTCCTATCCTATCTAAGATGGGAAAAGACATTCTTGTTGTTCCTATTTCCACAGTAGCTTATGAGTCCACTTTTAGTACAAGTGGAAGAGTGTTGGACTGTTTTAGGAGTTCTTTGAGTGCCAAAATGGTAAAAGCACTCATATGTGCTCAAGAATGGTTGAGGATGTCAAACCAGCCTGTGTCCGTTGAAGAAAATATTGAGGAGGTAGACAAGCTGGAAACAGGTACTAAGTTTTACTTATTTACTATTCAGTGTTTATATTTAAACTTATTGTTAACTTCATATTGTTTTCAATGCAGAATTAACTGATGCCAATGTTGGTGGAGGCCCTTCTCTTGATTAGATAGTAGTAAATCTTTACCTTTATCTTTTAATTATGTAATATGTTACTTCACTAATGATTTGCTATGATTCTGTCAATGATCTGGCTGTAAAAGCATAACCATGATGTTGTCATGGTAATTGGAAGTGTTGCTAATTCACTGGTACAATTTCACCTAATTACTGTGTTTGTGCTTTGTACAACAAGACATGTTAATATTCTTTCACTCTATACTAATTGATTAAGTGTAGCATATATTTGGCAATGATGATAGCTTCCACCAAAAAATGAAATTGATGGGTTGATGTTGATTCTATTTCTATATAGTTTCGTATGCCCCCATTAATAGTGAACTCAATATAAATCTGAGCCAAATATAACAAGATACTTGCTGCCTTGCTGGAACTGCTAGAATTTGGCAATGTTATTATTGAGTGAATTGATTAAGTGTAGCATATATCTGGAAATGATGATAGCTTCCACCAAAAAATGAAATTGATGGGTTGGTGTTGATTCTATTTCTATATAGTTTCGTATGCCCCCATTAATAGTGAAGTCAATATAAATTAGAGCCAAATATAACAAGATACATTTTGCCTTGATGGAACTAATGGAATTTGGTAATGTGATTATTGAGTTAATTGATTAAGTATAGCATATATCTGGCAATGATGATAGCTTCCACCAAAAATGAAATTGATGGGTTGGTGTTGATTCTATATCTATATAGTTTCATATGCCCCCATTAATAGTGAAGTCAATATAAATCTGAGCAAAAAAAACCATGCTATTTGCTGCCACTTATACAATTATACTAGAATTTGCTAATGTATATGTATTTATGACTTATGAGTTATTAGATTAATTGTTGCATAATTTTAGCAATGATGATAGCTTCCACCAAAAAATGAAATTGATGGTTTGGTGTTGATTCTATTTCTATACTTTCGTATGCCCCTAGTTTTATTGAAGTGAGTACAAAACTGAGTCAAATTAAGGACATGTTGCTTGCTGCCTTGCTTTTACCTATGTATTTAACTATGTATTTATGAATTATGAGTTCTTACATGAATTGCTTACTTACTTTGGCAATGATGATGCCTTCTAGCCTTCTACAGTTCTACCTAAAAATGAAATAAATGGGTTTGGTGTTGATTCTAATTCTATATAGTGATTAATGCCTCCATAATTAGTGAATTGAAACTAAATCTGAGCCAAATCTTATTGTATTTGTATATACTTTTGAATTTTTTATAGTTCCCGCTTCCCAGTACAATTTAGTGTTTTATGATACTAATGTATTTGCTTGTGATGTACATAGGAACAAATCCAATTACTATTTGGTTGATGATCTGCGAAATTGCTCAAACCTGGAAACACTCTAGTAGTCAAGTAGATGTCAAGACTCAAGATTTGAAGACTTGTACATCAATTGAATGTTGTTAAACTTTTTGTCGTTACTTGCTATTTTGGAACATTTGATTACTCAAACTCTCAATTTTAAACTGCATTATGTTTAAGCAGTATAACTGTATAAGTGTATACATAACTAAGTAGTAATAAGTGTATGAGTGCATAAATATTACCTAAATTTCGGGTTTGGAAGCGGGGACACTTACCCTCTAGGTCCTCCACTGATGTGCCCCTGACTATAAGTATGACAATCGCATTTGTGATATTATTAATAATAATTATCCTTTGAATCACATATGGTTCTGGCAGGTCTTATGAGTTAGCACTTAGTATGTTGTCAACATATTCCTTAAATACGTGTATGGAACAATAATATACAATAGAAGCCATGCAACCATGGCTTAGTAAACAAAGAATTTCAAAATAAATCATCATGGGGTAAGTGACCTCACAAATTCTATTGCCATTTCTCAGCTGTAATCCCAATGAAGTTAATACAAATCCTCCAAATAATATGACCCTGTGTGCACAAATGATTTATCTGTTAGTGTTTATACGGAGTAATATTTATGAAACCCAAAAAATAAATCAGACACACTTGGACTTTTAATCAAAATTACTTATGTTCCAAGGATTGTGAAATTACTAACTTTGATTTTTTTTTCATTTATTAGTATCGTAGTCATAGGATATAAATGTGTAATATTGTATAACCTGAAAGAGTAGTTTAATATACATCAACAAAGGAGTGAGTTAAAGTACATCAAAGAATTGAGGTTAAGTGAGTGATGATTTATCAATTAGAGTGCATAGTTCGAAGGTTAACTATGTGATGATTAATATGTTGTCGTATAACAATTAATAATATGTGTAAGATTTTTTGGGGAGAGGCTGTTAACGGATTTTGATTTATTACTAAAGCAACATCTCTTCATTTCATTTTGTTCTTTCCTGTTTCATTCAATTTTTTAATATCAAATGATACTCAAGCTTTTATTAAAGATGTTCTAGCCTTTTTATTAATAAAAAACCAAAATCAGTGAGGTAGATGCCGGGGAACATCTACCGGATTTTATTAATAAAAAACAAATACACCAGAAAAGAGGGACTAAGCCAAAACCTTTCCGGGAGGCATTCCTCTCAAAAAACAGACAAAAAAGTAATTGAAAATAACATCAATTGGGGGGGCTGGACCTAACCCAATTAACAAATACATAAACAAAAGTAAATTTAACATCTAATAGAAGGGATGCTAAAAATATCCATATAAAAAGCCCTCCTAGCCCGAATAGGAAGAGTATTTGGGCTCGCATAGCATTTTTTAAGGCCCGTGTGATCCAACGCTAAAAAATGGGCCACCCAGTTTCCTTCGCGCATAACATGACCAAAGCTCATACCTTTCCTCTTCACAATAAGCTTGGTTTCCTGAATTAGATCTGATGAGCACCTTGGTTTCCTCTAGCTTTAGATTAATTAGTATGAATATTATATTCAACACATTGATTAATGACTCACTATGGTTAAACAAGCTAAGGGGTCATTTTGTACACCACCAGAGATGAGGAGACCATGACACTACTTCAACTTCTACATTATTATGGTGACATATGACTTGAAAATACCGGAGCTCCTAAGAGACTAGAAAAATCTTTTAGTGCCAACAACTACATTGATGAAAAACTGTGCGTTTAGGAGTTGCACGAGTTCACGATATCCACAGCTTTTGGGGTAAACATGAAGACATTTGCAATTTACTACCGATAAGCACAACAATTACTCATGTTTTATATAAATAATTATATTTATCAATCAATATAGAAATGTGAAGAATGTACATATATATACCTCATACTCAGCAAGAAATATGAAATGCAACTAGAAGTGAAGAAAATGGGGGTCAAAGGCATTTAAAAATTGGAACTGTCGGGTCAACTAGCGAAGCCAAAAAAGGTACTTTGAAACTTGAATTCCTTCATTTAGATTTTTCTAAAGGGTATGTTTGGCAAATGGCTGTTAGCTGTTGTTGTTAGCTGGTTGTGTCAGCTGTTTCCTAACAGCTGGTTGTGTTAGCTGTTTTGACCGGTTGGTTATGTTAGCTGAGTATAGATAACTGTTTGGTAAAATTGGTTGTTTCGAAATGGCTGATAGAGTGTAAATTGAAACAGCCGAATGAAGAAGCTGATCCCCTTAGCTTCTTCAACAATCCATTTTTTCAACTTTTCAAACTCAACAAGCTAGTTTTAAAAATCATTTACCAAACATCATTATTAGCTTCTTTGACCAATCTGTTAGAGATATTTTTATTGTAATTGGGATCAATGTTACTTTGCTAGTTTATAGTTAGCTAGAATAATGAATAGGCCTTTTAAGGCAATTTTGTAATAAAGGTTTTATACCTTTTTAGGTATGGGCCTCCTAGGAAAAGGAGCCCAAATGATTGTAAAACCTACCTTTCCCGTCAGGCTATATATATATGCCTTAAGGGAAAGGCTAGGTTAAGCTTTTCAATACATTCTCTGTGCCGCAGTGCCTATTCTCGTGTAAGGTTTTCAGGCTTAGACATTCATATCATTCTGTAAAACCTTCACATCAATGGAAAGCTTCATTCCCAGATCTGTCTTCCATACATACATATTCTAGACTAGAAAACAGGGACCTAACATCTGGTATCAAAGCCGGAGCTGATCGATCGATTGAAGGCTGGAAAAGCTTCTGCGCGATTCTTCATCGGCGAAGATTTTGCACTTGAGCGATTTCTGGCTCTATTTTTGTTGTTGTTTTTGCAGGAAATGGCTTGAAGGAAAAGGTTTCTACTGTTGCTAGGATCATTCCTGGAGAAAATCTCGATCTGAAAGTTGGCGTACAGGTCAGGCAGAAGTTGAGCGATCCTGAAATTTCGCGCAACTCGCTGGGAAGAAGAACAGGTTCGCGCAAAGTGCCTTCTGCGCGGTTTTATACTTCGCGCAACAAAGTCTCTTGCGCGATTTCTCAGCTTCGCGCAACACTCACTGCGCGATCAGGACTTGCGCCATCTGCAACGTCCCTGCGCGATCTTATTCTTCGCGCAACTCGTTGCCCCATTTCGTTTTTGAGCGATTTGGAAGTTGAGTGATTTGGACTTAGGATTTTTTTTTGTTGTTGAGCGATCTTTTTAGCTTGTTGAGCGATCTTTTTGTAAAGTTGAGAGATTCTTTTTAAGTGTTGAGCTATCTTTTTAAAGGTTGAGAGATTGTTTGCTAAGACTTGAGCGATCTTTTTAAGACTTGAGCGATCCTTGTATAAAGTTGAGCGATCCTTTCTAAAGTTGAGCAATCTTTCGTAAAGTTGAGCGATCTTCCAACACTTGCGCGATCTCACACTTACAACTTTTCTGAACAAGAACCTTCTGCCGGAATTACCTAACAACTGAACAGAATCAAATCAATCAACTGATCAGCCCGATCAAATTTTAAAATGGATGCATTATCAATTGGAAACGACACAAGACCCCCGATTCTACGAAGAGGGGAGTACAATGTATGGAAGAACCGATTTCTGAACTTTCTTGAGAGCAAGGACCAATCATCTGGTCTTCTTGATTCCATCACCAATGGACCTGCACAACTCATGATTGCTGTTGAAAGAGACAATGGGAACAATCCACCGGTTGAGATAGAATGGAGACCGAAGACTGTTGACGAATATGATGATGAGGATAGAGCAAGACTCCGGGCAGATCTCATTGCCAAGACCTACCTGTTGCAGGCCATCCCGAACGACATCTACATGCAGATTGACAGCATGTCAACTGCAAAAGAGATGTGGGATGAGATCTTTAAGATCATGCAAGGCACTGAGATCGGAGTAAAGGCGAAGAAAGCAAGCACATTCACTGCTTATGACTCATTCAAAGCCAAGCTCGGAGAATCACTTGAAGACACCTACCTCAGATTCCTGCAGTTGATAAATGAGATGAGAAAAATTGGCGTGCACAAGTCAAACATGGAACTAAACGTGAGATTTCTATCTTCTCTTGGAGCTGACTGGAAGAAGCTGAGCTCACAGATAAGGCACACGAAAGACCTTGATGAGATGGACATTCATGCTGTGTACAACACACTTGACCAGTATGCAGAAGATTTTTCTGATCTTGTGGTAGCCACTGTGACAGCTGACAAAGGGAAGGGAGCCATGGACAAGCTTGCCGACACCCTTGCCCTGATGCTTGACAAGCCATCGAAGTCTGGCTCCAAGAAGGATAAAATGATAGCTGAAGAAAGTGAGACTACTGACAGTGATGCAGGAATGAGGAATGATTCAGATGATGATGAGATGCATGATTTTCAGAGGCAAATAGCCCTTCTTACTTCGAGGTTCAACAATCATATGCAGATGAAGAAGAACTCCTCTAACAACAGGCTCCGCAAGTCCTCTACCAGCAACAGCAAAAGAAAAGAGCGATCTTTTGATTCGTCTGAGAATATTGTTGCTGAGGATGCTCCAAAGTGCTTCAATTGTGGGAAGACTGGACATCTGATGAAGGACTGCAGGATGCCTAAGAGGAAGAAGGATGCTGAGTACTACAAGCAGAAGATGTACCTGAACAAGAAGAAGATGTTGCTGGCTATGGAAGAAAACAAGGAAAAGAGTGCTCTCATGGCTGAAAAAGACCACTGGATGGATGATTCTGATGAGGAAGAGAATCTGGCCTTGATGGCAGTGGTTGAAGAAGAAGAGAAAGAGAAGAATGCTGAGAAGGAAGGAATGATGAAGTCAACCCCTGCTGCTGATAAAAAAGAGAAGAACAAAGCTGAGGAGAAGAAGAACCTGCCTACTGCAACCAATGCTGACGTAGCGACTGCCCTGTCTGCTGAGAACAGGAATGCTGACAATGAAGTAAGTACCTCTAATTCATCTATTCATAACTGCTCTAGAACCGATATGCATGATAAATTTAAGGAGCTTGAGGTGAATTACAAACGGCTGTATGAGGTTTATAATCAACTGCGAGAAAAACAGACATGCTCAAACATTAAGATAATCAATTCAGAGAAAACAATCACTAAGCTCACAACTGAGAATAAGCGACTTAGTGCTAGTGAGAAAGAGTTGACAGAGAAACTTAGAACAACTGAAAAGGAAAGAATTAGGCTTTTTGGTGTAAATAACTTGCTAATGGAAAGAAGGGGTGCTCTGTATACTAAAATCAAAGAACTTGAGGATCTGTTAGCCAAAAGGGACCAAACAGATCAGACTATTTTCCTTAACCAGCCTAAGGACACTCGTTTCTATAACGCCAAAGAAGGCTTGGGTTTGACCAATCCTCAGAACCTGAAAAAGGTCAACTGTAAACAACTCTATGATGTTAGATACATGAAAATAGGATTGACCAAACTCATGGCCTTCACTGGTAATGAAGAAACGAATGCCCTTGAGGATGAAAAGAGAAAGACAAAGGCTGGTGTCGAGGTTCCTTTTGACTACACAGAGTTAAACAAGAGCTACAAAACCAAAGCACTCCCTTTGACCCCTGCTGAAGAAATCTTGACCTATCCTCCTGACAAGGAAGCTGAGAAAGACGGAGAGGAGGCTTCCACATCTGAACCAATTGAGAAACCAGCTTACATTCCACCATTGGTGAGAAAGTTTGCTGAGTTAAAAGATTCTTTTGAAAAAGAAAAGCAGGTTTTAGAAAAAGAAAAGGATGAACTTTTAAAAGAAATAACCTCTTTGAAAACCGCCTCTCAGTCTAACACAGCTTCTCAACCCTCTTCCTCTTCTTGTTCTGAAAACACTTCTGAAAATTCAAGCGATAGTTTTAAGACTTCTCCTTCTCACCCCAAGTCTCATTCTCCGACAGGGAAAGATGTGAAGAAGAGAGTCGAGAGGAAAGGAGAGTGGATAGAAGACAAAATAAGAAGGAAGAAGAGAGAAGAAGAGTCGAGATCAAGAAATAAGTGTCAGCGGTCGAGCGTCATATTTTATGTGACACCGCACCCGAACGTCCTTGAAAATTCAAATTTAAAAAAAAAAAAAAAAAATCAAAGTTTATGTATTGAATTTCTGATTCCCAAACAATTGTGAAACGATTGTGGTTTTAAGTAATTAACGATTGATTATTATACTATTCGAACTCGTATATTAGTATCGGGCCTTTTTAATAAATAAAAGAGCCTAGCATTATCTAAATAGTGATACATAACGTTTCGAGACAAGTTGAGGAGGGGCGGGCGGCCCAGATACTATTTTGGGCTCAACCCGCTAAAATAGCAAGTATTCGAGAATGGCGTCGTAGGCCCACTCGGGGGCGACCCACACGGCTTGTAGCCCAATAATATGGATGACAAATGTCAAAATAAGTGATAGGATGATTTGAGATGAATACAAATGCCTATGATACCATCTTTGACATTATTGAGCTAAATAGTGGGAGTAAGATTTTCTTCTATGATACCCACCAAGTAAATTATTGAGATGAACCTACACATATTAGGAGATCAATAATGTGATGAAGGAAGTTGACTTGTTCTAAATAAATTAGGATGAGTACAAAAAGGCATCTTTGACAAAAGATGAAACAATAGGACCCATCTTCCCATTTTTGAAGTATTGGTAGATATTTTGGACTCCAAGTTGAATGGGATCAATTGTGAACCATTCCACATGGACTTAGTACCTGCAAAACAAATGAAAAGAGGTGAGAAGACTATATGGGGCGGGCTCTTGGCTCACATGCACAAAAATATTCCAAGAGAAAACAAAAGAGGGAGGTCCACCCCATATTTGATTGCAAACCAAATACCTCCCATGTTCTTTTGTGAGCCACATACTCTTTTAGCATGTTTAGGGTATCCTAATACACTCCCCCTACACCCCATTCGAACCCCCAAAGAGATAAGAGAGCAAGGGAGTCCACACAACCCAAGAGAGAAAGAAGGAGGAGAGCAGTCCGCAGGTTCGTTCTTCAGTGCGTAGCTCTGACTGTTTGAGCCATAACTTGAGATTTACTCATCCAAATAAGGCGTGCGAGATACCAACAGAAAGCTCTCAAGACGAGGAATCCGTGAAGGTCTGGTTTGCATCAATCGGAGTAGTGGAAGACTTCCAAATAGACCGAGCAAAACACGACCTCGCAGAATACGTTTTTGTATTCAAAGTAAGTTTGAATCCAAAACCTTCCTCTCTATTGTCTAAACCATATAAGTGATTGAAGAACTATTATACACTAATTGAAGTGTATAAAATGTTATTATAAAGTGACTTTAATTGTTGTAAAAGTTAGATACTAATCTAGACAAAACCTTGAAAGGTTAGGGAACGATTTCGTCGGGAAACACCCGTTCTAGGGACTGTTTTTGTGCCTTCGGTTAGGAGTTGAACTAGCACTTTGAAGAGGCTGTTTAACACTCAATTCCAAGCAAGGAATCAGTCCTCAATCTTCCTTGGCCGAAGCTTGGGTCATTGGATCGAGAAGGAAAGTTTTAAAGCTCATTTGAGGTGAGGATCGACATCTAATTGCTTACAACTTGTAGGTTAAGCATGAGATTACCTAAATGCCTAAATCATAATTTTCATGGATTATTATGATTAAATATTGATATAGTTCCCAAAGAATGAAATTGGAAATGATTTGAGGATGTATGAATAATGTGAGATTAAATGAGTTATAAATGAACTATTTTGTGAAATGGGGATTTTACTCATGTATGAATTATGTGGATACATAAATGAATATTTATGTATTGAAATTGAGTACTTAAGTTGCGGCTACACACTTATAAATATGTGGAGAATTACAAAATGAGGATATTTGTATGATGACAATAATCTTAATAGTATTGAAATACTAGTTAGTGATTATTTGAAGTTGTTGATAGAATTGATCCTAAGTATTGGATTGTATGAAATGCACTTGAATGTACTTCAAGTGTATAAAATGACTTAGTATGAAGCTAAGGGTAAGTTATGGGCAGTCATTAAGAATGACCAAGGTAGATACGAAGCATTTGAGATGCCAATTCTAGGCATAGGTTTGCTTAGGAATTGGACTATAATGAGGAATTAGAGCCGGACTCTATGATTTGCATGGAAATGAAGTTGGTCCGAGACCTTGCCATGTAAATTGTGATTTGCATAGAAATGTAGTTGGTCCGAGACCTTGCTATGCAAATGTGATAGGATGAAATTGTGATTTGCATGGAAATGTAGTTGGTCCGAGACCTTGCCATGTAAATTGTGATTTGCATAGAAATGTAGTTGGTCCGAGACCTTGCTATGCAAATGTGATAGGATGTACTTGACATAAAGGATTGCATAGAAATGTAGTTGGGCCGAGCCCTTGCTATGCAATGGTAACGTGATGAACTTATGAATTGTCGTGGCTTATAGTCACGGGGAATGAGAATGGTGATTTTCTAAATGAACATGGGCCCACGGGCGGACTACTTGACTTTTATTAAAGTAAGTATATTTTTAAAACGGGGTAACTTAGGGTTACCACTATATTGTATTACCACCCTATTTGAGGGTCTTGTGTTTGAAATACTTGTTGTATATCTATTAGATGCCATCCACACCAGCACTTTATAGCCCTATAGAGTGCTGACCCCTTCGGGGGCGTCCCACTACCATTTTTCAGGTTGAGGCTCGAGCTTGCTACCTGTGCCCGTTGCTCGGGTGATCCTTTGGAGAGAAGACGTGGTTCGTGCTTTCTCCATTCTGTTTGAACAATATTAAACATGCTCATGGATATTTTACTTTAGAGCCTGCGTGCTCATGAATAGCCCTGTGTGGCCCTTTTGTTTTAAACAATGTTTTCCGCTGCGTTATGAATTACTTATTATGTTTGTTTATGGATGTTATACGTGTGAATGATATTCAAGACGCCTTGTATAATATGAATGTGTTGGACTGCGGTTGACTATTCGTATTGTACGGCGGGTTGTTGACGTGTCCGGGGAGGTCCGGGGCGTGACAATTAAGTTGGTATCAGAGCCTTAGTCCATAAACTTCATAATGAAGTCTCGAAATTCTCTTTTGAAAATATTTTGAAAACCATGAGCATAGAAGTTTTGTACTTGGAGAGCTTTTGGTACTTGGGTTGCAAGGTCTCTAATTGTTAAGATGGTACCCTTAGCAATTGGTATGGCGGTGACTCGAGCCAAAATGTGTCTTAAGTACCTATCCGTCAATCGACATTGATACGAGTCTAACGACTCCTTCCAAATTTCTTTCAGAAATGGACCGTGGTGGCAGGGTTACTAGGAGAAACCCGACGGGCCGTGTACCAGTGGAGACTGGACAGGGCAGTCGAAGGACCTCTAGGGCATCTAGAGGCGCTATCCGTGGAGGCCGATCACAGACCGTGAGTGACGGTCATGTTGACACAGAAAGTGAAACCTACTGGTCCTATGAGGACTCGACTTACCAACCGGAGACCGAGCCGGTTGAGACCCCTTACGAAGGGGATGACGATGATATAAGTGATGAAGAAGGGGAGAATGACTCCCTAGCCAGAATTGAGGCGCTGCTCCAGCAATACCAGCGGGAGCGCGAGGGAAGGAGGGAACGCCGAAGGCGCCGAGAAGGACGAACTTCGGGTGGGGCTTCAAGAGGAAAAAGCCATGGCGACTCTAGGGCCCACATTGAACCACATGGGGGCCGGGGTGATGGAGGTCCGATCATAAGGATCTCCAAATACCTCAAGGAGGCACGAGACTTGGGGTGCAAACCCTTCAACGGAGCGGGTGACATCTCGGTCGCCGCGGAATGGATCAAGAGGCTGAACGAAGCAGCCCTTGATATGCAACTCACCCCCGAGTTTAAGCTAAGGGTGGCGGTGAGGTTGCTCGAAGGGATGGCATCCACATGGTGGGACGGAGCCAAGGGAAAGTATGGCAACACGGTGACTTGGGAGAATTTCCGACAGGAGTTCTTTGCCCAATATTATTCTGATTTTGAGGTGAACGCCAAGAGGAGAGAGTATACCCTCCTGACCCAAGGGGGCAAAATGACGGTGAGGCAACTTGAACACAAATTCAGGGAGCTCGCGGAGTTCATACCGGAGTATGTGTGTGACGAGAACCGGATGGTAAATCACTTCTGGGATGCCTTAGACCTGGAGGTGCGTGAGAGGGCAACACAGTTGCCTAACATGACCTTTAGCCAAGTGGTCGAGCAAGGGTTGAAAGGAGAGAAAGAATGGGAAGAGAGAAAGTTGAAAAACGCCGAAGAGGCGAAGAAGAGAAGGTGGGAGAACCACGGACCTCAAGGTCCTAGCAAAAAGGGGAACCATGAGGGAGGAGGATCTTTTCGGACACCCCCACTGCCATCTAGGGGAAGTCAAGGCCCGAACGGGCAAGGATCACGGACCTCAGGGGTAGCTCGATGCAATAATTGCAAAAGGAGCCACTTTGGCAAATGTCGTGACCCTCCTAGATGCTTCCAATGCGGGAACACCGGGCACTTAAAGATGAACTGCCCACAGTTGGGTGGGGCAAGGTCATCGGGACCAAATAGTGGGGCTACGGAAACAAGAAACCAAGCCGGGGGTTCCCTATCATCTAGGGAACATGGGGGAGCAAGCGCGAGCAACGCACCATCGGTGAATCAAGGAAGGACTCAAGCAAGAGTCTATGCAATGATGGAGGCGGATGCCCGAGCTAACCCGGATTCGGTTGCAGGTACGACCGCTTAACTTCCCGTGATTTACCCATTCCCCATCCATAAATTGAAGTTATAAATCCTAAGATCCAAGTGGGATCAGGCGTAGGGTCGAATTCGGGAAAAGAGGGCAAAACCATGCTACCACCCGACCGGGTATGGCGATAAACCCGACCGGGTAGAGTGGGAAAATACTCACTGGAACCCATACCCGACCGGGTATGGTGATAAACCCGACCGGGTAAAGTGGGAAAATACCCACTGGAACTTATACCCGACCGGGTATGGTGATAAACCCGACCGGGTAAAGTGGGAAAATACCCACTGGAACCCATACCCGACCGGGTATGGTGATAAACCCGACCGGGTAGAGTGGGAAAATACCCACTGGAACCCATACCCGACCGGGTATGGTTATGTTACCCGACCGGGTACACCTCGATGTGTTCGTCAAATGAAAAAGTTGTCTTCATGAAAGTTGTAGATCTTTTCATTATCTAAATGATGGAATTTGAATCGAATCTTTTGGTTAAGTATGTGAGGAGATATGATCAAAACGGTGAGACAGTGCCGATTTATATCTCAACTACGAACGTCATCCATAATTGAGCAATATGTCCACTCTAAGGACATAATTTCGAATCATGTTCTTCATAAGAATGGTTGGTATATTAGGGGGGCATCTTACATGGTTTATAAATGTTAGAACGATAAAGATTTATGGAAAGGATGCAAGGATCCTTATCGATACCTGCGCGCTACGTTCGTTCGTGAGTGGACGTTCGCCGAGGACTTAGAGTTACAATCAATACCAATAACACAAACTTTAGTGGTATCAACATCACTAGGGGATGACGTTGAAAGAACTAGTTACTATCCACCTTGTGAGGTGGGAATTGATGGCCAAACCCTGACGTGTGATTTCGTACCGCTGAGTATGATGGGATTCGATGCAATACTAGGAATGGATTGGCTAGAAAAGCATCATGCTAGGGTAAATTGCTACACAAAGGCTGTAGAACTCGAAGGCAATGATGGAAACAACCTACGCTTCGAGGGGAATTGAGGCAAATCAAACAGTTGTATCATATCCGCCGTGGGAGCAAGGAGTATGATGTGAAAGAGATGTCACGCGTGTCTGGCATACATGGTTGACAAAACCAAAGAGGAAATGAACATCGCTGATGTGAGGGTAGTTGTAAGTACCCGGATGTTTTCCCTAAAGACCTGTCGGGGCTTCCACCTGATAGGGAGATTGAATTCGTGATCGAGGTCGGGCCCGGTACCGAACCAATCTCTATACCGCCATACCGAAGGGCACCTGCTGATTTTAATGAATTGAAGAGCCAATTGCACGCGCTATTGGATAATGGGTCCATTAGACCGAACTATTCACTGCGGGAAGCACCAGTCCCTTTATGAAAAAGAAAGATGATACCCTACGAACTCAAGTTACATTAGGAGTAGGCCTTAAGGGTTACTCAAAATGGATGGAACCTAGACTAAGGAGTTGTTCAGGGATTAGATGACGTGACTACGAGCCGAGCTCTAGCACGTGGTAGTATGACTATGAGCCGGGCTCTAGCACGTGGTAGTATGACTATGAGCCGAGCTCTAGCAAAATGTAGTGTGACTATGAGCCGAGCTCTAGCACAAATTAGTATGACTATGAGCCGAGCTCTAGCATGAAGGAACATGAGTTAGCTATAAAATAATAACATCCTAGATGGAGGATCTTGGAAATTGAAACTTTGATTAATCTAATTACTACAGAAAATTCGTGGAGAAGTTTCCAGTTTTGACATCGCCATTGACGAAGCTCACTCGAAAGGGTCCGAGAACGCATGCTAGCGTGACCCGTGGAGGATTTCCGTGAGAGAGACGAGGGTCTCTTGTCACTCCGTGGCCGAGTGGGTGTACCATCGAATGATGAGCTTCGAGAGTCCATACTGGAGGAGGCTCATTCACCGACATACACTCCTGAATTAGAGAAGATACATAATGTGTTCCATGTATCCATGCTTAAGAAGTATGTGCATGATCCCTCTCACGCATTGGAGAAGCCGCCTGTGGAGGTACGTGAGGGTTTGAACTACGCTGTGCAACCGATCAAGGTCACCGATAGAAAGGTGAAGAAATTGAGGAGTAAAGAAGTTCCAATGGTTAAGGTCCTTTGGAAGAGTGATCGGGTTGAAGAAGAGACATGGGAAACAGAGGCTTTGATAAGGAAGCAGTATGCTTTCCTATTCGAGTAGAGCTGCGAATTTCGGGGACGAAATTCCTGTTAAGGGGGGGTGAACTTGTGACACCGCACCCGAACGTCCTTGAAAATTCAAATTTAAAAAAAAAAAAAAAAATCAAAGTTTATGTATTGAATTTCTGATTCCCAAACAATTGTGAAACGATTGTGGTTTTAAGTAATTAACGATTGATTATTATACTATTCGAACTCGTATATTAGTATCGGGCCTTTTTAATAAATAAAAGAGCCTAGCATTATCTAAATAGTGATACATAACGTTTCGAGACAAGTTGAGGAGGGGCGGGCGGCCCAGATACTATTTTGGGCTCAACCCGCTAAAATAGCAAGTATTCGAGAATGGCGTCGTAGGCCCACTCGGGGGCGACCCACACGGCTTGTAGCCCAATAATATGGATGACAAATGTCAAAATAAGTGATAGGATGATTTGAGATGAATACAAATGCCTATGATACCATCTTTGACATTATTGAGCTAAATAGTGGGAGTAAGATTTTCTTCTATGATACCCACCAAGTAAATTATTGAGATGAACCTACACATATTAGGAGATCAATAATGTGATGAAGGAAGTTGACTTGTTCTAAATAAATTAGGATGAGTACAAAAAGGCATCTTTGACAAAAGATGAAACAATAGGACCCATCTTCCCATTTTTGAAGTATTGGTAGATATTTTGGACTCCAAGTTGAATGGGATCAATTGTGAACCATTCCACATGGACTTAGTACCTGCAAAACAAATGAAAAGAGGTGAGAAGACTATATGGGGCGGGCTCTTGGCTCACATGCACAAAAATATTCCAAGAGAAAACAAAAGAGGGAGGTCCACCCCATATTTGATTGCAAACCAAATACCTCCCATGTTCTTTTGTGAGCCACATACTCTTTTAGCATGTTTAGGGTATCCTAATACACTCCCCCTACACCCCATTCGAACCCCCAAAGAGATAAGAGAGCAAGGGAGTCCACACAACCCAAGAGAGAAAGAAGGAGGAGAGCAGTCCGCAGGTTCGTTCTTCAGTGCGTAGCTCTGACTGTTTGAGCCATAACTTGAGATTTACTCATCCAAATAAGGCGTGCGAGATACCAACAGAAAGCTCTCAAGACGAGGAATCCGTGAAGGTCTGGTTTGCATCAATCGGAGTAGTGGAAGACTTCCAAATAGACCGAGCAAAACACGACCTCGCAGAATACGTTTTTGTATTCAAAGTAAGTTTGAATCCAAAACCTTCCTCTCTATTGTCTAAACCATATAAGTGATTGAAGAACTATTATACACTAATTGAAGTGTATAAAATGTTATTATAAAGTGACTTTAATTGTTGTAAAAGTTAGATACTAATCTAGACAAAACCTTGAAAGGTTAGGGAACGATTTCGTCGGGAAACACCCGTTCTAGGGACTGTTTTTGTGCCTTCGGTTAGGAGTTGAACTAGCACTTTGAAGAGGCTGTTTAACACTCAATTCCAAGCAAGGAATCAGTCCTCAATCTTCCTTGGCCGAAGCTTGGGTCATTGGATCGAGAAGGAAAGTTTTAAAGCTCATTTGAGGTGAGGATCGACATCTAATTGCTTACAACTTGTAGGTTAAGCATGAGATTACCTAAATGCCTAAATCATAATTTTCATGGATTATTATGATTAAATATTGATATAGTTCCCAAAGAATGAAATTGGAAATGATTTGAGGATGTATGAATAATGTGAGATTAAATGAGTTATAAATGAACTATTTTGTGAAATGGGGATTTTACTCATGTATGAATTATGTGGATACATAAATGAATATTTATGTATTGAAATTGAGTACTTAAGTTGCGGCTACACACTTATAAATATGTGGAGAATTACAAAATGAGGATATTTGTATGATGACAATAATCTTAATAGTATTGAAATACTAGTTAGTGATTATTTGAAGTTGTTGATAGAATTGATCCTAAGTATTGGATTGTATGAAATGCACTTGAATGTACTTCAAGTGTATAAAATGACTTAGTATGAAGCTAAGGGTAAGTTATGGGCAGTCATTAAGAATGACCAAGGTAGATACGAAGCATTTGAGATGCCAATTCTAGGCATAGGTTTGCTTAGGAATTGGACTATAATGAGGAATTAGAGCCGGACTCTATGATTTGCATGGAAATGAAGTTGGTCCGAGACCTTGCCATGTAAATTGTGATTTGCATAGAAATGTAGTTGGTCCGAGACCTTGCTATGCAAATGTGATAGGATGAAATTGTGATTTGCATGGAAATGTAGTTGGTCCGAGACCTTGCCATGTAAATTGTGATTTGCATAGAAATGTAGTTGGTCCGAGACCTTGCTATGCAAATGTGATAGGATGTACTTGACATAAAGGATTGCATAGAAATGTAGTTGGGCCGAGCCCTTGCTATGCAATGGTAACGTGATGAACTTATGAATTGTCGTGGCTTATAGTCACGGGGAATGAGAATGGTGATTTTCTAAATGAACATGGGCCCACGGGCGGACTACTTGACTTTTATTAAAGTAAGTATATTTTTAAAACGGGGTAACTTAGGGTTACCACTATATTGTATTACCACCCTATTTGAGGGTCTTGTGTTTGAAATACTTGTTGTATATCTATTAGATGCCATCCACACCAGCACTTTATAGCCCTATAGAGTGCTGACCCCTTCGGGGGCGTCCCACTACCATTTTTCAGGTTGAGGCTCGAGCTTGCTACCTGTGCCCGTTGCTCGGGTGATCCTTTGGAGAGAAGACGTGGTTCGTGCTTTCTCCATTCTGTTTGAACAATATTAAACATGCTCATGGATATTTTACTTTAGAGCCTGCGTGCTCATGAATAGCCCTGTGTGGCCCTTTTGTTTTAAACAATGTTTTCCGCTGCGTTATGAATTACTTATTATGTTTGTTTATGGATGTTATACGTGTGAATGATATTCAAGACGCCTTGTATAATATGAATGTGTTGGACTGCGGTTGACTATTCGTATTGTACGGCGGGTTGTTGACGTGTCCGGGGAGGTCCGGGGCGTGACATTTTATGTTAAGAATAAGTCTAGTTCTAGCATTAGTGAGCCATCTACTAGTTATGCTAAAAGAGTGGCTCCTAAGTCTTCTAGTTCTAAGATTTCTGTCTCGAATCGCTGTACTAAATGTGTTTCTCTGGATTGTGTTAAGTTAATGAAATGTTGTTGTTATAAGTCTGTTTCTTCTTGCAAAACAAAAGATCCTGTGATTGTTAAGAATGTTGTGAATAAGCCCAAGATTGATAGGGTGAATGTTGAGAGTGAGGTCAAATTGCCATTTTTAAGGTATCCTCTCAAGATTCACTCAGTCAAACATCTGAAAAGGCTATCATGTGAACCAATCTTGAAAGATCATTTATCTGAACAATCACTTAGGACAAATGAAAGTTCCCTCGCTCCAAAAATAAATCAAATCAAACAAAAATGGGTTCCTAAGGCTGAAGCAGAACAATTAAAAATGAAAAACTCTTCTCAATCAGCCAGCCTAGGATCCCAAATCAAAAATAAGTTGAAACAATTGCTCACTGTTGATAAGGAAGGACCCATCTGGCGATGGGTACCTAAACGAAACTAATCTGTTTTGCAGGTCAGTCATGTGTGGCATCTTGATTCGGGTTGCTCGTCACACATGACTGGACAGATTGAACTACTGAGCAACTATTCTGAAAGGTTTGGAGGAAATGTGAGGTTTGGGAACAATGCTTCATCGCCCATACTCGGGATAGGAGATGTCATTTGTGAGAGCGTCACTATCAGAAATGTGTCGTATGTGCAGGGACTGAAACACAACTTGCTTAGCATAGTGATAACCGCTTTCGCGGCGTTGTAGTAAAACGGAGTCTAACCTTTCGGTTTTTCCCCGAGTATCGTGTCTCTCGAGGAATGGCGGAGGAGCTTCTTGATTTCAAGTCCAGTCACAGGTTATCGCAAATTATTGGAAGCTTTCCAAATTAAAACTTTTGATTGATTTTCTAAACTACTTTTTGGAAAAGAAAGTAAATTAAATTGTGCAAATACTAATGATGGCTCAAAAATAGACTAAAGAAAAAAAATATAATATTGAACTTAAATGGATTGATGCAAATAAGGGCAATGAATTGAGTAATTAGAAATGGATATATTCTTGGACCTAGTAATTAGGGAAATTAAAACTAAAATTGGACTAATAATTTCTTTCCTCATAGACAAGAATAGAAACTATTTTCATTAATTTATCCTATTTCTAGGTGTCATTAATGTGTTCAAAATGGTTGGCTTGAATTAAATTCTAACCTCATAGACAAGGTAGAAATAATTCTCCAATATTTTAATTAATAAAAATAGCCAAATTCATTAACTAGTTAAACCCATTATTTAAGCAAATGAATTTATCTCTCATAGACAAGATGTAAATCCCTTTCATTAAATTATCCTATTTCTAGGCCTTATTAATGTGCTCGAATATGGTTGGCTTAAATTATTTTCTAATCTCATAGACAAGTTAGAAATAATTTTCCAAGAATTTAATTAATGAATATGGCTAACAGTTATTAATTACTATTTCATCATTTCAAACAACTAGTCCAAATTATTAATTTTAATCCCTAATTTTCGGTCAACAAGTCAATCCATATTCCTTTAGTCAATTCATGCCCAAAACAAATTTAGCTAATAAACATCATTTTTTCAATTAACAATATAAAGAATATATTCAACATTAACAAGGAATTACACATGGATGATGGCAAAACGTATATTCTGGAACAATAAACTTATAGGAACTAAAATATAACTGGAATTAGGACAGAAACTAATTTTTTGCCTTTTTTGAGTATTTAATTTAATTTATGCAATAATAACAACTAAATGCCGGAATTAATTAAAATTTACTTCTACCTCGTAAAAATTAAATTTGTTTTGATAAATAACTACCTTGAGGCTAGTAAAAAACTATATAATTAATTGGAATGGATTTAATGTCAACAACTATTTTATTCAAATTTAAGAAGAAAATGCGAAATAGTGGAATAATTTTCTGGAAATTTTCGAAGCACAGATAAAAAAAACTAAGTACAGATTCAGATTCTACTCATTGAGAGGATGAAAATACATATAAAGAACTCACAATTTGGAGCTAAAATGAGAAAGATATGAAAGTTTGAAGTTGAAGGTGCAACAATGGTGGAAATCCGAGCTTTGAGGAGGAAGAAAACGCTCTTTTTGATCTGATTTGGGCTTGAAATTGGTGTGTTTGAGTTGAGGAAAAATCGGGCAATTTATAGCAGAAATTTCCCCGAAGGCGGCCAACCAGGCGGCCGCCTTCCGCCTCTCTCCGGCCGCCTGCCGTCCTCGTCGCCGACAGCGGTCGGTGGCCGGTCCCCGTCAGCCGTAGGCGGCCACAGAGGGCGGCCGCCTTCCGCCACACGTCGGCCGCCTGCCGTCTTTTCATGGTCAAATCGGATCGCGGCGGATCCCGGCGGATCCCGGCCGCCGCAGGCGGTCCAGCAGGCGGCCGCCTGCCGTCCTGTCTGGCCGCCTGCCGTCCTGTCTGGCCGACCGGTGGTTGGTTTTGTCCCCTTGTGCCGCAGGCGGCCGCCTTCTGTCCAGTGTCGGTAGCCTTCGGTCTTTTCCTGGTCCCGAGTCAAAGCGAGGTTGACTTCTGATTTTTCCCGTAGGCGGCCGCGAAGGCCTCCATTTTGGGCGCCTATTTGGGCGCCTTCTGCTATTTTTGTCTGGCAGATGCGGCTTTTCCTGCTCTTCATTTTTGTCTTCTGAATCACCTTGATAAAATGCTTGCTTCTTCCGGTATAAATGCATTTGTCACTCAAATTGACTCATTTTGTGCTCAATTGACCCGAAATCCCGCTAAACATATTATGGATGTGATTTTTACCTGATTTCATGAAACTTGAACCAAAATATATAAAATGTGTCTTTTCTTTCTATTTTCATTCAAAAATCGCTTAAATTTGATAAGAAAAATAAGTTCAAAAATGGACTTATCAATCTCCTCACACTTAAGCGTTGCTTGTCCTCAAGCGACGAATTAGTTGTAAACACACTCAAAAGGTAAAGCCTAACTGTATTACAATCTAATTGCTATTTTAAAGAAGTAGAAACAAAAACCTCATCTTTTATTTTCAATTTTTAAACATTTTAGAAAAATCACCCAAAATACAAGAATTTAAAATTAGTATTACTTAAGAAAAACTATTTATTATGTTAAACCACCAATCAATTCCTTATCCCAAGGTTTTTTTCATTATTCTAATTTGGACATTCATCTTGTTCACCATTTTTATTTATTTATTTATTTATTTTTTTTGCTCTTTTTCACTCTTGTTGGCGGTGTTATCCCATGGTAAATGCATATTTCATTCTCACAGACTGTGATTAACGAATGAAACAGAGCCCCTTTTCGGAGATGGAATTGTCCTATAACAATGAGTTTTGAAGAGGTTTATTAATAGTAATATTTTTTTTTTTTTTGATGAATAAAATGAATGTCCAATTAAAACAAATTCGGACCTTTACATTCGCAACCAAAAACCCATAATAATTTTAAGTTTTCAAAAATAATAATAAAATTAAATTCATATAATAAGGGTGATTATCTAAACTATTTATGCGATTGATAACAAATTGAGAAATTAATGTTTCATGTCAAAAATAGTAAAAAGATTGTTCTAAAATAAGTTTTTAACTTTTGAGTGTAAAACACAACCTCCTCACACTTGAGCTAGACCTCGCCCTCGAGGTCTTCTTTTAAGGCACAAAACCTTGAAATAAAGACACATTTTTTTTTGGTTCTTTCCTCACACTTGAGTTTTGAAAAGATTTTGTGAAGAGGAATAATGAAATAGGAATAAAAAATCTTTACATCATTCATAGTTAGTTTGTAAGAGCAATTAAGTCAAAAGAGCAGCACAATGTCCAACCTGAATAAACAAACACAATAAAATGTTAAGGAAGAAAACTAAGCATCACCCGTGTCCTCCCGTAAGGCCTAAGCCAAACTCTTATTTCATCAACATTGAAGCACACCCTGCAAACACACAAAACAAACAAACATTGTTATGAAAAACATGGGTTGCCTCCCAAGAAGCGCTTCTTTAACGTCACTAGCTTGACGTTTGAGAGAGAACTCTCAGCTATGCATGTCAGTTGTGGAGCACTCATCATTAGTGCCTCCACCTTATCCTCCAGGTATGCCGTCAGATGGCGTAGACCCTTGAACTCTTGTGACCACCAAAATGTGATATAATCTTCAAAGAACACATCGTTCGAACAAGGAATTAGCACATATCCTGCATCACTCTCATTAGTATAATCAACAAGTATTTCAGGATCAGGTGCCTCTGGTGTCTCCAACCGCTCATAATGAGCCTTCAAGGTAGAAGCAGCTTGAATAGAGATTGCATACTCCTCTTGATGGGTTTTCTCTTCTTCATCTATGCCCTCAACATGAAAATCACAAAGTTTAGACTCTGTGTCACTCTCTAAGACTGCATCCCAACTTCCTAACTCACGACCCCCACAAATATCATCTAGGCAAACAAGTCTTTGCCTAGCACAACTATGCTCAACATGCTCAAGTAGAGAATCAAAGAAGGCATCATCGGACATTGTTTCCTTCACATCACAAGTTTCATCAACTATTTCAACAGGTGCTTGAGCTTGTGTAGGATCAAAATCTTCACCAAGGCTATCTTTGTGGCACTCCTTAAATGAGAGGTCAACCATAGATGGTAGGGTAGGTTCCTTGTCACAAAGTATCTCATCATCTATGGTTTCTTCATCAACCTCATTGGGCACTTTCATATGGGGCTCTTGAGAATTAAGTTCTACGAGGATAGGCTCTCTCTCAATAGCAATGAGAGGCTCAAAAGAAATAGGGGTGAGAAGAGTTTCAACCATCTCGCCCATGGTTACCGCAACCTCCTCCTCAGATTTAGCACCTTCCTCGTATGTCTCCTGTTGAACTTTGTGGTCATTGTCATAAATGATTTTTTCAAACAATTCCTTGATACTCTTATCATGAGATGCTAGTTCAATCCTTGTCTTTCTTAAGTCTTCCACAAAATCGAGTAAGGACGATTTTAACTCTTCGAGTTCGTGTTGAGGATAAGGTGAAGTTCCAGAGTTACCCTCGTAGGAGTACTCGTTTGTGCTGGTGTAATGATTTTCTAGCCTTTCTTGGTAATTTTCATGATAATTAGAATCATCATGATAATTACCTTGATAGGAGAAATCATCACAGCCTTCAAAGTCTTGCCCTTGGTGGAAATAATTATCTTGAAATTGGTAATCTCCATACCCCAAAGGTGGATTTTCGCACCATTGATTGTTATCCTCATAACCTTGTCCATAGTATCCTTCATTTTGATTATTTTGAAAAGATTGTTGTTCATAGTATGGATAATGATATGGTGGTTGAGGATTAAAGTGTTCACTTGAGTAATCCATGAGGAAATCTCAAGCAAACACGTGAGAACAAAACAAAAAAGAAAAAGAAAGTCTCCCTAACTTGAATTTGCCCATGCTAAAATCAAAATCAAGAAATCACCGTGCCATTCCCCGGCAACGGCGCCATTTGATAACCGCTTTCGCGGCGTTGTAGTAAAACGGAGTCTAACCTTTCGGTTTTTCCCCGAGTATCGTGTCTCTCGAGGAATGGCGGAGGAGCTTCTTGATTTCAAGTCCAGTCACAGGTTATCGCAAATTATTGGAAGCTTTCCAAATTAAAACTTTTGATTGATTTTCTAAACTACTTTTTGGAAAAGAAAGTAAATTAAATTGTGCAAATACTAATGATGGCTCAAAAATAGACTAAAGAAAAAAAATATAATATTGAACTTAAATGGATTGATGCAAATAAGGGCAATGAATTGAGTAATTAGAAATGGATATATTCTTGGACCTAGTAATTAGGGAAATTAAAACTAAAATTGGACTAATAATTTCTTTCCTCATAGACAAGAATAGAAACTATTTTCATTAATTTATCCTATTTCTAGGTGTCATTAATGTGTTCAAAATGGTTGGCTTGAATTAAATTCTAACCTCATAGACAAGGTAGAAATAATTCTCCAATATTTTAATTAATAAAAATAGCCAAATTCATTAACTAGTTAAACCCATTATTTAAGCAAATGAATTTATCTCTCATAGACAAGATGTAAATCCCTTTCATTAAATTATCCTATTTCTAGGCCTTATTAATGTGCTCGAATATGGTTGGCTTAAATTATTTTCTAATCTCATAGACAAGTTAGAAATAATTTTCCAAGAATTTAATTAATGAATATGGCTAACAGTTATTAATTACTATTTCATCATTTCAAACAACTAGTCCAAATTATTAATTTTAATCCCTAATTTTCGGTCAACAAGTCAATCCATATTCCTTTAGTCAATTCATGCCCAAAACAAATTTAGCTAATAAACATCATTTTTTCAATTAACAATATAAAGAATATATTCAACATTAACAAGGAATTACACATGGATGATGGCAAAACGTATATTCTGGAACAATAAACTTATAGGAACTAAAATATAACTGGAATTAGGACAGAAACTAATTTTTTGCCTTTTTTGAGTATTTAATTTAATTTATGCAATAATAACAACTAAATGCCGGAATTAATTAAAATTTACTTCTACCTCGTAAAAATTAAATTTGTTTTGATAAATAACTACCTTGAGGCTAGTAAAAAACTATATAATTAATTGGAATGGATTTAATGTCAACAACTATTTTATTCAAATTTAAGAAGAAAATGCGAAATAGTGGAATAATTTTCTGGAAATTTTCGAAGCACAGATAAAAAAAACTAAGTACAGATTCAGATTCTACTCATTGAGAGGATGAAAATACATATAAAGAACTCACAATTTGGAGCTAAAATGAGAAAGATATGAAAGTTTGAAGTTGAAGGTGCAACAATGGTGGAAATCCGAGCTTTGAGGAGGAAGAAAACGCTCTTTTTGATCTGATTTGGGCTTGAAATTGGTGTGTTTGAGTTGAGGAAAAATCGGGCAATTTATAGCAGAAATTTCCCCGAAGGCGGCCAACCAGGCGGCCGCCTTCCGCCTCTCTCCGGCCGCCTGCCGTCCTCGTCGCCGACAGCGGTCGGTGGCCGGTCCCCGTCAGCCGTAGGCGGCCACAGAGGGCGGCCGCCTTCCGCCACACGTCGGCCGCCTGCCGTCTTTTCATGGTCAAATCGGATCGCGGCGGATCCCGGCGGATCCCGGCCGCCGCAGGCGGTCCAGCAGGCGGCCGCCTGCCGTCCTGTCTGGCCGCCTGCCGTCCTGTCTGGCCGACCGGTGGTTGGTTTTGTCCCCTTGTGCCGCAGGCGGCCACCGTAGGCGGCCGCCTTCTGTCCAGTGTCGGTAGCCTTCGGTCTTTTCCTGGTCCCGAGTCAAAGCGAGGTTGACTTCTGATTTTTCCCGTAGGCGGCCGCGAAGGCCTCCATTTTGGGCGCCTATTTGGGCGCCTTCTGCTATTTTTGTCTGGCAGATGCGGCTTTTCCTGCTCTTCATTTTTGTCTTCTGAATCACCTTGATAAAATGCTTGCTTCTTCCGGTATAAATGCATTTGTCACTCAAATTGACTCATTTTGTGCTCAATTGACCCGAAATCCCGCTAAACATATTATGGATGTGATTTTTACCTGATTTCATGAAACTTGAACCAAAATATATAAAATGTGTCTTTTCTTTCTATTTTCATTCAAAAATCGCTTAAATTTGATAAGAAAAATAAGTTCAAAAATGGACTTATCACATAGGCCAATTTTGTGATAATGGAATGGAAGTGAGATTCCATGCTAGGCAATGCTGTGTGATGGATATGGGTGGGACACCATTATTAAGGTGTCAGAGGAAAACCAATCTCTACACCATTGATCTCAAATCGGTACGATCCCCCATATCCATCTGTCTCCTGTCCAAAGCATCTGAAGAACAAAGCAGCCTATGGCACAAACGTCTCTCACACTTGAATCTGCCAGCCATCAGTTCCCTCTCCTCGAAAAAGTTGGTGAAAGGATTGCCTGTTCTGAAGAACTCCCCCAATCATCACTGTTCTGCATGTCATTTGGGAAAGATGAGGAGAGCGTCACACAAGTCAAAACAATTTCCCTCCTCATCTCGTCCCCTGGAGCTACTACATATGGATCTGTGTGGTCCGATGCGCGTGCATAGCATCAGTGGACGCAAATATACTTTGGTAATTGTGGATGACTACTCACGCTACACATGGACCAAATTTTTGCGCTCCAAGGACGAAACTGCAAACTTAATCACGACGTTCATCAGGACCATACAGAACTATCTACAGCAGAATGTGAAGATTATCAGAACTGACAACGGGATGGAGTTCAAGAACAAGGAACTGACCGAATTCTATGAAGCTCAGGGAATTACTCAACAGTTCTCTGCAGCTAAGACACCACAGCAGAACGGTGTTGTAGAACGACGGAACAGAACCTTGGTGGAAGCAGCCAGAACCATGCTGATACAGTCAAAACTTCCTCACTTCATGTGGGCAGAAGCTATCAACACGGCTTGCTTTACACAGAACAGGACGGTGATCCACAAAAGATTTGACAAGACGCCCTATGAGATTGTGTTCAAGCGGCTCCCTAACATTGCCTTCTTCCGCGTCTTCGGCTGTAAATGCTACATTATGAACGACAGGGATGCTAGGGGGAAGCTTGATCCAAAAGCAAATGAAGGGATATTCATTGGGTATTCTACCAATTCCAAGGCATACAGAGTATACTTGAAAGACAGAAGAACCGTCATGGAGAGCATCAATGTGAGCTTCTATGAAATGGCGGACTTGGCTTCTGAACATTTTCATTCTGAACCATCAACCTCTGCAAACAATGAAACTCCATCATCTTCTGGAGTAGGAGGGCAGGGAGGTGAGATTAGATCAGATGAGCATGTGGTTCTGGATTCTCTATTTGAACACTTCTACAGTCAACCACGTGCACCACCAACTACAAATGCTACAATCACTCAGAACCCCCTGTTACCTGCTCCAACCACTGAAGAAACCAACACTCCTACTCAGGATGATGATGAGCATACAGATAATGAAGCTGAACAAGAACCAAACACTCCTGCTAATGATCAAACTGAGGAAGCTGCAACGCAAGAAACCCCAGAAGCACAACCAGAGCAAGAATATTCTGACCCTGATCATTCAATCATAACTCCACAGCCTCTACAGCACGAGAGAAAGTGGACTAGAGCACATCCGCCAGAGCTGATAATTGGAGATCCATCTCAGGGAGTCAGAACAAGAACGGCATCAGTCAATGAATGCTTATACTCATGTTTTCTGAGTCAGAAAGAACCAACAAAGATGACTGACGCATTGGCTGATCCGGACTGGGTGATTGCAATGCAGGAAGAAATGAATCAGTTTGAGAGATTGAAAGTGTGGACCCTGGTGCCAAGACCTTACAAGAAAACCATTATCGGCACCAAATGGGTATTCAAAAACAAGAAAGACGAAGACGGTGTGATCGTGAGAAACAAGGCCCGCCTGGTTGCAAAAGGTTACAATCAACAAGAAGGAATCGACTACGATGAGACCTTTGCACCAGTGGCAAGAATTGAAGCGATAAGACTATTCCTCGCTTATGCTGCACACAAGAGCTTCACAGTGTATCAAATGGATGTAAAGACAGCATTTCTTAATGGAGATTTGAAAGAAGAAGTCTACGTTGCACAACCTGAAGGCTTTGTTGATCCTGAACGCCCCAATCATGTATATAAGCTGAGGAAAGCCCTGTATGGATTGAAACAAGCACCGAGAGCCTGGTACGAAGCACTGTCAGATTTTCTTGTAGAATCAGGCTTCTCGAAGGGAAAGATAGATCCAACTCTCTTCATCAAAAGACACAAGGGTGACATCATGCTGATACAAATTTATGTGGACGACATCATCTTTGCCTCGTCGAATCCAAACTTCTGTAAAAAGTTCAGCAATCTGATGCGCACCAAATTCGAGATGAGTATGATGGGAGAGTTGAACTTCTTTCTGGGGCTGCAGATCAAACAAATGCCAGACGGAATATTCATAAATCAGTCCAAGTACATCCACGATATGCTAAAGCGCTTCAAAATGGACAGCAAGTCGACGATGAAAACCCCCATGTCTCCCTCACAGAAGCTCGACTCTGACCCTTCCGGGAAACCAGTCGATGCTACCAATTATAGGGCTATCATCGGTTCCTTGCTGTACCTTACATCTAGCAGACCAGACATTGTCTTTGCAACTTGCCTATGCGCCCGCTTTCAAGCAAATCCGAAGGAATCACATCTGAATGCTGTTAGAAGAATACTGAGATATCTCAAAGGAACAGTCAATCTGGGCCTTTGGTATCCCAAGGAATCAGGTTTTGACCTTGTTGGATACTCAGATGCTGATTTCGCGGGTTGCAAATTGGACAGAAAGAGTACATCTGGAGGTGCTCAATTTCTTGGTGACAAGTTGGTGTGCTGGTCCTCCAAAAAGCAGAATTGTGTGTCTACTTCTACAGCTGAGGCAGAATATGTCGCGGCTGCTAGCTGTTGCTCACAGATATTATGGATGAGGACCCAGCTGAAAGACTATGGGTTCACATTCTCACACATCCCGATCTACAGCGACTCTCAAAGTGCAATTGCCATCACGTGCAATCCGGTCCATCATTCAAGGACGAAGCATATTGACCTCAGATATCATTTCATCAAGGATCACGTTGAGAAAGGCACCGTGGACATGTACTTTGTGTCTACGGAATTGCAACTGGCTGATATTTTCACAAAGGCCCTGGATGAAAAGAGATTCAATTTCCTGATCTCTAAGCTGGGAATGTTGAACTTGAACGACTGAGTAACATCTGAACTGTGTGTGTGCGTGTGCTTTCATAATTTTCATTCGTTCTAAAACATTTTTCAAAATTTGCATTTTTATTTTCATGCATGCATCTCATATTTTTATTATTCTGTTTGCATCACTTTTTTATTTATTTGCATAAATTGAGGGGGAGCTTTTCAAAATCTGTTCATCTGATTGAGGGGGAGTATTTCTAAATTGTATAAAATTTGAGGAGGAGTTTGCTAAAATTTTAATTCTGAAAAGAAAGCAAGTGTTGAGGGGGAGCAATTTTAAACTGAAATCAGACTGAGTTGGGCCCGTTGCATTTTGAAAAATCTCCCGGGCCTATTTAAACAAGTAAAACGCGCAACTCCCCTCCCCATTCCTTCCTTGCGCGAAACTCTTGCAATCCCTAAGCTTAATAATCGCATCTCCTCTATCTCTCAAAGCTTTCGATCTTCTCCAAAATGTAAGCTCCCATTCTCGATTTTTTTTTTCTCTTATTTCACAGGTATCACAAAGACGACGAACAGGTTCCCTTGCGCGAAACGCCATTGCGCTATTCTTAACTTGCGCATTTAGGGTTGCGCGATTCGCCCCTTTGAGCGAATTGCTAAAACCTTGTACGAACACCAGGAATAGCACGATATTTGAACCTTGCGCGAAACCCCTCCTGAGCGAACCGGGGTTGCACGATTCTGTTACTTGTGCAATCTCAGATCTGCGCGAAGACGAAGGCTTGCGCGATTAAGGGGACTTGCGCGATCCTCATACCTGCGCGATTTACAGTTGCGCGGTTACCAGCTCTTGCGTGATTTGAGGAGTTGCGCAATCTGGCAGGCCTGCGCGATTTGTCTGAACTAAGGAGGATGCGCGATCTGGGGCTGCGATATTGAACTAAGCGCGATCTACCTTGGGTTGCGCGATTCAACACCTGCGCGAACATCAACCTTGCGCGATCCCAGCCCCTGCGCGATTTGGCCGAGCTGCGCGATCTGGGTGGGGCTGCGCGATTTGCTAGGGCTTGCGCGATCAACCTTCTTGCGCGAAATAGAAGCTGCCCAGCCCAAACGCTAACCCTTAGTGAAAATTCCTCAATTGGGCCAACCATACTGAGACCGGGCCCAACTTTAACCAAGACCAATAACATTTTCAATTGGGCCCCACTTTTCATAAAAAAAAAAAAAACAAACAAACAATAGAGGGCCCAAGTAAGAAATAAGTTGTGGACTTAGCCATTTTTTATCAAATGTGCTAACCTGATTATCATTTTCAGACTGAAATGGCTGCCAACACTCCAATCAACATGATCTATGCTAGGGAACAATGGATCCCGATCAAGGAGAACAACTCACAGTTGGACCCCGAAGTCTTCTCATGCCAAGATGACGTGGTGGTCTCTATTCTCAAAGGCCACAAGCTGTGGAAGGCACTGAACGCAAACGCAGAAGTCCCTCAGGTGTATCTCCAACAATTCTGGGGAACACTTGACAAGGACGTGGATGCAAATGGCAGGCAACTCGATGATGTACTAGCTGCCACAATCTGCAACACAAGAGTCACAATCACAAAGGAGCTGGTCCAACAAGTGCTACAAATCCCGGAGGAGGAACTTTATGACGCGTTGGTTCCAGAGGCACAAGTAATCGCCGACATGATCACTCTTGGCCACGCACAGCCTCTCCACGTGATGTCAGAAATCAAGACGGCTCGCTTGCCGCGCCCATGGAGGACACTAATGGCTACTCTGAATAAGTGCTGCACTTCCAAACACACTGGATTCGACAAGTGCAGTGCTTACCTTGTATACATCTTCCATGGGATCGCCTTCATGAAGAAATATGACTATGCTGCTCTAATATGGAGTGAGTTCTTGGAGATGAGGAGAAGAAAATTCGACACCAATCTGATCAAACATCTACCATACATGAGATGGTTCTCCCTGCTGGTGCGACACTTCTGCAGAACAATTCCTACTATTCAAAGACGCAAATCATCTGAGAATGTCAGCACTCCAGCCCTCCAATATCTGAAGAGAATGCCAGAGGTACGCTCACTGGTACCATTACCTAATCCTGTTTCTCTCCTCCTGTTAGCTGGCCGCAACGATCCACATGTCATACGCTACAGCGAGGAGAACAACATCATACTCCCTATGGCTCAGATAAACCCCCCTGAGCCTACCCCGGGGAGTCAGCCGAGAGAAGGTGAGGGTCCTGAGAGTTCAACCCGGCCACAGAGACCAGTGGCAAGCCGGCCCCATGATGATCAGACTCTGTCTGCTGAGGGCCACACCCGTGCTGAGGAGTTTACCCGTGATTCGCCAAGCGTAGCCACAACACAAGACGCTGACGATGAGGGCTCTGGGAGCAAGGCTGAGGACGACAACGATGATGATGATGAGGACGACGACAACGCCAATGCAAAGGGCAAGAAAGTCGAGAAAGCCCGCGCTAAGAAAGGACGACTCGTTATCAGGCTTTCTCGGGCTACAACACAAGAGCAGTCTCACCAAATCAAGGACACTCAAGGAAATATCATCAGTGAGACTCGCTCCAAGGTGCGTCATGATCTTGCCTCATCATCTACTCCTGTGCAAAGAGTGCAAACTGCCAGCAACCTGGCAGAAGAGTTAGCTTTGTATGACAGCTGCTCTGACCTTGACACAATAAACTGGGCTAACCCCATAGGTGCAGAGGCTGATATTTTCAGTCTCCGAGTAGAAGACGCAGCATCTAGCCCAACTGCGCATGCACAAGCCTCACCCAGCCACTCTGCTGCCTCCCAACAGGTAGTAGTTTCACATATAGGGGATCTTTTACCCACCTCGCTGCCTCCTTACGAAGCAGCTGAGGATTTACTTTGTGGTCTTCCGCCCCAGACCACTACCCCTCCTTCTAGCACATTGAGTCTAGTTTCCACCATCCCAACATTTTCAACATTTTCTAGGACACATACACTGCTCACACCACTGCACACGACAGGTGCACTTTACTTGTCCTCAACGATCGGAGATACGTCAATGATGATCGGAAGTCCTGCTGCTCAACAGATATCTCCATCATTATCTGCAGGCCACACTTCGGTAATCTTTACTGATGCTGTGACAACGGTTACTACCCCTGTAACCGGACACCCTGACCCTACCGACCTTTCTGTCATTCTGCAGCGTTTCTTGGATTCCACCATTAAGCCATGGGTGCACGAAGCAATAACCGCTCGGGCACAGGAATTCAGGAACACCCCAGCGTTGCTTAATGACATCATCCAACCCCAACCATCATCCTCACATACCCAAGAAACCCAACCACTTCCTATCATACCTACCCAACAAACCTCTGAACCATCCACAACCCTACCCCACTCACCTACTGCTTCAAGGGGAACCCAGGATACAGAACTAGTGTCCTCCCCTACTTCGACCACACCTTTTCCTGACCCTAAATCTTTACCGTTCGAGGTACTCGAAACCCTTATGCTAGATCAACTACTAGCTACCGAAGAAGGCAACCTAACCCAAAAACAAAAAGACCTTCTTCGGATCCTTAAGCCTGATAGCTCATGCCGTGATAGTCTCCTCAGTCACAAACGTTCGCATGAGGACCCCGATGACTCGGATCCTCATGAGGGGGAGAACAAGAGACAAAGGACACTTGAGCGTGATGCGTCAACAAGCCAGCCCTCTACGCAATCCAACCAACCTGAATCCTCGAACAATCAGCCCCCACCATCCACTCAACATAAAAGCCAAACAACCAACTCACCCACATCTAGCCCGGTCGAGCTAGAAACAACACTCCTAGGCTCATCTTTCATAGATGTAGACCAAGGATGGAGTGGAAGTCCTGAGGTTGCTACTTCGAGTACACCTTTCTATTCAGGCCATCAGAAAGAACCTAGTTCTAATCTGATGATAACGGGCAATCCTGAGGATCCCGGTGTTTCACATGACAGGTCGCCTTCGACACAACAACAAGCTCACTCTAAGCCCTCTGGTAATCAAATACAAGATGAACTGGAAGACCTTCTAGTTCATGATCAGTGGCCTCGCGAGTGGACAGAGTGGGATGATCTTAGAGTGGAAGCGGAGCAGTACGAAATGTGTCGAAGCTGGCAACTCAGAGAATTCCTCAACAAATATCATGCACAAATGATTGGACTCGATGAAGATGAACTCAAGGAAGGGGAGAATCATAAAGAAAATCCCAAGGCACCAGAACCAGTCAAAGAAAAATGGGAAATTGTTAGAATCAAAGCCCCCTTCCTAGAAGAAATCCGAGAGAAAATCTGGAGACAACCTGAAAAAATCAAGAAGTTCAGTGAATTAAAGATGCGAGGAATCAATCACTTGAAAGGAAAATACCGAGGAGGTAACCTGTATATGCTAGGATACAGATCCACAGGGGAACGAAGACAAGTTCTAAATCATAATCTTGCAACAAGTGGATGTCCTATATCGAAAATTCTGGATATCACAGAAGACTACTTGGAAACGATTAAGTTCCTGATCTTTCGTCTACGACATACCGATGGCTCGGAGTTCACCTGTCAAGAGAATGACTTCTTCCTACTGCATATGGATGATATTTATCAAATGTTCATGAGATGCAGGGAGCTCCCAGTGCACAAAGACAGACTTGCTAGAGAAGGTTTTGAGGCCATAAAGAGATTCATGACAAGACAAGTTCGGTTCTACGCCTCCCATGATCTCCAGATGACTCTAGAGCACAATTATTCAAAGGCAAATCTTACACGACCGGACTTGGATAGACCTGGGCTTGAAACCTTTACAGCATATTATACATTTGACAAGCCCATCTCAGTCATCTATCTGAATCACAAAGAAGAGAAGCGTCTGATGATTGTTGAAGACATTCAAAAATACTGTGATGGGACCCTGCAAATCATCCGAGAACAGCTTCAGCCAAGGAAAGAAGAGCTAGATAAAAGACAGAATGAAGCCTCGAAGGAAGAAATCAAAGAATTGGAAAGAGTCAATAAAATCTTGAAAGCCATCGAGAAACAACTTGACAGAAGAAGATCTCTCAGAAATTACGAGCACGCTCTAAATCTCAGAAAGCATTATTTTAAAGCTCAGAAGTGAAGAAATGAAGAAGCAAGAACATCTGATCACAAAGGGGGAGATTGTTAGAGATATTTTTATTGTAATTGTGATCAATGTTACTTTGCTAGTTTATAGTTAGCTAGAATAATGAATAGGCCTTTTAAGGCAATTTTGTAATAAAGGTTTTATACCTTTTTAGGTATGGGCCTCCTAGGAAAAGGAGCCCAAATGATTGTAAAACCTACCTTTCCCGTCAGGCTATATATATATGCCTTAAGGGAAAGGCTAGGTTAAGCTTTTCAATACATTCTCTGTGCCGCAGTGCCTATTCTCGTGTAAGGTTTTCAGGCTTAGACATTCATATCATTCTGTAAAACCTTCACATCAATGGAAAGCTTCATTCCCAGATCTGTCTTCCATACATACATATTCTAGACTAGAAAACAGGGACCTAACACAATCAAACAGTTGAAATGGGTCAAACAAGCTAAAAGCCGGCTGATAAGCCATTTGCCAAACATACCCAAAGAGATATGCTCCAGTGGTTGGCACAACGTCTTTCTGATTCAAGGTAGCAAGTTGGGCGGTGGCAAAATAACCGTTTTCACGTTTCAACTCTCATTCATCTCCAAACTCTATCTCCAATTACTTTTCCTCTAAAACATGATAAAATTTCTTCCAAAAATTAAAATACTCGTGTAGTACCTAATAAATCAAACCACTGTTCTAAAAATCGACCTAGTCGGCCAAACAATCGGCCTAATCGGCCGCCTAGGCGCCCCTCAACCGCCCAACTAGCGCCTAGCAAGTTTTAGAAAAATGAATCAAACCTTAGCAAAATAATGAAAGGAATTATGCTAGTAATTTGTATATATGACTTTTTGCAGACATTAAAGTGTGTTGGAATACAAACTTATTAGCTCCGGATCTAGTAGAGTTCTCACAAACCAACATAAGCTTTTGCAACACACTTTGTCACCACTCGTGCGCACCCGGGGAACTTTTCAGGGGTTACCCATCCTAAGACTACAAGAACGTTCACTTTATTGATATGAGTAGCACCATTAATCCTTTCGTGAACTTCCTGGGTACAAATCTTCAACTTTGAACAACAAATAATAGAAAAACTATTCAAGATGAATAAAGGCATTTTAAGTCATTGTTGTAGGAGTGCCCACATAATCGAGGGAAGGGGTATATTGAAAATAAACACGAATTTGAGGCTTCTAATCGCCCAAGCTCATATTAAAATGTCCTTACAAACAACAATTGAAGGATCCAAGCAAGTGTCAAATGTGGAGGGCATTACGAACCCGGTAGGAAGCTCATCCTAACATCTTGAAGAGGTCAACTAAATGAACTCTTATGACACTCGGGAGAATTAACAAGGCAGCAACCACCAATAAGTATGGAATCTACACAATAATTGGAGACGCCAAGGCAACAATTCAAATTCCTCTTCCGGTTTTTTAAAGGGATATGGACAACAAACCGAACCAACAATTTAAGATATGATGAAAGTCCTTACGCAAAATGTTGCTACCTTGAAAATCCAGAATGATGAAAATCAGAGTCTGATTGAAGCATCCACCAGCAACCTCCACTCCAAATTCACCAAGTTGAATTCATTCGATGATCAAAACATAAAGCTCAACTAAATGAGGGACAACTTTGAACAATACACCAAATCTCCATCCCCAACTTTTGAGATAAAAATTGGCCGATTAGGTCTAAAGAGAAACATAAATGAGAGTGTAAGTCAACCGGAGAGTGTCACGGCCATCACCCTAAAAAGTGAGATATACCGATGGCCCCAGGCAACGCGAAATGACACCGGTCCAAATAATTAAGGAGAGACATCAGTGACACATACCCCGCAAATCAAGCACCGCTCATGCCCATTTATCTTTTGCGAATCTCTTAGGTATGTTTGGGAGTTGGTTTTGGAGGGGAGGGGCTGGTTGATAAGAGTTTTTGAAAGATAACTAATTAAATTATAATTTTAGCTCAATTTTAAAAAAATATAAATTCAACTATTTGAATTTGTTATATAATACGTATGTGAAGTGACTATTCATTACTACAAGGTAGTGTTGTGATAACTTAAGTTCAAATCTTGACCATGAATTACTATGATTTCATTACTACTCTAGTAACTAGTCATATTTTTGTAAACCATCTTTATTTTGGTTATATTTATGTAATTATTTCTTTTAATTATAACTCATCCTTAATCTCTATCATGTTGATTAATTCAGTCCCAATTAAGGATCTAATCCCACAAAAATGATAAATTCAAAGAATCAAGTACATAAGAACGCTAACCGGGTGAGGAGAAACCGAACGTTGATGGTGCCGTAGAAGATGATGAAGCCATGATGTATAGATTCTCTAAGGATACGAACTACAATTTGATGGATTGTTAAGTCTCCCTTGGGTCTCTTATTATAGGTGTTGTTGAGACATTTGGGAGGAGACACGCCTCTTCTCATTTGTCGTATGAATGGAACGAGCGTGCGTGTGTTTTTATGTTGTATCAAAGAGAAACCCTTTTGGTCCCTTATGTATTATTTAATGTTAAAACACACCCATCATATGTTAACTATACATAAATACAGAGACCAAATCTGTCATATGGCAAACTTAAAGGTAAGACACAAATGTCCCCAATATATGTTAAATTATATAAATGGTCCAAGGGCATTTAAATGGAATATTTTCCAACATTCTCCCACTTGACCTTGAGATCATTTATACATAAGTTAAAATAAGTTTTGGCCAAGAAAATTCATCTTACTCCATAATAATATCAAAGCAGACTAATACAGTCTAACGGATCAATATAACCCAGGACCCCCATTAATCATACTTTGACACTTCTTAAAGAGTATAAGGATTAATATAAGCCAAATGACATTAAACTTAGGGTATTATGTCTGTCTATTAAAATAACTTTGTGTGCACAATGAAGAATAGACAAAAACATACTTAGGGAGGAATTTTAAATCAAGTACTTGAAATTAATACATAAGATAGTTATTCAGGCACTGCGCTATAATTTCCTAAACAGGATCTTTCATCAAGCCCATATTAGTGACATGTCTTTGAAAAATATTGGGCGAAAGTCCTTTAGTGAGAGGATCTGCTAGCATATCATTCGTGTTGATGTGTTCGATACAAATTTCGTTTTTCTCCACTCTTTCTCGAACGAACAAATACTTTGTATCGAGGAACAATCCCGCTCCACTCGAACTGTTATTGTTTGAGAAGCTCACGGCCGCGGAATTGTCACAATAAATCCTTAGTGGTCTTGAGACAGAATTTACTACTTTGAATCCTTTGATAAGATTCCTTAGCAACATCCCATGACACGTTGCGTTGTACACCGCAACATATTCAACCATCATTGTTGAAGTAGTTGTAAGTCTTTGCTTGTGGCTTTTCCAAGATATTGGCCCACCTGACAGTAAGAAAATGTATCCCGATGTAGACTTCCTATCGTCTTTGCACTTAGCAAAGTCAGAATCGGAATATCCCACCACTTCTAAATTATTAGACCTCTGGTAAGTAAGTTTGTACTCCTTAGTCCCTTAAAGATACCGCAAAACTTTCTTAGCGGCTTTCCAATGATCTAATCCTGGGTTAGATTCATATATACCCAACATGCCAGATACATATGCGATATCTGGACGAGTACAAACTTGAGCATACATCAGGCTTCCAACTACTGAAGCATAAGAAATGAGTTTCATTTGCTCTTTCTCAACCTCGGTTTTTGGGCATTGGAATGACCCAAAAACGTCTCCCTTAACTACTGGAGCAACTGATGGAGAGCATTGTTGCATGTTAAAACGTTCTAAAATACGCTCGATGTATGCCTTTTGGGACAAACCTAACGTCCCTTTGACTCGATCTCGGTGAATTTCAATGCCTATAACATAAGAAGCTTCACCTAGATCTTTCATGTCAAAATGGCTAAATAATAAGCGTTTTGTTTCATGCAATAAATCCAGATCACTACTTGCTAATAAGATATCATCAACATATAACACAAGTATGATGAATTTGCTCCCACTCATTTTGAGATAAGTGCATTGATCTACTTTGTTTATAATGAAACCATTTGATTTCATGACTTCATCAAATTTGAGGTACCATTGTCGAGACGCTTGCTTGAGCCCATAAATAGACTTCTTGAGTTTACACACTAGATGTTCTTGACCCTTAGAAATATAACCTTCTGGTTGTATCATATAAACATCTTCGTGTAAATCTCCATTTAAGAAGGCTGTTTTGACGTCCATTTGATGTAACTCAAGATCAAAGTGAGCTACTAAAGCCATAACGACCCTTAGGGAGTCCTTTCGAGAGACAGGTGAAAAGGTCTCTTGATAATCTACACCTTCCCTTTGAGTGTAGCCCTTAGCAACCAATCTTGCTTTGTATCTTTCAATGTTCCCATTTGGATCTAATTTAGTTTTAAAGACCCACTTGCTCCCAACGGGCTTATGACCCTTTGGTAATTCAACAAGTTCCCAAACATTGTTCTTCTCCATGGAAAAAAGTTCTCCATTCATGGCTTCTTTCCAATGAATCGATTGGTCACAATTAATGGCATCATGGAAAGATATAAGATCTACGACTTTCCCTAAATCAAAATCGGCTTCTTCATTTAAATATATCAAATATTCGTCAAAATTTGTGGGGTGTCTCACCCTTTGAGATCTCCTTAGGGATTGCTGATTTTCTGGAATTTCATTAGAAACAGGTGGAGTTGGTTCAACATTTATTGGAGTTTCATTCGCCTCTTGACTTGTTGCATCATTATTATGAGGCGTATGACTTTCACTATGATCTTCAAATGAAGAGTTAGGTGGAATGGGCAGTATAATAAGTGGATTCATTCCAGCACCTTCTTGAAGTTTATCATTAATGTTTGAACCATTACCACTCCCACTAATGTTAGTATTCTCAAGGAATTCAGCATGTCGGGTCTCGACCATAGAAACATAAATCGCTGGGACTGACGCGATCTACGAACCAAACGCCGCGTACCGAAACGCGGTACGAAACCGTTCCAATCGCAAGTCGGATCGCAGGGGAAAACGCTTCGCCAATCGTTCCCAATCACAATTGAGGTCGTTTGCCATCGCTTCTGAGCTCGTTCGTCATCGCTACACACTTCGTTCCCAATCGCTACTGGTCTCGAGCTGAATCGCGATTTCTGAACCAGTAGCTTGGTTTTCCTCGTTTCCTGTGCGGAAATAGACGCGTGGTTTTTGTCTTTTGAATTTGAAACTTTGAATCGTTTCTACAGAGTCGTTTCTACTAACAACTAGCCTCTTCGATTTCTGCTCATAATCAAAAGTTACGACCTACGAGGCTACGAACTCTTCAGTCTTCTCTTCAACTTTTCACTTAATGATTGTGGTACTGTTTTCTATTTCTGGAGCATTAATGTTTTTCTAGAATATTAATGTTTTTTTATTTTGTTCAATGTTATAATTTATGATTATCAAATCTGTTTTTGATTAATGTTATGATTTTTTTTGCAGATTAATGTTATGAGTTATGAAATCTGAAATTCAGTTTTATATATGTACCAAAATATAAGATACAGTGTACCGAACATGTGGTACACCGTACCGAACGTGTACCGGAATGAACCTACCCCCCTCCGAACCGGATACGCTAGATCTAGCGAACCGCGTTCCCGTTCCCCGTACCCGTTTCGAATCGTTCCGCGAACCATGTGACTATGGTCTCGACAATCCAGGTAGTATGAGATGGGCAATAGAACCTGTATCCCTTAGATCTCTCGGGATAACCAATAAAGGAACAACTAATAGTTCTCATGTCAAGTTTCTTCAATTGAGGATTATACACTTTTGCTTCAGCCGGACAACCCCACACTTTTAGGTACCGTAGACTAGGTTTCCTTCCCATCCATAACTCATATGGAGTTTTTGGAACAAATTTAGATGGAAGTCTATTCAATATGTGGGTTGCTGTTTTAAGGGCCTCGGTCCATAAAAATTGGGGAAGATTTGAGTTAGCCAACATACTTCGAACCATATCCATAAGAGTCCTATTCCGCCTTTCGGCAACCCCATTTTGTTGAGGGGTACCGGGTCGGGCATGGTATATTGGTTGATGATCCCGTGATCTTTACAAAATTCATGGAAAGAGCCGGGAGCTTGCCCAATATCAGTGTGTCGACCAAAGAACTCTCCACCCCTATCCGATCTCACTACTTTGATCTTTCGATCAAGTTGATTTTCAACTTCGGCTTTATAAGCCTTGAACATATCTAGTGATTCGGATTTTTCCTTAATCAAATATAGGTACATATAGCGTGAGTAATCATCTATGAAAGTAATAAAGGAGTTATGACCACTAATGGAATCGGGAAAAGGCCCACAAATATCGGTGTGTATTAATTCTAACAAACCGGTGCTTCGTGTGGCGCCTTTCTTAGTTTTCTTAGATAATTTCCCTTTCAAACACTTCACACATTTGTCATAATCCGAGAAGTCAAGACTTGGAAGAATGCCATCTTTCACGAGTCTTATCATTCGATCTCGTGATATGTGGCCCAACCTTTGATGCCACAAATTGGACGACGATTCCAATTCTCTCTTTCTCTTGCAAGGATTTTCAGTTATATTAAATGACAATGGGGATTCCATAAAATTTGTGTCTAAGCATAACTTATAGAGGTTTCCCTCCATGCTACCAAATCCTATTACATTTGAGTTCAAGCTTATTGTCACTTTATTGTATACGAAATTAAATGTAAAACTATCAGCACTTAGTTTCGATACAGACACTAAATTACGAGTAATATTAGGTACATAAAGAGCATCATGAAGATGAAGAATGAAGCCATTCTCTAAAATTAATGAGATAGTTCCAATGGCCTCCACTTCTAATTCTTCTCCGTTGCCCACCTTATTCACTCTTTGCTTTCTTCCCAATGTCCGGATTGAATGGAATCCCTGCAGTGTGTTTGAAACATGAACCATTGAACCAGAGTCAATCCACCAAGTATTAAGGGGAACTGATATGTTCAATGACTCATAAATTACATAAGTGGTTAAGTTACCTTTCTTAGTCAGCCATGCCTTAAACTTAGGGCACTCCCTCTGGTAATGCCCTTTGACACGGCAAAACTTACAGTAGGGACCGGAGTTCACGCTTGCACCTATCTTTGGGATCTTAGAAGTGCTACCTTTTCCTCCTCCTTGACGGTTGCCTTTCCTTTTTCTTGAGTTTGTGATGGTAAGATGAGCAACATCTGGTTTTTCAACTTTTAGGCGCTCTTCTTCTTGAACGCACATAGCAATTAACTCACTCATGGTCCACTTCTCTTTCTGCGTGTTGTAATTTATCTTGAACGAACCATAAGACGCAGGTAGAGAAGTCATTATGAAATGAACGAGAAAACCTTCATTGATCTCCATGTCCATACTTTTGAGTTTGTTGGACATAGCAATTAACTCACTCATGGTCCACTTCTCTTTCTGCGTGTTGTAATTTATCTTGAACGGACCATAAGGCGCAGGTAGAGAAGTCATTATGAAATGAACGAGAAAACCTTCACTGATCTCCATGTCCATACTTTTGAGTTTGTTGGACATATCAGACATTTTCATGATGTGCTCACGAATACCACTCACTCCATCGTACTTATTAGTCAACATTTTTAGAATCAGGGTACTAGCATGTGCTTTAGATGTGCCCTTAAAGTGTTCTTCCACATATTCTAGGTAGGTCTTCGTATTTTCAGAGTCGGGAATGGCTCCGCGAATAGCTACAGATATGGAATTCTTAATCACCATGAGGCACATTCGGTTGGACCTCTCCCACTGTTCATAAGAACGCTTCTGTTCCACGGTGCTTTCATCATTAGGAGCACCTGGTGGATCCATTCTCAGTGCTTGATCGAGGTCCATCATGCCAAGTGAGAGTTTTATAGATTCTCTCCATGTTGAAAAATTTGTACCATTTAGAGGTTCTATCCCATAATTGTAGGGGGTAAAAGTAGATGCTGAAATAAAAGTTGTAAGAGAGGCAATAATAGAAGCTATTCATAATATATATAAGGGAATACAATAATGAATGTCAATTATTAGTAAATAAGCCTATTATCAACACCAAATAATAGGAAAAGTTCATATCGTGTTTAATAACTAACATTGCGTTGGCTAATGCTAACTATCAAACATTATGATATTAAAATTAAAATTAGGCTGCAAAATATGTCATATATCACCTTTGGGCAGAAATATAACACATTTTTTTTATGCTTAAATTTCATTACATAAGTTATCAAATAACACACCTTTGGGTTTGTTAAAAGAAAACTCATATAATTAATTAATTGCTTAAGATAGTCAAAATCAATGACCTTCCGTTGGGCCGATCATTGAATTTGACACTAAGATCATTTGTAATCCATAATTCATATATGGCCTGCATTTGGAATGATACTAATATTCTGGAAAAGTTGGTTAGGTCCAAAACAAACAAACCGGTGCATCATTTGTGTGTGTTAATGTTGATGATCGTAAACAACAAAAACAAACAAGTGAAGTTATATGCAATTCTGACAGATTTTACTCTGCATGTTCATACATACTAGAAAATTCAAATACTTTTACTTTATCATGATCAGTGGAGAAAAAAGGATTCATATCAAAACTTAATTTAAAATGAAGAATAAAGCATTATATATTAATACATGTTATTGGTTGTGAATGCACTTATACTGAGGAATCATTACAGTCGTAACATATTAAGTGACAACACTTGTCATAATGCAAATGATTCCACTTCACATGAATTTCTAATGGCCATTTGTCTAGAACATTTATGAAGATAATTTATTCACACAAAACTGGATGTAATGTACAGTATCTAAATGTTCCATACTTTTCAATTCTAGAAAACAGATTGTCTGCACATAATCGGCTTATACAGTTATTCATACGGAAATTAACAAAGACATCACTTCAATGTGTTTAAACAAAATGATATACTACGTGATTCATATGTGAATCATTACATCACTTTTTATATAAAAACACCATAATGACAACCTTGATTTTAGATGCAGCAAAACATATGAATTATTTAAATCACTCAGTTCGAAATCCAGAAGAAATACGATGGCAACCAGAATCCGGAAAACGGTTTTGATCAGAAAGTATAATCGGCAAAACCAATATACTCCGTATAATTTAGGCAGATCGTAAACTTCGAATTTTACCAAGTTAAGTGAGAATTAACGTGCTCTGATACCAAATGTTGATTAATTCAGTCCCAATTAAGGATCTAATCCCACAAACATGATAAAATTCAAAGAATCAAGTACATAAGAACGCTAACCGGGTGAGGAGAAACCGAACGTTGATGGTGCCGTAGAAGATGATGAAGCCATGATGTATAGATTCTCTAAGGATACGAACTACAATTTGATGGATTGTTAAGTCTCCCTTGGGTCTTGTTAGAGATATTTTCATTGTAATTGTGATCAATGTTACTTTGCTAGTTTATAGTTAGCTAGAATAATTAATAGGCCTTTTAAGGCAATTTTGTAATAAAGGTTTTATACCTTTTTAGGTATGGGCCTCCTAGAAAAAGGAGCCCAAATGATTGTAAAACCTACCTTTCCCGTCAGGCTATAAATATGCCTTAAGGGAAAGGCTAGGTTAAGCTTTTCGATATTCTAGTGCCGCAGAGCCTATTTCTGTGTAAGGTTTTTACGCTAAAACTCTCATATCATTCTGTAAAACCTTCACATCAATGGAAAGCTTCATACACAGATCTATCTTCCATACATACATTTTATAGACTAGAAAACAGGGACCTAACATCTGGTATCAGAGCCGGAGCTGATCGATCGATTGAAAGCTGGAAAAACTCACTTGCGCGTTTCTTCATCGTTGAAGATTCGAAGTTGAGCGATCTTCTGTTCTATTTTTGTTGTTGTTTTTGCAGGAAATGGCTTGAAGGAAAGGGTTTCTAATGTTGCTGAGATCATTCCTGGAGAAAATCTCGATCTAAAACTCGACGTACAGGTTGAACCACAGTTGAGCGATTCTGATATTTAGCGCAACTCCCTGGAACGAAGAACAGGTTCACGCAAAAGGACTCCTGCGCGATCTCGAGGTTCGCGCAACACTTCTTGCGCCATCTCAAGCCTGCGCTATCTTCAGCTGACTCCTGCGCGATTTTAAAGATCACGCAACCTCCCTCTTGCGCAATCTCCAGCTTCGCGCAATCCTCCCTGCGCGATTTTGGACTTGCGTTTTTTGAACTCGCCCTTTTTGGAAATTGGAAGTTGAGAGATTTTAATAGGACTTGCGCGATCTACAAGGTTGAGCGATCTCCACTTAGCGCAACATACCTGCGCGATTTAGGACTTCAGCAATTTTGTCCTTGCGAGATTTGGCAGCAGATTGAGCGATCCCAGTTTCGCGCAAAACACCTCCTGCGCGATCCTTGGACTTGAGCGATTTGGACTTAGAATTTTTAAGTGTTGAGCGATCTTCCAACATCTGCGCGATCTCACACCTACAATTTTTCTGAACAAGAACCTTCTGCCCAAAGTACTAAGACCAACTGAACAGAATCAATTCAATCAACTGATCAGCCCGATCATTTAACATGGACGCATTATCAATCGGAAATGATACAAGACCCCCAATCCTGCGAAGGGGTGAGTATAACGTGTGGAAGAACAGGTTCTTGAATTTTCTCGAAAGTAAGGATCAATCCTCCGGTCTTCTCGATTCAATCACCAATGGACCTGCACAACTCATGATTGCTGTTGAAAGAGACAATGGGAACAATCCACCGGTTGAGATAGAATGGAGACCGAAGACTGTTGACGAATATGATGATGAGGATAGAGCAAGACTCCGAGCTGATCTTATTGCAAAGACCTATCTCTTGCAAGCCATTCCAAATGACATATACATGCAAATCGATAGTATGTCCACAGCAAAGGAGATGTGGGACGAGATTTTTAAGATTATGCAAGGCACAGAGATAGGTGTAAAAGCAAAGAAAGCCAGCACATTTACAGCATACGACTCATTTAAGGCAAAGCTCGGAGAGTCATTGGAAGACACTTACTTGAGGTTTCTGCAGCTGATAAATGAGATGAGGAAGATTAATGTGCATAAGTCGAACATGGAGTTGAATGTGAGATTCCTTTCTGCACTTGGAGCTGACTGGAGAAAGCTGACTTCGCAGATCAGGCACACAAAGGATCTGGATGAGATGGATATTCATGCTGTGTACAACACGCTGAGCCAATACACAGAAGATTTTGAAGACTTTGCGGTAGCTACTGTGACAGCTGAAAGAGGGAAGGGAGCCGTGGACAAGCTTGCAGACACCCTTGCCCTAATGCTTGACAAACCATCCAAATCTGACTCAAAGAAGGACAAAATGATTGCTGAAGAAAGTGAGAGTGCTGACAGCGACATTGGATTTTGGGATGAGACTGATGATGATGAGCTGCGCGATATGCAAAAGCAGCTAGCTCTCCTCACCTCAAAATTCAATAGTCAGCTACAGAGAAAGAGAAACCCCACCAGCAACAACAGGCTCCGCAAGTCCTCTTCCAGCAACAACAAGAGAAAAGAGCGATCTTTTGAATCATCTGAAAATGTTGTTGCTGAGGATGCTCCAAAGTGCTTCAATTGTGGGAAGACTGGACATCTAATGAAGGACTGTAGGATGCCAAAGAGGAGGAAGGATGCTGAGTACTACAAGCAGAAGATGTACCTGAACAAGAAGAAGATGTTGCTGGCTATGGAAGAAAACAAGGAAAAGAGTGCTCTCATGGCTGAAAAAGACCACTGGATGGATGATTCTGATGAGGAAGAGAATCTGGCCTTGATGGCAGTTGTTGAAGAAGAGGAGAAAGAGAAAGATGCTGAGAAGGAAGGAAAGATGAAGTCAACCCCTGCTGCTGAGGAAAAGAAGGAGAAAGACAAAGCTGAGGAGAAGAAGAACCTGCCTACTGCAACCAATGCTGATGTAATGACTGCCCTGTCTGCTGAGAACAGAAATGCTGACAACGAAGTAAGTACCTCTAATTCATCTATTCATAACTGCTCTAGAACAGATATGCATGATAAATTTAAGGAGCTTGAGGTGAATTATAAAAGGTTGTATGAGGTATATAATCAACTGCGTGAAAAACAGACATGCTCAAACATTAAGATAATCAATTCAGAGAAAACAATCACTAAGCTAACAACTGAGAATAAGCGACTTAGTGTTAGTGAGAAAGAGTTGACAGAGAAACTTAGAACAACTGAAAAAGAAAGAATTAGACTTTTTGGTGTCAATAACTTGCTAATGGAAAGAAGGGGTGCACTGTATACTAAAATCAAAGAACTTGAGGATCTGTTAGCCAAAAGGGACCAAACAGATCAGACTATTTTCCTTAACCAGCCTAAGGACACTCGTTTCTATAATGCCAAAGAAGGCTTGGGTTTGACCAATCCTCAGAACCTGAAAAAGGTCAACTGTAAACAACTCTATGATGTTAGATACATGAAAATAGGATTGACCAAACTCATGGCCTTCACTGGTAATGAAGAAACGAATGCCCTTGAGGATGAAAAGAGAAAGACAAAGGCTGGTGTAGAGGTTCCTTTTGACTACACAGAGTTAAACAAGAGCTACAAAACCAAAGCACTCCCTTTGACCCCTGCTGAAGAAATCTTGACCTATCCTCCTGAAAAGGAAGCTGTGAAAGACGGAGAGGAGGCTTCCACATCTGAACCAATTGAGAAACCAGCTTACATTCCACCATTGGTGAGAAAGTTTGCTGAGTTAAAAGATTCTTTTGAAAAAGAAAAACAGATTTTAGAAAAAGAAAAGGATGAACTTTTAAAAGAAATAACCTCTTTGAAAACCGCCTCTCAGTCTAACACAGCCTCTCAATCCTCTTCCCCTTCTACATCTAAAAACTCTTCTGAAAATTCAAGCGATAGTTTTAAGACTTCTCCTTCTCACCCCAAGTCTCATTCTCCGACAGGGAAAGATGTGAAGAAGAGAGTCGAGAAGAAAGGAGAGTGGATTGAAGACAAAATAAGAAGGAAGAAGAAAGAAGAAGAGTCGAGATTAAGAAATAAGTGTCAGCGGTCGAGCGCCATATTTTATGTTAAGAATAAGTCTAGTTCTAGCATTAGTGAGCCTTCTACCAATTATACTAGAAGAGTGGCTCCTAAGTCTTCTAGTTCTAAGATTTCTGTCTCGAATCGCTGTACTAAATGTGTTTCTCTGAATTGCATTAAATCAATGAAATGTTGTTGTTTTGAGTCTGTTTCTTCTCACAAACCAATTGATCCTGTGATTGTTGATAATGTTGCAAATAAGCCCAAGATTGATAGGGTGAATGTTGAGAGTGAGGTCAAACTGCCATTTTTAAGGTATCCTCTCAAGATTCACTCAGTCAAACATCTGAGAAGGCTATCACGTGAACCAATTTTGAAAGATCATTTATCTGAACAATCACTTAGGACAAATGAAAGTTCCCTCGCTCCAAAAATCGTTCAAATAAAACAAAAATGGGTTCCTAAGGCTGAAGCAGAACAATTAAAAATGAAAAACTCTTCTCAATCAGCCAGCCTAGGATCCCAAATCAAAAATAAGTTGAAACAATTGCTCACTGTTGATAAGGAAGGACCCATCTGGCGATGGGTACCTAAGCGAAACTAATCTGTTTTGCAGGTCAGTCATGTGTGGCATCTTGATTCGGGTTGCTCGTCACACATGACTGGACAGATTGAACTACTGAGCAACTATTCTGAGAGATTTGGAGGAAATGTGAGGTTTGGGAACAATGCTTCATCGCCCATACTCGAGATAGGAGATGTCATTTGTGAGAGCGTCACTATCAGAAATGTGTCATATGTGCAGGGACTGAAGCACAACTTGCTTAGCATCGGACAATTTTGTGATAATGGAATGGAAGTGAAATTCCATGCTAGGCAATGTTGTGTGATGGATATGGGTGGGACACCATTATTAAGGTGTCAGAGGAAAACCAATCTCTACACCATTGATCTCAAATCGGTACGAACCCCCATATCCATCTGTCTCCTGTCCAAAGCATCTGAAGAACAAAGTAATCTATGGCACAGACGTCTCTCACACTTGAATCTGCCAGCCATCAGTTCCCTCTCCTCGAAGAAGTTGGTGAAAGGACTGCCTGTTCTGAAGAACTCCCCCAACCATCATTGCTCTGCATGTCATTTGGGAAAGATGAGGAGAGCATCACACAAGTCAAAACAATTTCCCTCCTCATCTCGTCCCCTGGAGCTACTACATATGGATCTGTGTGGTCCGATGCGTGTGCATAGCATCAGTGGACGCAAATATACTTTGGTAATTGTGGATGACTACTCACGCTACACATGGACCAAGTTTTTGCGCTCCAAGGACGAAACTGCAAATCTCATCATGACGTTCATCAGGACCATACAGAACTATCTACAGCAGAATGTGAAGATCATCAGAACTGACAACGGGACGGAGTTCAAGAACAAGGAACTGACCGAATTCTATGAAGCTCAGGGAATTACTCAACAGTTCTCTGCAGCTAAGACACCACAGCAGAACGGTGTTGTAGAACGACGGAACAGAACCTTGGTGGAAGCAGCCAGAACCATGCTGATACAGTCAAAGCTTCCTCACTTCATGTGGGCGGAAGCTATCAACACGGCTTGCTTTACACAGAACAGGACAGTGATCCACAAAAGATTTGACAAGACGCCCTATGAGATTGTGTTCAAGCGGATCCCTAACATTGCCTTCTTCCGCGTCTTCGGCTGTAAATGCTACATTATGAACGACAGGGATGCTAGGGGGAAGCTTGATCCAAAAGCAAACGAAGGGATATTCGTTGGGTATTCTACCAACTCCAAGGCGTACAGAGTATACTTGAAAGACAGAAGAACCGTCATGGAGAGCATCAATGTGAGCTTCTATGAAATGGCGGACTTGGCTTCTGAACATTTTCATTCTGAACCATCAACCTCTGCAAACAATGAAACTCCATCATCTTCTGGAGTAGGAGGGCAGGGAGGTGAGACAAGACCTGATGAGCACGTGGTTCTGGACTCTCTATTTGAACACTTCTACAGTCAACCACGTGCACCACCAACTACAAATGCTACACCTACTCAGAACCCCCTGTTACCTGCTCCAACTACTGAAGAAACCAGCACTCCTACTCAGAATGATGATGAGCATACAGATAATGAAGCTGAACCAGAACCAAACACTCCTGCTAATGATCAAACTGAGGAAGCTGCAACGCAAGAAACCCCAGAAGTACAACCTGAACAAGAATATTCTGACCCTGATCATCCAATCATAACTCCACAGCCTCTACAACACGAGAGAAAGTGGACTAGAGCACATCCGCCAGAGCTGATAATTGGAGATCCATCTCAAGGAGTCAGAACAAGAACGGCATCAGTCAATGAATGCTTATACTCATGTTTTCTGAGTCAGAAAGAACCAACAAAGATGACTGACGCATTGGCTGATCCGGACTGGGTGATTGCGATGCAAGAAGAAATGAACCAGTTTGAAAGATTGAAAGTGTGGACCCTGGTGCCAAGGCCTTACAAGAAAACCATTATCGGCACCAAATGGGTATTCAAGAATAAGAAAGACGAAGACGGTGTGATCGTGAGAAACAAGGCCCGCCTGGTTGCAAAAGGTTACAATCAACAAGAAGGAATCGACTACGATGAAACCTTTGCACCAGTGGCAAGGATTGAGGCCATCAGACTATTTCTAGCATATGCTGCACACAAGAGCTTCACAGTGTATCAAATGGATGTAAAGACAGCTTTTCTAAATGGAGATTTGAAAGAAGAAGTCTACGTTGCACAACCTGACGGCTTTGTTGATCCTGAACGCCCCAATCATGTATACAAGCTGAGGAAAGCCTTGTATGGTCTGAAACAAGCACCGAGAGCCTGGTACGAAGCACTATCAGATTTTCTTGTGGAATCAGGCTTCTCGAAGGGAAAGATAGATCCAACTCTCTTCATCAAAAGGCACAAGGGTGACATCATGCTGATACAAATTTATGTGGACGACATCATTTTTGCTTCGTCAAATCCAAATTTCTGCAAAAAGTTCAGCAACCTGATGCGCACCAAGTTCGAGATGAGTATGATGGGAGAGTTTAACTTCTTTCTAGGGCTTCAGATCAAGCAAATGCCAGACGGAATATTCATAAATCAGTCCAAGTACATCCACGATATGCTCAAACGCTTCAAAATGGACAGCAAGTCAACGATGAAAACCCCCATGTCTCCCTCACAGAAGCTCGACTCTGACCCTTCCGGGAAATCAGTCAATGCTACCAATTATCGGGCTATCATCGGTTCCTTGCTGTACCTTACATCTAGCAGACCAGACATTGTCTTTGCAACCTGCCTATGCGCCCGCTTTCAAGCAAATCCGAAAGAATCACATCTGAATGCTGTTAGAAGAATACTAAGATATCTCAAAGGAACAGTCAATCTGGGCCTTTGGTATCCCAAGGAATCAGGCTTTGACCTTGTTGGATACTCAGATGCTGATTTCGCCGGTTGCAAATTGGACAGAAAGAGTACATCTGGCGGTGCTCAATTTCTTGGTGATAAGTTGGTGTGCTGGTCCTCCAAAAAGCAGAATTGTGTGTCCACTTCTACAGCTGAGGCAGAATATGTCGCGGCTGCTAGCTGTTGCTCACAGATATTATGGATGAGGACCCAGCTGAAAGACTACGGGTTCACATTCTCACACATCCCGATCTACAGCGACTCTCAAAGTGCAATAGCCATCACGTGCAATCCGGTCCATCATTCAAGGACAAAGCATATTGATCTCAGATATCATTTCATAAAGGATCACGTTGAGAAAGGCACCGTGGACATGTACTTTGTGTCTACGGAATTGCAACTGGCTGATATTTTCACAAAGGCCCTGGATGAAAAGAGATTCAATTTTCTGATCTCTAAGCTGGGGATGCTGAACCTGAACGAATGAGTAACTCTGAACTGTGTGTGTGCGTGTGCTTTCATGTTTTGCATTTTAGTTTTTCTTTGCATCAAATTTTCTTTTCTCTCTCTCATGCATCATTTTTTTTCTTTTTTCTTCATTGCATGTTTTCTTTTTATTTTTCATGCATCATTTTTGTTTCAATGCATAAGTTAAGGGGGAGCTTTTTCAAAACTGTGTATAGGTTGAGGGGGAGCATTTCTAAACTGTATAAAAGTTGAGGGGGAGTTTGAAAAAATTTTCACTCTTAAAAGAGAAGCGAGTGTTGAGGGGGAGCAATTTTAAAATTGAAATCTGACTGATTCGGGCTCATTTAAATTTCAAAATTCTCCCGGGCCTATTTAAACTCTTAAAACGCGCAACTCCTCCCCATTTCACTTCTGCGCGAAACGCTTGCACTCCCTCAGAGCTCTCAACTCTCTCTCCCGTTTTTCACTCTTCAAAGGTAAAGAAATTTCCCCATCTTTCTTCGAGTTTACTGATGATGAACAGGTACAAAGTCTAGGCGAAAACGACGAACAGGTGTATTGCGCGATTAGGGCAGTTGCGCTATCTCTCCGAGTTGCGCAATCCGAGCTTGCGCAATATGTCGGGGTGCGCGATCTGAGCATATTGCGCAATCCACCCAACTTGCGCGATCCGAGGTTGCGTGATTCTAGGCATTGCGCGACTAGGTACTGAGATCTGAACTTGCGCGATCTTCAAAGCTGCGCTAATGCCTGCGCGATCTGTAGTCCCTTGCGCGATCTCGATCAGTTGCGCGATTTGTCCCCCTTGCGCAATCTATCCAGATCTGCGCGATCCGTGTAGGTTGCGCGATTCTAGCCCTGCGCAATTACCCTTGTCCATTTCTTTTGGGCTGCGGGAAATTAAGTCAGCCCAGCCCGGACCGAATCCTTAGTGAAAATCCTTGTATGGGCCTAACGTAAACCAAAAACAATTATGTACAGGCCCAAGTCAGACCAAGAGCAATAACCTATTACTTGGGCCCCACTTTTCAAAAAAAAAACAACAACAATAAAGGGCCCAAGTGAACAGAAGTTGTGGACTTAGCCATTTTCGATCAAATGCTCTAATCTCCTTATCATTTTCAGATTGAAATGGCTGCCAACACTCCAATCAACATGATCTATGCTAGGGAACACTGGATCCCAATCAAAGAGAATAACTCACAACTGGACCCAGAAGTCTTCTCCTGTCAAGATGACGTGGTCGTCTCAATTCTCAAAGGCCACAAGCTGTGGAAAGCACTGAGCAAGAACGCTGAGGTCCCTCAGGTGTATCTCCAACAATTCTGGGGTACACTTGACAAGGACGTAGATGCGAATGGCAGACAAATTGATGACGTCCTAGCTGCCACAATTTGCAATACAAGAATCACCATCACCAAAGAGCTGGTCCAACAAGTGCTACAGATCCCGGAGGAGGAACAATATGACGCGTTGGTCCCAGAGGCACAAGTAATCGCCGACATGATCACTCTTGGCCACGCACAGCCTCTCCACGTGATGTCAGAAATCAAGACGGCTCGCTTGCCGCGCCCATGGAGGACACTGATGGCTACTCTGAATAAGTGCTGCACTTCCAAACACACTGGATTCGACAAGTGCAGTGCTTACCTTGTATACATCTTCCATGGGATCGCCTTCATGAAGAAATATGACTATGCTGCTCTAATATGGAGTGAGTTCTTGGAAATGAGGAGAAGGAAGTTCGACACTAATCTGATCAAACATCTACCATACATGAGATGGTTCTCCCTGCTGGTGCGACACTTCTGCAGAACAATTCCTACTATTCAAAGACGCAAATCATCTGAGAATGTAAGCACTCCAGCCCTCCAATATCTGAAAAGAATGCCAGAGGTACGCTCACTGGTACCATTACCCATTCCAGTCCCTCTCCTCCTGTTAGCTGGGCGAAATGATCCACATGTCATACGCTACAGTGAGGAGAACGGTATCATTCTCCCTATGGCTCAGATAAACCCCCCTGAGCCTACCCCAGGGAGTCAGCCGAGAGTATGTGAGGGTCCTGAGAGTTCAACCCGGCCACAGAGACCAGTGGCAAGTCGGCCCCATGATGATCAGACTACGTCTGCTGAGGGCCAACCCCAAGTTGCTGAGGAGATTTCCCATGATTCGCCAAGCGTAGCCAGAACAATAAACGCTGACGATGAGGGCTCCGGTAGCAAGGCTAACAAGCGCAACAAAGTCAACAAGGATGATGAGATTAATGATGATGCGGACGACAACGCTAATCAAGCCAGGGAGCCTCCGGTACAAAAACGCCGACTCATTATCAGGCTCCCCACGGAAACAGAAATAGAGGCGTCTTACTCACAAACAAGCAAAGAAGGATATATCATAAGTGAGACGCGCTCCAAGCATCAAAATGACATACTTCCTCATCATTCACTCTTACATAGAGAATACAAACCGCAAGCAGCCTGACCAAAGAATTAGCCATGTTTGACGAGTGTACAAACCTAGATGTAGTAAACCGGACTGACCCCATAGGAGCAGAAGCTGACTTTCTCAGTTTCCGAGTAGAAGACGCAGCATCTAGTCCAACTGCGCATGCACAAGCCACACCTAGCCACTCTGCTGCCTCCCAACAGGTAGTAGTTTCACAAATAGGGGATCATATACCCACCTCTCTGCCCCCTTACGGAGCAGTTGGGGACAAACATAGTGGTCTATCACCCCGGGCCACTACCCCTTCTTCAATCACATTGAGTCTAGGTGTCACACTCCCTACATTTTCAACTTTTCTAGGACACATACACTCCTCACACAACCACATCTACAGGTCCACTTTACCTGTCATCAACGATCGGAGATACCTCAATGATGATCGGAAGTCCTGCTGCACAACAGATAACTCCATCATTATCTGCAGGCCACACATCGGTAATCTTTACTGATGCTGTGACAACGGTTACTACCCCTGTAACCGGTAACCCTGACCCTACTGACCTTTCTGTCATTTTGCAACGTTTCTTGGATTCCACCATTAAACCATGGGTGCACGAAGCAATAACCGCTCGGGCACAGGAATTCAGGAACACCCCGGCGTTACTTAATGACATCATCCAACCCCAACCAACATCCTCACATACCCAAGAAACCCAACCACTTCCTATCATACCTACCGAACAAACCTCTGAACCATCCACAACCCTACCCCACTCACCTACTGCTTCAAGGGGAACCCAGGATACAGAACTAGTGTCCTCCCCTACTTCGACCACACCTTTTCCTGACCCTAAAACTTTACCGTTCGAGGTACTCGAAACCCTGATGCTAGATCAACTACTAGCCACCGAAGAAGGCAACCTAACCCAGAAACAAAAAGACCTTCTTCGGATCCTTAAGCCTGACAGCTCATGCCGTGATAGTATTCTTGGTCACAAACGTTCGCATGAGGACCCCGATGACTCGGATCCTCATGAGGGGGAGAACAAGAGACAAAGGACACTTGAGCGTGATGCGTCAACAAGCCAACCCTCTACGCAATCCAACCAACCTGAATCCTCGAACAATCAGCCCCCACCATCCACTCAACACAAAACCCAAACAGCCAACTCACCCACATCTAGCCCGGTCGAGCTAGAAACAACACTCCTAGGCTCATCTTTCATAGATGTAGACCAAGGATGGAGTGGAAGTCCTGAGGTTGCTACTTCGAGTACACCTTTCTATTCAGGCCATCAGAAAGAACCTAGTTCTAATCTGATGAAAACGGGCAATCCTAGTGATCCCGGAGTTACCATTGACAGAGCGCCGCAACAGCAGCAAGCTCCCTCTAGCCAACCTGATGATCGAATGCATAACGAACTTGAAGAAATTCTTGTTCACAACAAGTGGTCTCGGCTATGGACGAATGTGGATGAAATACAGCGAAGAGCCTATCTCAGAGAGCTCCTAGCTAAATGTGCTGCTGATGTAATACTGCTTAATGATGATGAACTTAAGGAAGGAGAAAATTATCAAGAATCTCCCAAGGAGCTGGAATCCATCATCAGACAAACAGCGGCTCGAATGCCGAGGAGTGAAAAGCCTTGGGAGAATATTAACATCAATGCTCCTTTCCAAGAGGAAATCAGAAAGCGTATATGGCGAAAAGATGAAGAAGTCAAGGAATTAGACGAATTGAAAATCTGTGGACTCAATCATCTGAGAGGAAAGAACAAGGGTGGTCAATTGTTTCTGCTTAGTCATCATTACATGGGGAAACAGAGAGAAGTATGGCAACATGAACTACAAACCGCAAAAGACCCAGTATGGAGTATACTAAATGTAGCCGAAATAAATTATCAAGACATCCCACTCTCTGTTTACCGCCTGCAACGCTCCGACGGGACTGAATTTACCTGCAAGGAAAATGACCTTTATATGTTAAAGATGGATGACATCTATCATATGTATCTAGCCTTCCAGGAAATTCCAGTCACCTGGGACAAATCTACACAAGAGGGATTCAAGGCACTCAAGCGCTTCATGATCAGACAAGCCAAATTCTTTGCTTCCCATGATCTTCAGATGGCCCTAGAAACCAATCTGCCAAAGACAAACCTCTCAAGACCAAAGCTTTACGGGCCAGAACTTGAGAACTATCCAGCCTATTACATCTTCGATCGCCCGTTAGCTATCATCTATCTGAACCACAAAGGTGAGAGGCGCTTGTTGGTGGCAGAAGAAATCAACAAGTATTGTGATGGAACGCTGAAGATCATTAAGGAGAAACTGCAACCTATCAGAAAAGAATTTGAAGAAAAACAACAGAAGTATGCAGATGCCACAGACGATGAACTAACAGAAGCAACCAGAATTGACAAAGTGTTAAAAGCCATCGAGAAACAACTTGACAGAAGAAGGTCTCTCAGAAATTACGAGCATGCACTCAATCTTAGAAAGCATTATTTTAAAGCTCAGAAGTGAAGAAAAGAAGAAGCAAGAACATCTGATCACAAAGGGGGAGATTGTTAGAGATATTTTCATTGTAATTGTGATCAATGTTACTTTGCTAGTTTATAGTTAGCTAGAATAATTAATAGGCCTTTTAAGGCAATTTTGTAATAAAGGTTTTATACCTTTTTAGGTATGGGCCTCCTAGAAAAAGGAGCCCAAATGATTGTAAAACCTACCTTTCCCGTCAGGCTATAAATATGCCTTAAGGGAAAGGCTAGGTTAAGCTTTTCGATATTCTAGTGCCGCAGAGCCTATTTCTGTGTAAGGTTTTTACGCTAAAACTCTCATATCATTCTGTAAAACCTTCACATCAATGGAAAGCTTCATACACAGATCTATCTTCCATACATACATTTTATAGACTAGAAAACAGGGACCTAACAGGTCTCTTATTATAGGTGTTGTTGAGACCTTTGGGAGGAGACACGCCTCTTCTCATTTGTCGTAAGAATGGAACGAGCGTGTGTGTGTTTTTATGTTGTATCAAAGAGAAACCCTTTTGGTCCCTTATGTATTATTTAATGTTAAAACATACCCATCATATGTTAACTATACATAAATACAGAGACCAAATCTGTCATATGGCAAACTTAAAGGTAAGACACAAATGTCCCCAATATATGTTAAATTATATAAATGGTCCAAGGGCATTTAAATGGAATATTTTCCAACATATCATTCCAAATTTATTACTCCCAAACAAGAAGATCGATTTCCGCTCCTTTATCTCCCCTTCAACCGAATGACTAACTTTCAAAACTTTCCCCCATATTCCCTTCAAACTCCCAAACATACTCTTAGATTCCAATGACTCCAAAAGAAGGTGTGTGATAAAAATTTCACCAAATTTTTAGAAGTTTTTAAGGAACTTCAAATCAACATATCATTCACTAAAGTCGTCATTGCTTAAATTCCATGTTATGCCAAGTTCCTTAAAAGCACTCTGCAACAAAAATAAACTCAGAGTATAGTGCCACTTATGGAGGAGTGTGTTGGGTGTGTCTCGACAAAGTAAGAAAAAATTAATTAATAAAATGAATTAAAATGATTAAAGAAAAAACAGAAAATATATTGCCTTAAAACGTATTCGTTTTAAGATGGAGCAGAAATTAGCCAAAGCTCGTGCTAGACACGATATCCTTAAAACGTATTCGTTGCCTCCCCAGGTGCTAGGAGCGTTGCAACAATCGTTTGCCAGGATAAGATGACTACGAACAATCGTTGAGCACTCAAACGAATTGTTCCGGTGAACGGAAACACAATATGAACACTAAGGAATCTTGCATAATGCTAGAGGTGTATTTTAGCTAAAAACTACGTGAAGAACGAGTTGTGCGTTGTATATGTTGCAAAACACCTGCCAGCCTTTTATAGGAAAGGATTTGTTGAGTTGTAATTGCATTTCAATGGACCTATCCGTTGGACATCAATGACCAATCCGTTGGGCATTGATTTGTTCATTTAAAGCTGTAGACCGTTGGACATTTATTGTTCGAATGTTTCAGAAGCTATTCAGAAGAGTCTGGCCGAAGCCTTCTGATTATGATTAGAAGCGTCCTGGTCAGAAGCCTTCTGATGCGGAGCCTTCTGGTTCGAGCAATCTGATACGGGAAAAAGAGGCGTCACAGGAAGAAACAAAAATTAAATCGTATAAACGAAAGATATCGGACGACATTTGTGTCTGCAAGTCGCCCGCGCACGCAAGTCGCGATTTTTCCCCCGTTTTCGGGATTTGATTCGCACCCCCCGGCGCGCAAAAAGAGCCTTTCCACCTAAGAATCTTAACTTCTTAAAAGAGGCTTCCCTTTATAAGGGGTTGAAAATCCCTTGGGTTTTCCGGTGTGGGAAAAAGCCACACTAGAAACCCATCTTTTCCCAGTTTTTCCGTTTCAACGAGTGAACTTCGAGAATCAATTTCTCATTCACTTGTTATCCGATTTGAGTGTACCATATATCGAAATGTAGGCCTTAACAAGGACAATCCGAAACCACTTTGACCTGACCCAAATCGGAAGTTGATCCCACTCAAAATATTGCCCCAAATTGCCCATATGTTGGAATTTTTAACACATGCTCCTACTGTGTTAATATTTTTGCCTCCTACTTGACTGCTAATCCTGTTCAACATGCTTGGAGCAAGCACATTCAGATTGACTATTACTTTGTTAGGGAGCGCGTTGCTCATGGTGATTTATCGGTACAATATGTTCGTACTCATCTATGGCTGACATATATTTTTACTAAGAGTATTTCTAGTCAACGCTTTCATTTTTTAAAGAACAACCTGCACGTTGTATCTCCCGCACAGTTTGAGGGGGTGTAATAGACTAGGGTTATTTATGTATTTTAAACAATATTCTCTTATTATAAATATACTTGGCAGGGCAGGGCTCTTTAGACAGCCACCTTTTCCGTTCTCTCACAATATGTATATTTATGAGGAGATTGACAAAATGCACCGTCAATAGAGGGTAAGAGACCAGGGTTAGTAAAAGTGTGGTGTAATTGTTCTAAGTCATCAATAGAACATGATCCACTTTACTTCATACTCTCTCTTGCTATTGTTTTGTTAAAGATGGAGTCTTGTTTTGGATACAGGAGTACACACCCGATCGAGTACATGGGATTACTCGATCGGGTATGAGTATGGTGGTACTCGGGCAGATCCCTGGATTCTACACCCGATCGAGTACAGGGATATACTCGATCGGGTATGCGGGAAAGTGATACTCGAGCAGCTTCCTGGTATCTACACCCGATCGAGTACAGGGGTATACTCGATCGGGTATACGGAACGAATTTTTAATTATGGGCTTAATTAGGGCCTGCGGCTCTAATCTGTATTTAGGTTTTCTTAAACCTGTTTAAACGACTATAATGTACTTGTAAACCTCTGACGCCGACATAATAATACTCAGCTCTCTCTCGTTCGCCGTGGACTAGCACAATCAACCCGATTGTGTGAACCACGTAAATTCTTGTGTTCTTGCTCTTAATTTATCGTTTATCTTTGCCTAATCGTAACAATTGGTATCAGATCTATGGATGACGAAGGGAAGGTTAAGATCGATAAATTTGATGGTCAAGATTTCGCTTTCTGGAAGATGCAGATCGAGGATTATCTCTACCAGAAAAAGCTTCATCTACCCTTGTCTGAGAACAAACCAGAGACGATGGCGGAGGCGGAGTGAAACTTGTTGGACCGACAGGCTCTTGGTGTGGTGAGGTTGTCGTTGGCGAAAAACGTTGCTTACAACATCGTCAACAAGAAGACAACGTTTGGACTGCTCAAGGCGTTATCCAACATGTATGAGAAACCCTCAGCGGCCAACAAGGTTTTCTTAATCAGACAGTTGGTGAACACAAGGATGAAGGAAGGTGCATCCGTGACAGATCACATCAACGAGTTTAATTCAATCATATCCAGTTTAGGCTCGATTGAGATTAAATTCGATGATGAAGTTCAAGCATTACTTTTGTTATCATCTTTGCCCGATAGTTGGTCCTGTACAGTCACAGCGGTTAGTAGTTCATCTGGAACCACTAAGCTCACCTTTGAAGGTATTCATGACTTAATCCTTGGTGAGGATATCCGGAGGAGGAGTTCGGGGGATAGCTCCAACAGTTTGTTGAGTACTGAAGATATATAGGGGCAGAAAATCCACTAGAGGGGGTATTAAGAAGGGAAGATCAAAGTCGAGGAAGAGAGGTCAATCCAAGAACAGGAAGGACATTAATTGTTGGATTTGCAAGGAGAATGGACACTTCAGAAATCAGTGCCCAAAAGCCTCTGCAGACAAAGGCAAGAAGAAGGTGAACGTGGCAGAGGACTATGAAGATGTTCTAATTTGCAGCGTTGAGAATTCAATTGAGTCCTGGATCATGGATTCAGGTGCGTCGTTTCATGCTTGTCATTGCAGGAATTTGATGAAAAATTCCAGGCCCTACAACGGAAGAGTTCGTTTGGCGGATGACAAATCCCTGGAGATCACGGGTATTGGAGATGCTGATCTTAGTACCACTTTGGGTACAACCTGGAGATTGAAAGATGTGAGGTATATTCCATACCTGAAGAAGATGTTGATCTCAGTGGGACAGCTTGATGAGGAAGGCCACAACGTCAGTTTTGGCAACAAGCAATGGAAGGTGACAAAGGGAAAGCTGGTCATTGCTCGTGGACAGAAGCATGGTAGACTGTACATGGTTGAAGTGTCCACAGATGGAGCAAACGCAGCAGTTGAAGATACAGGGGTCTCTACTTTGTGGCACCAAAGACTTGGGCACATAAGTGAGAACGGAATGAAGATGTTGTCTTCAAAGGGCAAAATCCCAGATTTGAAGAACTCAAAGTTGAGCTTTTGTGAGCCATGCGTTCTTGGCAAACAAAAGAGGGTAACCTTTGGGAAGACAGGACAACAACCCAAGACTGAGCGACTGGAGTTAATTCATTCAGATGTCTACGGACCCACAAAGGTCTCTTCGGTTGGAGGTTCCCGGTACTATGTTACATTCATTGATGACTCTACACGGAAGGTATGGGTTTATTTTCTTAAGAATAAATCTGATGTCTTTAACACTTTTAAGAAGTTCAAGGCTGCAGTTGAGAATGAAACAAATCTCAAAATTAAGTGTTTAAAGAGTGACAATGGGGGTGAGTACAGTAGCACAGAGTTTGTAGAGTATTGTGCTGAACAGGGGTTCAGAATGCTGAAACACCACAGCAAAATGGTGTTGTAGAGAGGATGAACAGAACATTAAATGAGAGGGTCAGGAGCATGAGATTGCATGCAGGACTTCCAAAAATGTTCTTGGCCGATGCGGTGAACACAACAGCGTACTTGATCAACAGAGGACCCTCATCTCCCATAGGTTTCAAAATTCCAGAAGATGAATGGAAAGGTCGAGAGGTATCTCTTACTCACTTGAAAGTTTTTGGTTGTATTTCTTATGTCAAAGTTGGAGATGCAGATAGTGACAAGCTCGAGGCAAAGGCAAAGAAATGTATCTTTATTGGGTACGGGATGGATGACATGGGCTACAGGTTCTGGGACAACCACAACAAGAAGGTTATCAGAAGTAGAGATGTCACCTTCAACGAGAATGCCTTGTATAAAGATGGTCTTGCAGCAGAAACTAACAAAGCCAAGCAACCAGAAAACAAGCAACAAGTGGTGTTTGACGGGATGACTGAAGATGACATAGCACAACCGGTTGGTTGTGATGAGATGACTGAAGGCTCAGGGAGCAGTGACAGCTCAGTAGATACAGGAATTTCTGAAGATAGTGGGAGTGATAAAGATGGTGGGAGTTCAGAGGCAGCTACTCCGCACATTAGACAGTCCACTAGAATCAGAAGACCTCCTAACAGATATTCTCCTTCAGCAAATTACCTGTTGCTGACCGAGAATGGAGAGCCAGAATCTTACTCAGAGGCACTGACCATGAAAGATTCCATACAGCGGAAGAAGGCCATGGAGGATGAGTTAGTTTCACTTGACAAGAACCAAACTTGGTCCTTAGTCAAGCTACCACCGGGAAAAAAAGCTTTGGAGAATAAAAGGGTGTTCAGAATCAAAGATTAAACTGATGGAAGTAAAAGATACAAGGCGAGATTAGTTGTCAAAGGGTTCCAATAGAAGAAGGGAGTTGATTACAATGAAATCTTCTCTCCGGTTGTGAAGATGACTAGTATCAGGTTGATCCTTGGTATCGTTACTGCTGAAAATTTGCATTTGGAGCAGCTGGATGTAAAGACTGCCTTTCTTCATGGCAACCTTGAAGAAGACATTTACATGGCTCAACCAGTATGTTTCCTAGTGAGTGGTAAGGAGAAGTTGGTGTGCAAACTCAAGAAGAGTCTATACGGACTGAAGCAAGCTCCTAGACAGTGGTACTTGAAGTTTGACAGTTTTATGCAGCGGAATGGGTACACTAGATGCAAGATGGACCATTGCTGTTATTTGAAGAAATTCGAGTCATCATACATTATTCTTCTTTTGTATGTTGATGACATGTTGGTGGCTGGAGCAAACATGCAGGAGATCAACAAGCTCAAGAAGAAGTTGTCCGAAGAATTTGAGATGAAGGATTTAGGGGAGGCTAGACAGATTCTTGGGATGAGCATAGTCAGAGACAAGGTGGAAGGTACTTTAAAGCTTTCACAGCAAAAGTACATTCAGAAGGTCCTTGAGAAGTTCAGAATGACGGATGCCAAACAAAGGAGTACACCGTTAGGGAGTCAGTTTAAACTCTCCAAGCAGCAGTCCCCAAAGACCAATGAAGACAAAGAAGAAATGGCTAAAGTTCCTTATGCATCAGCCGTTGGCAGCTTGATGTACGCGATGGTGTCAACAAGGCCGGACATTGCTCATGCAGTGGGAGTTGTTAGCAGGTTCATGTCAAATCCAGGGAAGGAACATTGGGAAGGAGTTAAGTGGCTGTTACGCTACTTAAAAGGTACTTCTGAAACTGCCCTATGTTTCAGGAGGAATGGTGTAATCCTAGAAGGATTTGCCGATGCTGATTTGGGGGGCTGGTGTGATTCCGGGAAGAGCACTACAGGGTATATATTCACTATTGGAGGTACGACAATCAGTTGGATGTCCAGACTACAGAAGAGCGTAGCTCTTTCAACCACAGAAGCAGAATATATGGCCATTGCTGAAGCGGCCAAGGAGTTGATCTGGTTGAAGAACTTTCTTTCAGAGTTGGGCATGAAGCAGGGAGATTGCGGTCTATAATGTGACAACCAGAGTGCTATTCATCTCGCGAAGAATCCGGTGTTTCACAGCAGAACGAAACACATCAAGATGCGGTATCATTTCATTCGAGAATTGATTGAAGATGGTACTATAATTTGAAGAAGATCCTTGGTACGAAGAATCCAGCAGACATGCTTACCAAGGCGGTGACAACGGAGAAGTTGAAGCTATGCATGGCTTCAACTGGCCTTCCAGATACTTGATGAGAAGGTGTGAACGAGAGAGACAAAGATCAGGGGTTTTACAGAGGATACATGTTCTTGGATGGTAGATGATTGATGAACAAGCCTCCAAGTGGGAGATTGTTGAAGATGGGGTCTTGTTTTGAATACAGGAGTACACACCCGATCGAGTACATGGGATTACTCGATCGGGTATGAGTATGGTGGTACTCGGGCAGATCCCTGGATTCTACACCTGATCGAGTACAGGGATATACTCGATCGGGTATGCGGGAAAGTGATACTCGAGCAGCTTCCTGGTATCTACACCCGATCGAGTACAGGGGTATACTCGATCGGGTATACGGAACGAATTTTTAATTATGGGCTTAATGAGGGCCTGTGGCTCTAATCTGTATTTAGGTTTTCTTAAACCTATTTAAATGACTCTAATGTACTTGTAAGCCTCTGACGCCGACATAATAATACTCAGCTCTCTCTCGTTCGCCGTGGACTAGCACAATCAACCCGATTGTGTGAACCACGTAAATTCTTGTGTTCTTGCTCTTAATTTATCGTTTATCTTTGCCTAATCGTAACTTTTGTCTTCATAATTGCCTAATCCACCCATGAAGAGATAAACAACCCATAAAAAATTCAGCGAAGGTCTAAAGGAACGTGTTAGGCAGTAAGATGGCTGTCTCATTTCCTTGTTCCAAAATAGGTGATATCTATCATATAGATGATGGATCTATTCATTAGAGAAGTTAGAAGTGGTTCATTTACATGGAATTCCACATACGGTCGATGATGAGAACCTAGCTACACATACTCTGATATTCACAATCCATTTGTGGTCCCTCGAGATGTAATTATGAGGTCCAATTCAAAGAAGGTTTACCAAACCAAGAAGGTTTAACAAGCTAGCTAGGGAGGTTCACAAAATCACAATATTCCTTTCTACTAAATGTAGTATCTTATTGGGCTTGGAAGGGGAGTCCTGAAATGGCAAAGTGAGTACTTTCGAACGACCCCAAATGCGGAAGGTAGTCATTGGGTCTAGTCGGATACTCGGATTTTATTCCCAAATTATTTAAAATATTTGGAACTATTTTTAATATTTACTTATTATTAGCGTGCAGTCGTACCTTTTAATATTATGAAGGTAGTTTGCTTCAAAAAAACAAAAATATTATGAAGGTAGTTACTTTTGAAGGAATCTATCCTTAATCTTAGTAACTAATTACATGAAACTTTATAATTTTGTACGTTTTAGCCACTTTTGGACTTTCAACTTTGTAGGATGATTCTAAATCACCTGGCCTATATGTATACTTGTAATATAACTATATTCAGAAAATATAGTACAAATTGTAAAGAAATTGTACAAATTGTTTATTCAGAAAATAATTTTATGACTTATTATATGCCCATGCAACGCACGAGTATGGTGACTAGTATGTATACTTGTAATATAACTATATTTAGGAACATTCAGTCAAAATAATAAATGAGTTTCATTTTTCTATTATTTGTATTTTTAAGAGATCTCATATCATTCTTTCTCATGTCATTCAAGAAATAGGATATTTTATTTCTAGAGTAGTTAAAACCAATTCCAAAACGTAAATAGTAAAAAAAACAAAAAAAAAAAAAAAAAAAAAAAAAAAAAAAAATCCAAAACGTAAATAGTAAGTTTTATACGGAGTACTATATTAACTCCGATATTAATTGTGTTCAAGGGCGTTGCCAGGAGAAAGAATTGGTCTGACCCCGGTATAAAGAATTTTTACAGACAAATTTTTACACATAAAATTTTACATTAAAAATATAAGAAATTTTAAAATTTAGGCTGGTCCGTGACCCGGTTGGCCACCCCTCCACCTCCGCCCCCGATTGTGTCCAAAAGATTATTAATTTAAAATTCTTTAGTAGAATATTTGTTAAGATCTGGTGGGACTCTAACAATATTGCAACTCACATGATGCTATTTCTAAATGAAGATTGTCTCATGATTATTGGACTACAAGAAAACAGTGTGGCTAGACATGCAATTTAAAATAAAACATATTCATGTTGGAAAATTAGGAATATTTCAAATGAATAAAATTACATTTAAATTAATTTTTTCTACTCCAATCATATATTTTCCAACTCCCTTGTCCATACGTTTCTTGGATTTAAATTAATTTTTTCTACTCCAATCATATATTTTCCAACTCCCTTGTCCATACGTTTCTTTGAATTAAATGAGTAGTTTTATCACTCATAATTGCTATTAATGTTTAGTTATTCCTAAACGTTTTCTTTACAAATTACTATTAAGTTCTTGCATTAACCATTATTATTTGCACTAGTTTTGAGTTATTGCCTGCTCATTAGCATTGCTCTATCTCTTTATTATTGTTATATATATATACACGTATGGGTATTAAGGAGGTAGGAGGGATGGCACATGCCATATGCCATAACCACCAAGACATCGAATACTTAACATACACATATACTACATATATGGAGTATCATTTACATGTATTAGTGCTGGAAAATTATTAGAAGGACGGATTCATGGAGCAACAAAGGACACTCTCAATAATTTTATGCTTTTGAGCAAATTCTTCGTCATAAACTATCATAACTTTATTATTGGGTTCATATAATATTTTCTTCTCGTTAGTTCTGTTACCGGTCATGTACCAAAGGGCTCGTTATATCTTGGGGGAAATTTCCGTACGCCGGAAATAATGTATTTTGCAGGTCAGTTCTGAGAGCTAGATGGTCAACGAGGTCAGCTTGGGAGAAACATGGTAAACACGTTGATTTTGGAAGGATAGAGCCAACAATATAAGGAATTAGGGCGTATAAAGATTACACCTACGAAATAGTCAACGTGCCTGAAACTCCCCTTGGGACAAGCGATGTAAACTCTAGCTTCCATTTGATGGCAAAATTGTGGTATGTTTTTTAAAAGGCCTAATTACAATTAACTTTCATTTAAAATGTCACTATTTGTGGGGGAATTAAAATTATGGAGAACAATCCACCAAAATAAAGTTTTAACTTTGTTGGCGTGATGATAATTGCTGCAGTTGGTTTTCAAAATTTGCTATGACTGATGTGAATTAATATGTGATAAATTTTGAGGCTACCAAATTCAATTGTGAATACAAAATATTTTCCTGCTATCGTCTAATAGGGATGGTGAAATAGAGGTTTCCTTTAAACTCATATCAAGGAAAATGATTATCTTTTAATAACCTATTTAAAGAGTCCGAACTTTGATTTATATTTTAGCTGTTTGGTGTATCTCATTGGTAAAGCTTGGGTAAATTCATTATGAATACGGTAACATTGTGTTTAGTGTTACTAATTTAATGGCTTGAATTTCCTAAAAATGTTTTTTAATTACATATGTTAGTAATTTTTATTGCTATTATATTTCTGTTTTAATCACTGCGGTTATTGTGTTTAGTATTTTGAAAATTCTTTCTATCATACTATTTCTCGGTTCTCACCATTTGTTGTTTTAATTTTTATTGTGATTGTTGAAAACTACAAGTTGTATTGCTTTAAAGGTTTTTGTGCTTGCATGGTCTGGCTACGTATGTATTTGCTTATTGCCTTTTGAGAGGAGTTATGGGTGGCCTTGCATGTTATCCCGTTAATTATTTTGATTGATTACATTATCTTAGGCTTTTATTAATGCCAACTACGTCTATTTTGATTGTTTAATTTACTTTACCTATAAATGCTATCCGGTTATATTAACTGATCGAGATTTGATTCGCATGCTACATCTTATATCTTGTTATTGGTATATTTTTTTTTCCTTTTGGAAAACGACGAGGTGGAGCCGTGGAGGTAGATACTTAGTTATTTTACTTGCATGCATTTGGAACACTTGAAAGTAATATTTGTGTTTTATTATTTGAAAGTTTTCACCAATTATAAAATATTTTTAAATGTGGGGTGCTTAGCTAAAGTTTTATTACTTTCTATAAATGTGGGGTGCTTAGCTAAATTTCTTGATAGACAAGAAAAACTCTTGTGAAGGGGAAAGTTATAGTATTTGAAACGTGTATTTGGTAAAAATTGATTTTGACGTGGATCATTGTTTTTATGACGTTAATTGTGTTGTTATGCTTATTAGCTACCTTGAGTTAATAAACGGCTCATATAATTTTTTGGCTGCTTATTCATATGTAAAAATAGTTCGTGGAGCACATGGTTTTATTATATCGAAGAAATAGTGTGCTTGTGTGCGATGCTTTAAGCTATATTATTTAGAGATTAATGTTATAAATTTTGAAGAAAAAAAATGTGTACACACTAAATGATGCATGTGCGATTATTCGATTATGGGTTTATGCATGTGTTGCTAGAATTTGTATATGCTTATTTGAGTAGCTATATTGAGTTGATATATGAAGTCAATAAATGTAATTTTGAGTATTAAAGCCATAAGGAAGAATGGTGATACTATTAAAAGAAACTTGGCATTCAGTGTTAATAATGTGAATATCCCTTATGACTTTAATAAAAATTTAAAAAAAAATAATAATAATTAAAACACAAAGAGGTGTACATGCCACCCAAATGGATAGTTGGGGTACCTTAAAAGATATTGAGATACTTGAGAGGTACCATATTAATTGTGATATATTTGATTGAGATTATCCATTGTAATATATTGATACAACGATGACATGATTTATTGAGAAATATTCATTGCACTAGAGCGGTACAATGATGTTATATGAGAATTATCCATTGTACTATAATGATACATTGGTGGTATATATTTTATTGAGAATTATCTGATGTGCTAGAGGGTCACATCGATGAAATTTCTTATTAAGAGATCCGTTGTATTGCCGGGATACAACGACGACATCTGAGTCGACTCACATGAGATAAAATAGTGGATATCCATTCACCCATAAAAGTGGTGAAATAATGTTTGAGAATGGAATTATTCCATTAATTTTGTGAAGTTAAAAGGAATTAGCTACTCCTTTTGATAGAATCCATAGGACGTTAAATGATAAATTTAAACATCGAGGGAAATGGACTAATGTCACTTTGACAACAAATAGGGATGGGAACCCAACTTGTGTGATTGGAGATCCCATGAAGCAAGTTCAAATGGGTAATAACAAGTCTTCTATTTGTTCCATTAGCCTTGTAAAATGTCCATTTCTATGGTGTGGAAGGCTAGGCTGCATTTGTTTGTGAGGTTGAGCTAAAGCTCTTAACGATTGTCATAGCCCTTACGGGTGGTGTGTTAAGTGCGGGACACACTTGATGAGGTCACCTATATGAGTGAGAGGTGGGGCCGCCTCTATGAAGCATTGACAACGTTTCTAGAGCACTCAAGAAAAACTAAGCACGCGCACGGCCTAGAGGCGCACAACGGCGTTAACGACGAGAAAGGTGGGGGTGAGAAATGATCCCTTAAGACACTGACTTACCAGAGTAGATTATTGGTTCATAGAAACTATACGTTTCACCAATAAACTCGGTATTTAAAGACTTAAGCGTCTAGGTCCGGTTCAAGTCTACGGACACCAGATTGAAAAACCTCACCCCATATATGAACCCAGTAAGGAATTATTATTTTTAAATACATAAAAATATTCATTTGAAATATGTGGGGGATTGTTGGAAAATTAGGAATATTTCAAATGAATAAAATTACATTTAAATTAATTTTTTCTACTCCAATCATACATTTTCCAACTCCCTTGTCCATACGTTTCTTTGAATTAAATGAGTAGTTTTATCACTCATAATTGCTATTAATGTTTAGTTATTCCTAAACGTTTTCTTTACAAATTACTATTAAGTTCTTGCATTAACCATTATTATTTGCACAAGTTTTGAGTTATTGTCTGCTCATTAGCATTGCTCTATCTCTTTATTTTTGTTATATATATACACGTATGGGTATTACGGAGGTAGGAGGGATGGCACATGCCATATGCCATAACCACCAAGACATCGAATACTTAACATACACATATACTACATATATGGAGTATCATTTACATGCATTAGTGCTGGAAAATTATTAGAAGGACGGATTCATGGAGCAACAAAGGGCACTCTCAATAATTTTATGCTTTTGAGCAAATTCTTCATCATAAACTATCATAACTTTATTATTGGGTTCATATAATATTTTCTTCTCGTTAGTTCTGTTACCGGTCATGTACCGAAGGGCTCGTTATATCTTGGGGGAAATTTCCGTACGCCGGAAATAATTTCTTAGGACAGCGTTTAACGCGTCTCGAGCCACTAATGTATTTTTAGTTGTTTTTAGTGATTATTCTGCAGGTCAGTTCTGGGAGCTAGATGGTCAACGAGGTCAGCTTGGGAGAAACATGGTAAACACGTTGATTTTGGAAGGATAGAGCCAACAATTCATATAAAATAATATGTAGTGTCATATTCATAAGATTTTTCAAAAATATTACTAAAATAAAACGTATTTACATAATAATAAATAGGATTATTAGCTAAATATATCCCCAACTATCATCAAATTAAATTCACAAATCTATCACATACTTTCATTTTTATTAAAAAAAAGGTTCAAACTTTAACTTTTCTCACAACTACACTTCCAATGGATGAATTAGTAAAAAGTATGAGGAAAATCATATTTATATTTCATGTTTTTTCACTTCTTTCTAATTTTAAGTTTATAAGCTTGCATGCATTGCTTATATCTTATTGGTAGTGATAAAAATGTGTAATTTTGAAAAAACAAAAAAGAAAAGCATAATTGTTGAAAAAGATGCATGAACTATAAGCCTTTTTTTTTTATAAAAGTGAAATAATAAGATAAATTTGTGAATTTAATTATAGTTTGTAATAAAATAATAAGCTAATAAATTTAAAAATTGAACATTAGTTACTATGATTTCATTACTACTTTAATCAGTAGCTAGTAACAATTTTATAAACAATCTTTGTTTGAGTCATAAATATATAATTATTTCATATCCGTGATTAAAAGCATACTCCGAGTATTTATCTAGAGAATAAAAATCATACCATGACATCCCCAAACCAATTTGTAAAGAATATGTGATCCAATTATGCTGATTGGTATGAGGATAGAGACAGCACGGGACGTAATATCCAACGGCGTTAACAATGGCCTGAGCTAACAGAATACATATTCCGGCAATGAACAACGGCGTCTTGATGGCGTCTATTACTGCGGCACGACAATCCGACAATAAGAATGCGGTCTAAAAAGAAAATGAATTTAGAGTAATCAATTTAGAATTTGTATATTACGTGAAACAAAAATTATGCATTATAAAAGAATGCAATGTCATTTTTTTTAAATTTATTCAACTTTTTTCTGCCATTTAAGAGCCCATTTGATAATATTGTTTTTGGGCTTATCGGCTAAGAGCATCTCCAATAGTTCCTCCCAAGGACTTGCTTGCAATTTTTTAAAATACTCAAGTTAGTAGTCTACCATTGGAATGCATATTACCTTCTAGCTTGGGCAAGCAATTTAGCCAAAACAAGCTACATGCTAGAATGGAGAGAAAATTGAACTAAAATGGCAATTCCCAAATATATTTAATTTATTGATAATTAATATACTAATCTAATTAAAAAAGCAACGGTAAAGCACAACAACAATAAAGTTCCAAAGTGGTTTCAATCTCATTACCGTTAATTATTATAAAATAATAATGGTTTTGAAATTGATATTTGAATTGACATTGTTTAATTTATTATATTCATTTTATTTAATGTGTTTGCTTTGTTAGTTTTAAGGAATGTTTAATTTTCTCATTAAATACTTAAGTGAAATTTGATATTTTTCAGTATGTACGTTTTTCAGTAGTTTTAAGATATATGTTTTTGAGAAATACAGTTAAAATTGATTAAAAATATATTTTTTCAAAATTGATTGATTTGTGGGGCCTATTCAAGAGGCAGGGGTTGTAGCTAACTATTGGACTACCACATTGCTGGAAAATCGATTAGCTAGAAAAAACTGATGTGGCAAGCAAAGTTACAACGTGTTTAGCTAACCGTTGAAGATGCTCTAAGTGAGCATTATTTGATCAAATAACAAGAGAGCATATCCATTGATCTCTAGATCAAATAAAAACAGTTGTGCCAAAATACACATATAACACGTAGTTATTTTTAAAAATTCATTTTAGTGTCTTTCCTATTGAATTTTCTGCTTAAATTTGTTGAACATTAAGAGCATGTTTGGCAAAAATAATACATAACCATTGTGCTAAAATAACGTTTTATATAATGTTTGGGTTATTTAAATAACATATGAAAGTTTGGAGTGCTTATCTCACATCCCTTCAAAGTTTGGGGTATTTGAATTATTTTTCCCAAAAATATAAAACTATTGAACACACTTTTTAAGCATCTTTGTATAAATATTAAAAATAAGTATACAACTAATACAAGGAAGTGCATAAACCAGTTTTCTACCACCAATCTCTTTAACCCATTCGACAACAAAAATCTAAAAAAAAACACCATGGCAATGAAAAACAAGGGAAATCTCAATAAATCAACAAAAGAAGACCAAGTGACCAACACTTTTTTTTGAAATAATGCAGACCAACACTCTGTATAATCGTTTTTTACACTACTGAATATGCAAAACAAATCTTTTTTATCCAAACAATCACTTTTTATACTCCCAATCGTTTTTTGAATGCTGCGTACAGTGGTTTTAGTTGTTGACAAAACAGCCCATGATGTATTTGTTTCAATGGTACGGTTGACTAAAAAAATTTATTTGATTGCCCAAACACGGAGTCAATAGGCAATCAAATAATTTTTTTTTATTCAACCATTGAAACAAATACATCATGGGCTGTTTCGCAGCATTCAGAAAACGATTGGGAGTATAAAAAGTGATTGTTTGGATAAAAAAGATTTGTTTTGCATATTCAGTAGTGTAAAAAACGATTATACAGTGTGTTGGTCTGCATTTTTTCAAAAAACAAAAAAAAGAGTGTTGGTCTGCTTTTGTTGATTTATTGGGATTTCCCCCGTTTTTCATTGCCATGGTGTTTTTTTTCTAGATTTTTGTTGTCAAATGGGTTAAAGAGATTGGTTGTAGAAAACTGGTTTATGCCCATCCTTTTATTAGGATGTTTTTACTTGGACTGTAATTTGTCCCAGATCAAACCACACCAGACTGGACTAGATCAGACCAGATCAGACCAGACTTGAATAGTTATAAGAATACAAAGAGACCAGACCAGACCAGACCAGACTAGCAAATTACAGTCCATGTAAAAACATCATTAGTTGTATACTTATTTTTAATATTTATACAATGATGCTTAAAAAGTGTGTTCAATAGTTTTATATTTTTGGAATAAATAATTCAATATCCCAAACTTTGAAGGGATGTGAGATAAGCACCCCAAACTTTCATATGTTATTTAAATACCCCAAACTTTATATAAAAAGTTATTTTAGCACCTTGGTTATGTAATATTTCTTTCAAAATGTTAATTTATGGTGTTAATTGCATAATTTAAAGTACAAAATTAAAAACACTACAATTATATAGAGTGGGGGGGATTTATTTTTTTTACAATGGAAGTTTAGAATGTTAATTGTATGTTTATGAATGCTAAAACATTTTAGATTATGAAATTAAAACAAAAAATTAACATTTTTGAAAGAAATAATACATGACCATGGTACAAAAATAACTTTTCATATAAAGTTTGAGATATTTAAATTACATATGCAAGTTTGGAGTGTTTACTTCACACTCCTTCAAAGTTTGGGGTATTTTAATTATTTTCCCCTATATTTTTCCCAGAAAACTATTTGTATTCATTTCATAGAATTAAGTTAACTGATTGAGACTGCTACGAGGCTGTTTTTTTGTTGTTGCTACGTTTGCCATTAATTTTATCATTTTTAAGGTTGGTTTGTGGTAAAATTGTTCTTACCCTCTCGTATTTTCCTTTAAATTGAAATTAGTCATGTGCATACCCTTAATTGTAATTTTATAATTTTAGCTACTTGTAATTTTATAATTTCAGCTCAAAAAAACTAACAGTTCCTAAAAAGATTAAAAAAAGATCTTTTTAGCTTGTCAGGCCAAACATAGCCCAACTATACTTCATGGTGGCCGAAAGGCGCCTCGGGAAACACTTCAAAATGAGGTGGCCGGAAGTAGCTCCTGTACTGATCAGAAAAGCTGCCGCTGCCGCTTGCAATGTGAGTGTCAAATAAATACACATATTTCGAAGTAAACATTTTAGCCGAAGGTTAGATTGAAATAAATATTCTTTTCTTTTCTTTGTCGAGACTAAGTGAAAATGGGATTTTACTGCGGCACAACCCACAATGAAATATGAACACACATATATGCATACATCAAAATGTTTGTACACATTTTTCATACACACCTACACACTCATGTTTGTGAAGAATATTTTTATGTCTATATACAGACATAACGTATTTGAATTGAAAATGTTTTATGTCTGTATACAGACAAAAAAATACTCTTCACAAACATGAGTGTGTAGGTGTGTGTATGAAAATGTGTACCTCAAGCTGGATTGATACATACATATTGCCACATTTTTCCTTCATCTATCCCGAAAAAGAAAAAGGCTTCAAAGACTTTCGATGCCAAAGTTTGGTGACTTTATTTTAGTCTACTCATTTGTGTTGATATTTATTAGTGTAATTCATAAAGTTACTTATTCTTTCTTTATAGTGCAAGAGTTTTGCTAGTGCAAATAGTGTGCAATGTACTGGATGAATTTTCTAATTATAATTAATTTTCTTTAATTACATACGTACTTATGGACTTATGGTCACTCGATCACCAAATTAAAGGTTGGGAGTTGAGACTTGGGAGATAGATAGATGCTTTGGAAGTTATTTCAGCTATGGCCTATTAATAAAAGATTCATACATGATATATGTAGTAGTTTTTGTTTTCAAAAAAAATAATAATATATGTAGTAGTTTTTAGTTGTGTAATTATTGAAGATATTCAGATATGACTACGGAGTATTAGAGAAAATGTAAAAGATCTTTGGTGTTAATAAGCTACCTAGAAGATTGTTCGTAATTACTGCTTGATTGTTGCGATTTAAGGGGAAATAACGGGAGGTTTAAGTCTGACATCCAAAATCACAGGACTTGGGATTATGGCACAAAAGCCACAAGGAGATAATAAACACCAGACACTTTTGGGTGATACAAGTAAAACGTAGGTTATCTCATGAGAATATGAAGAAGAAGATAACGAGATCATGCATATACTCAAACGAACGAATTATACAGAACTAGAGAAGAGAGGAAGAAGATGATCATGATTTCATTCATAGCTCAACTGAAAGTGTACAATTGCTATTTAAGCTAATTAGAAGATTGTTAGAAGTTCAGCTAACTCCTAACTAACTCTAAGTCTCTAACTAATCTTCATGACACATTTTTTTTTGTACAAAATATACTTTCACACCTCTCATAGAAGGAGCTACCTTAACACAATCAGCTATAATATGTAGATCCTCATCTGGAAATATGAATTCTAGAACAATGAGTAATAATAGAATAACTACACTATTATTTTTAAAGTTAAAACAATGACAACAAAAATAAGGATTTCGAAGCAAGTAGTGTGTGCTCATATTCTCGTATCATTGCTCAACTCCATCTCCATCTGTGCTTGCTGCATGATTCCTCCACCCTAAATCTAATAGTACTGGTTTATGACCAGCATCTGATAAATATTTTGCAGTACATAACCCAACCAACCAGAATATGCGCAATCCAGTCTCATACCAGTCCGCATCATTGTCCTTTCATGCAGCTACCAATAGTACTGGTTTATGACCAGCATCTGCTAAATATTTTCCAATACATAACCCAGCCAACCCTTCAGAGTGAAAGCGCGCGCCCATCACGACCATCGGGAAAGAGCGCAGTCAACAGTTTCTTATCTTCCTTGACAAACACAAGAAGAAAATGGACGATCTTTTCTTCCTTGTTGTCCATCCAATGCCTATTGTTCATCCTTTTCCTTTATCCCTTTCCTTCTTCCTTTTCCTTTGTTCTTCCCTTTGTTATCCCCTTCCTCTCCTCCCTTCCCATCCCTTCCCCGATTCTTTCCTCCCCTCGACTCCCCTTGACTGCTACTTCCTGCCCCCTGCCCCCCAGGGGGGTTTCGCGCCACCGCGCGCCACCGAGGCAGCATAATGCCCCTCGGCGATCCGGGCCGACACCGAGGCAGCGGGACGCCCCGGGCCGGCCGGCCTAAACCTAACCCCTAAGCCTAACGGCGCCCTAAACCTGACTACCTACCTAAGCCTATCTTCGATGACACATCATTAGCTCAATATTTCTTATTTACATACAACACACAAATCATATAGCTAAGCCGGTTGCTGATCTGGCACTTCAGTCTTGAGCTGAGCGTGCCCGCTTCTACATCTTACTGTATCAATACTCCCTCCTCAAGAACTGACTTGTCTTCAAGTCATCATTCCTTTGTAAAAATAAGGACACACTGCCTTTATACAATCATACCACTCCCATGTTGCATCTTCAGCATTTTGAGCATTTTGACCTTCTCATTGAATCGAAAATTTGACTCTAGCTGCATTACCATACTTAACAATCTGTCTCTCAAAAATAGCATTTGGGTTCACGACAACATCTTGAGACCTTCCTTGTAGCATGTAGGTATATGGTTTTTAATTGTAAACCCGATAACCGAAAGGGTATGCCAAACCCCAACCCGTCCTACCCGGACTCTCCTATCACCTGGAAGACCAAGAAGCAACATACCGTTTCTCGTTCTTCCACTGAGGCTGAGTATAGATCCATGGCTGCCACCACGGCAGAATTAAAATGGGCTAAGGGTCTTCTCCTTAGTCTTGGTATTCCTCACTCGCATTCTATGACTTTGTATTGTGATAATCGTTCTGCTCTTCATATTGCACACAATCCTGTTTTTCACGAGCGAACGAAACATATTGAGGTTGATTGCCATTACGTTCGTGACGTTATTCAGGATGGTTCACTTATTGCTCGCCACGTTTCCACTACTGATCAGCTCGCCGACATCTTTACTAAAGCTTTGGGCAAACGTCAATTTCTTTATCTTCTTGGCAAGTTGGGCATTTTTGAACTCCATGCTCCAACTTGAGGGGGTGTTAGCGTGTTAGATTCATTTCGGGCCTAGCCCATTTGTATTTATTTTGTATATTCCCTTTGGGCTAAGGGCTTATGTATGTACGACACTGTGGACATTCAAAATTAATGGGTCATTTGCTCATAAATTTATTGGACTTTCGAGATATCCTTGAAGAGTTATTATTGTCATTGAGCCTCATTTAAATGCTACTGGACTATTATCTAGACTAGACTACTCGAACCAAAAGGAAAATATTAATATGGATCCACTGGACAAAATTAAGTGATTAAATTAATTTGGATCATTTAAAATATCCAATTAATTTAATTATAAGTTAAGTCTTTAACAAAATGGACCGGTCCTTTTAATTTCTCCATTTTGAGCCCAATGAATAAGAGACACGATCCAATTGATGAAGAGAGCAATGAATCTGGTTAAGAAATATGCCCATATGCTTGAAAAATGGTTGTGAACCTTGTTAAAAAGGATGTCCAGATACATCGAACAAGTGCTGATTAATCTAGCTATTAAATTGCAAGCAAATAGAGCCCAAAGCCCATTTTTATTGGAGCCCAAATGATATGGACGAATTTTGGGAACCCTAAAGCATATTTCATCCCCTCCACACCTATAAATAGGGGTCTCAGTTGAGAGGAATGGGGAGGAGAACTTCCAGACGAAGAAACGCTGCAGCAAAGCTCTGAAGAACTCCCGAAAGGCTCTGAAGGATTCCGAAGAAGAGGAAGAGATCAAGCCACGTTTTTGTCAAGAATATATGAATAATCCTTTGTGATTTCATCGATTCTTGATCAAACAAAGCCAAAAGTTGAAGAACGTTCGAAGATCTAAAGAACGAAGCTTGAAGATTCGAAGATCTGAAGAACGAAGCTTTGAGGATTCGAAGATATGAAGAACGAATCTTTGAAGATTTGAAGATATTCATATGAAGATTGAATCAATATTCAATTGAAGATCAAGTCATATATCCCGGGAAGCCCTTTAACAGAAGATCAAGCCACATAACGGCCCTTTTGTTGAAGATCAAGCTACTTGAAACCGGAGGCCCTTCAATATTGAATTTTGCATTCAAGAAGATTTGAAAATCTGAAGAATGAAGTTCGAAGATTCGAAGATCTCAAGAACGAAGATTCGAAGAATCGAAGAACGTTCGAGTTTTGAAGAATTAGAGATTTAATTTTAAATTAAATTCTTTAATTATATTCATATCAAATTGCAAGTGAAGAATCAGAGGATTCATATTTAGAGATTGTACCCAATATTCTCATATTTTATTATTTGCGATCAATTTTAAGTAAATACTTAAAATTTGTTTCACAAATTTTTGGCACGCCCGGTGGGACAACTCTACCTCTCATCTCTTCACTTTTAATCAAGGAAAACAAAACAATGGCGTCAAGCAAGCCCGTGTTCACTTTGAATTCTCGAGCATCATCAAGCTCAAATCAAAACATGCAAGGCCCTATCACTAGGAGCCGATCAAGAATCCTGGCTGCGCAGTCATGCTCGGGAACTACTCCCGATGCAATGGATGGATCTCGAATTGCGCAAGAGATGGCCCGGAAGTTTTCTTCACCCATACGTGAAGTTACTTCCCCGAAGTGGACAAGCGGTGGTGAGAGCTCATCATCTGGATCAGACTTCACTCCCCCTTCAACTCCTCCACGAAGGACTACTCCGCAGTGGTCAAATGTCTATACTGTGATGCCCACCATGACAACGAACACCACGTCTATGGAAGAACAGATCGCCCATCTAACTAAAGTCATCGAAGGGATGAGTATGTTCATGCAAGCTCAAGACCAAAAGTTGAGTGATCTGAACAACAAAGTAGAAAGCTTGAAAGGCGAGTCAAGTCATACTCATGAGAAGGATCCCGAAGTGAACGAAGAAAATGATCCTCACCAAGAGGATTCAGGGAAGGATATCTCAACTTCTGGGGGCATGATCCCGATTGATCAACTTAAAGACTTCATCATGAGAACCATAAAGGGGAAGATGGAAGGAAGCAAATCTACTTACTCCTATGTTAAGCCATACACTCAAAGGATCGAGGATCTAAAGATGCCCATTGGTTACCAGCCGCCGAAGTTCATCCAGTTTGATGGGAAGGGAAATCCAAGGCAACATGTTGCCCATTTCGTGGAAACTTGCAATAATGCGGGAACAATCAGAGATCACCTTGTCAAACAGTTCGTGCGTTCTTTGAAAGCAAATGCCTTTGACTGGTATACTGATTTGGAGCCCGGTTCCATTGATGGCTGGAAAGATATGGAACGTGAGTTCTTAAACCGTTTTTATAGCACAAGGAGAGTGGTCAGTTTACTCGAACTAACAACTACTCGTCAATGGAAAGATGAATCTGTGATAGCTTACATAGAGCGTTGGAGGGATCTTGCTCTAAACTGCAAAGAACGAATATCTACAAGTTCCGCTATCGATATGTGCATTGAAGGAATGCATTGGGAATTGTGCTACATTCTCAAAGGAGTCAATCCAAACACTTTTGATGAGCTAGCAAGCAAAGCTCGTAACATGGAGTTGAGCATTACGAGCAGTAGAAGGAAAACTGTGGGTATATATCCCATCAATGATGTTGTTGAAAAGCAAGATACCAAGAATGGGGGCAAGCCCTTTTCCAAGTTTGAAAAGAAAGAAGCAATGGTCGCGAAGGTTGCACCTGTTAAGATCTTCACTCAAAATTCAAAACAAGTCCCTAGGGTTGACTTGGAAACGTCAAAACGTGTTAAACCATTTTTAGAAGAGATGTTGGAAAAGAAGTACCCCTTCTTAGACTCTGACGTTCTTCCCATGTTTGAGGAACTGATGAGATTGAAGCTCATAAATTTGCCCGAGTCCAAACGACCCGAGGAAGCTACAAAGGTTGATGACCACAACTACTGCAAGTATCATCGAATTTTAAGTCACCCCACTGAGAAGTGTTGGGTGCTTAAAGATAAAATTATGGCCTTAGCCCGCGAAGGAAAGATTGAACTAGCTGATTCTGCCGCAAGCACAAACCAAATCAACATTACGTTTGGTAGGTTTGCTCCGCTCATGGCCAACAATGACCCAAGTTCTCACAAGCATAAGCTCCCTTTTACTGTCAAGGAAATGAAAGAATGTCTTCCTCTCACTAAAAGAATGGCACTTGAGGATGTTGATGACCAAGGAAGATCATGGACCTTGGTAACTCGAAAGAAACAAAAGAAGAACCACACACCTAAGCCACAACCGAGGAAAGTGGTAAAGAATTGGGTCAGGAAACAACCGATAAACGAGTTAAAGCAAAAGAAACAAAAGAAGGATCGTGTTCGTTCCAAGACTGCACGAAGGGTGATTACTCTCAACGATTTTATGCCAAAGGATTTCAAGAACGAGCTCACTCAAATTTCAAGTTCTTGTCTTAGCACCCATGAAGAAGAACTTGAGACTTCAAGTGGATGTCCATCTCTAGTTTTGACTAAGAAAGAAGTGGTCGAAGCACAAAAATCTACTTCATACGTCACTGACATTGTCTTTAAAGACGAAGATCTCATGTTGGGTGCTACTCCCCATAATCGTCCGTTTTTTGTTGAAGGATACACTCGTGGACAAAGATTCAAAAGAATTATGATTGATCAAGGGTCTGCCGTTAACATTCTGACGGTTCGAGCTATGAAAGACCTCGATATATCAATGGATGAACTCTCCCAAAGCCGCTTGATGATTCAAGGCTTCAATCAAGGGGGGCAAAGGGCGATTGGAATGATACGTCTTGATTTGATCATCGGCGGACTGAAGGCAAACACTCTATGCCATGTGATTGATGCAAAGGCTTCATACAATCTCCTTTTAGGACGCCCATGGATCCATGAGAACGGTGTAATTCCTTCAACGTGGCACCAATGCTTCATGTATGAAGAAAATGGCGTTGTAAAGAAGGTAGTGGCCGATGAAACTCCGTTTACAGAAGCCGAGACGTACTTTGCAGATGCGAAGTTTTACATAAAGACCAAAGTTTCTAAAGAAGACGGTGCTGGACAAGAGGAAACATATCGCCCCTTGATTGAACCAAAGTTGAAAGGGAAACTTGTTGAAGGCATAGAAAGGCTTACATTCCCTCTTGCAAAGATTGAGATATCAAGGCCTCCTCAAAACACATCTGAGGATGAAGTGAAAAACGAGAATGATGTTAAAGCATTTCATCTCCCTAAAGCACGCACAAATGAAGGATTTGACCCAAACACATACAAATTTCTGGCCAAGGCTGGGTCTAATCCTAATGAACAAAAGTTGGGAAAACTCATCCCGGAGGCTGGTGGAGAAGGAACACCGAATCAAATAAATTTACGAGGACACATTGGATTGGGTTATGTTCAACCTAAACCTATAAAGATCCTCATAAATAGAGCCGCAATACATCATACCAGTGCTGATGAAGAAGATGAAGTGACTTCTAAACCGAAGTCTTCTATCTTTGATCGGATTGGGTGGGCAAGATCAAGACCCGCCATCTTTGGCAGAATGGGGCCAAAGCCAAAGAAGATCATAAAGAAGACTTTACAAGAACGTCTTGGTATGGGCCCGATGATAGTGAAACACGCTGAAGACCCATGCATGGGACAAAACTTCAAAAGAAAGCATGTTCATGAAAGATTGGGATTGAAACGTGAATGCAATGCATCTGCTAAAGTTCAATTCGAAAAGCAAAGTCTTAATGAGTATAGAAGTTTTATCCCATCTCTTATGAAGCGAGAAACTAATGTGAAAGTGACCTACGGAAGTGCACTTAAAGTCAAGCCAGTGACCATTGTGCACACTCGTGGTCAATATGAAGACCAATATCAAGATTTAGTACCCTTGATGTCGGGGTATAAATATGTCAAATGAAACGTTGAATTCCTTAAACCACCAATGATGTTGTAAGTGGCTAAACTGCTAAAACATCTCACTTTGTTTATGGGTGAGCATAATCATAGACACTCTTGGCCCACGAGAGTTTAAAATGTGTACGGCAAGCTCCTGGCCCGCATGAGTTAAAACTGTGTATGGCACCCCACCTCTTTTTAGACTACCAATTCAAATGGTACCTATGAACTACGTTTGACTTGATCTCCTTCATAGGAGTACGTAGGCAGCTCAAAAGTTTCATTTTTGAGTTCAGTTATAACAAAACAAACCCCAATTAAGTTTTATCTAAAGGAAGGATATCAAAGGGAGGATTATGAAAAAAAAAACAGATAAAATCAACTGACCGTTTGAAAAAAAGGCCAGACTCTCAGAATTCTTAGGTCTCCTCCTCACCGGAAATGGTTTTAATTGATAATGTCTTTTATCAGCGCCATCGTCCTAACAACGGAGCAAATGGTGCTGACAATCAGCAAAACTGCACGAGTCTCGAGATGCAGACATCATTAGAACTCTCAATTTGTTAGCAAGTAATGCTTTGAGTAACCTGCAATGGAACTAGCTCCTTCGTTTTCCTCTTCTTTGAATGACCTGCGGTGGAACTATCTCCTTCATTGTCCTCTTCTATGAATGACCTGCGACGGAACTGGCTCCTTCATTGTCCTCTTCTTTGAATGACCTGCGACGGAACTGGCTCCTTCATTGTCCTCTTCTTTGAATGACCTGCGGTGGAACTGGCTCCTTCATTGTCCTCTTCTTCGAACGACCTGCGATAGAACTGGCTCCTTCATTGTCCTCTTCTTTGAACGACCTGCGATGGAACAGACTCCTTCATTGTCCTCTTCTTTGAACGACCTGCGATAGAACTGGCTCCTTCATTGTCCTCTTCTTTGAACGACCTGCGATGGAACAGACTCCTTCATTGTCCTCTTCTTTGAACGACCTGCGATAGAACTGGTTCCTTCATTGTCATCTTCTTTGAACGACCTGCGATGGAACGGACTCCTTCATTGTCCTCTTCTTTGAACGACCTGCGATAGGACTGGTTCCTTCATTGTCATCTTCTTTGAACGACCTGCGATGGAATGGAATCCTTCAGCGTCATCTTCTTTGAGTAACCTGCGATGGAACTAGCTCTTTCATTTTCCTCTTCTTTGAACGCCCTGCGATGGATGAACGGCCTGCGATGGAATGGAACCCTTCATTGCCTTCTTCTTTAAACGAACTGGCACCTTCTCATCTTCCTCGTCGTAATCAATTGAACTTCTTCTTCTTGGCTAACGAATGGCGACGACAAGTCTGAACGAGTAGGACAGTAGGCAGTAGCTTCTTCAAAGTCTTGATGGTACCGACTAGCGTGGAAATCCGATCACCTGCCTCGGGACAGCGACAAATCCCCGCCATGCTTTAACCTTCTTGGATCAGCTGTGAACCGTTGCATCAACAAAAATCCGGCAATCGGTCAAAGCTCCCTCCTTTTCAATGAATGGCGTCACCTTCAAGATACTTGAAACAGTAGAATATCGGACTCTCAATTGCGTTGAACTAATGCATTAAAGACTTTAAGCGTTCGACGACTTGATTGTCCCTGCATTAAAAAAAGGGGTGCATTGTTTTTTTTTTTAAAATGATTAAAAAGGAAAAATAAAATTCCTAAAAGTATCAAAAAAAGAAATCTCAGATCTCCAACAGCCCAGTATCTAATACGGAGTAAATGGGAAAGACAAACTGTGGAGCTCCAGCAAATACGTAGCAGCGGCAATCAGTCATCTTCTTCGCACGCAAAAATCAGATGGCGATCGATCACCATCTTCCCCGCCGGAAATCAACATCAAGCTCGTCCAGGCCTCCTTCTCCGACGGCGCCTTTCCTCTTCCAGGTACAGCGAGGAATCCGAGCGACAAATCAAATTCCCCCTCTGGCCGAGAATCAATTTTGAGCTTGGGCAGACCTCCCGACATTACTCCAGCCTTCAATAAGTCAATCACCAACTTCCGGCAACAATAGCTATGGTTACTCCCTCCATGGTTTCTCGTCAACGGAGCCCGGTCAGGTCTTCTTCTCCTTCACGCAAGCCGCAACAGTCAACGGTCGCGGTTTCTTCCTTCAGCAAATAGGCAGCAGCCTCAGACAACAATTAATTGTGCAGGGTAATGGGGTATAAGAGGATAACGAAGCTCGTCCTCATCAAAGTTTTAATCAGAAAGTCGGCAACGGAATAAGCCTGATCCGTGTTAATAAAACTGGAGCCAGTTGGTTAGTTTCTTCTTCTCCCAGGAACTGTCGATCAGCCACTCTTCTTATTCCTCAGCGAAACATGCCTCCAGAATATCAATAGATGGGCCTCCAAGTCCTCTCACAAACTGAATTTGATCTCATGACCAAGAATTGCATTCTGGTGCAACTGCTATAAACTTCTAGAAATTCCCCCTGCAATTTGACAGAAGAAAATAGAAGTTTAATACGGAGTAATAAAGAAGATAAGAGCAAGTATACCAGTCGATTTGCTGGTCTTTCTTCCTAAGGCTTCTACCAATTCTAATACGGTGTATCTAAGTGCAATACGAAGCAGCAAAGGTCAATATTTATAGATATGGATGGTGGAGTTTGAATCGAACTAAAAGTCTCCAAGCTCATAAGACAAGCCGATAAACATCAAGGCAGATGGAAAGAATTGAAGTCCTAATAAAATGCTAAAGCTGAAACAAAATAGAGTCCTTTTACCGGAGTATTTGATGGACATCTTGCAAAAGTGTTTTTTAAGTGTACATGGGCTAATTTAATAAAATTAGCAACACGTTTGAGGAGAGATTTTGGTCTACTTATATATCGAGACTTACTTTTATCTCTTCAAGATTTTTAAGTAAGTCTCGAGGGGGCATTTGTGGACATTCAAAATTAATGGGTCATTTGCTCATAAATTTATTGGACTTTTGAGATATCCTTGAAGAGTTATTATTGTCATTGAGCCTCATTTAAATGCTACTGGACTATTATCTAGACTAGACTACTCGAACCAAAAGGAAAATATTAATATGGATCCACTGGACAAAATTAAGTGATTAAATTAATTTGGATCATTTAAAATATCCAATTAATTTAATTATAAGTTAAGTCTTTAACAAAATGGACCGGTCCTTTTAATTTCTCCATTTTGAGCCCAATGAATAAGAGTCACGATCCAATTGATGAAGAGAGCAATGAATCTGGTTAAGAAATATGCCCATATGCTTGAAAAATGGTTGTGAACCTTGTTAAAAAGGATGTCCAGATACATCGAACAAGTGCTGATTAATCTAGCTATTAAATTGCAAGCAAATAGAACCCAAAGCCCATTTTTATTGGAGCCCAAATGATATGGACGAATTTTGGGAACCCTAAAGCATATTTCATCCCCTCCACACCTATAAATAGGGGTCTCAGTTGAGAGGAATGGGGAGGAGAACTTCCAGACGAAGAAACGCTGCAGCAAAGCTCTGAAGAACTCCCGAAAGGCTCTGAAGGATTCCGAAGAAGAGGAAGAGATCAAGCCACGTTTTTGTCAAGAATATATGAATAATCCTTTGTGATTTCATCGATTCTTGATCAAACAAAGCCAAAAGTTGAAGAACGTTCGAAGATCTAAAGAACGAAGCTTGAAGATTCGAAGATCTGAAGAACGAAGCTTTGAAGATTCGAAGATATGAAGAACGAATCTTTGAAGATTTGAAGATATTCATATGAAGATTGAATCAATATTCAATTGAAGATCAAGCCATATATCCCGGGAAGCCCTTTAACAGAAGATCAAGCCACATAACGGCCCTTTTGTTGAAGATCAAGCTACTTGAAACCGGAGGCCCTTCAATATTGAATTTTGCATTCAAGAAGATTTGAAGATCTGAAGAATGAAGTTCGAAGATTCGAAGATCTCAAGAACGAAGATTCGAAGAATCGAAGAACGTTCGAGTTTTGAAGAATTAGAGATTTAATTTTAAATTAAATTCTTTAATTATATTCATATCAAATTGCAAGTGAAGAATCAGAGGATTCATATTTAGAGATTGTACCCAATATTCTCATATTTTATTATTTGCGATCAATTTTAAGTAAATACTTAAAATTTGTTTCACAAATATTTTATGAGCTAGCCCTGTTTTTGTTGTTACGCTCGGTTCCAGGTTGATTTCAGGAAGGAGTGCTGCAGCCACATTCTTTCAGAGCTGTAGCGGTCTGCTCTTGTTCTTGCCGCTGATGCAGATCGGAGCTTGAAAGCTAGTTGGTGTTGGAGAAGATGCCGATGCCTCTTGCCGGACTGCTTGTGTTGGAAGCTAGTTGGTGACGGAAGCTAGTTGGTGTTGAAAAAAATGCCGATGCCTCTTGCTGGATTGCTCGTGTTGGAAGCTAGTTGGTGACGGAAGCTAGTTGGTGTCGTTATTGATGGAACCTGCCGTTGTACCCAGGAGCTAGTTGGTGTTTGGCAGATTGCTGGTGTCGTCTTTGAGGGAACCTGCCGCCGTACACGAGTGCTAGTTGGTGTTTGGCAGATTGCTGGTGTCGGATGCCGCGGAAGCTAGTCGGTGTTGACGCTGATAGAACCTGCCGCTGTACACGAAGAGCTAGTTGGTGTTTGGCAGATTGTTGGGGTCGGATGCCGCGGAAGCTAGTTGGTGTTGACGCCAAGAATTTGGATCCAGATGCTGATTTTTGTTGCTGCCGCCGAGATGATGGCGCATGTGCTGTTGCAGTCGGAAATTGATGCCGGAGCTTGGTGTATGACTTATGCAGTTCGTCGGAGAGCTATCGTCGCTGCTGATTCGTTACTGGGACTTGAAGTTGGTTGCTAGTCGGAGAAGAAGCCGTCATCACTATTGTCAAAGGCCGAAGTCGAGACGGGGAAGACGATTGGCCGAATTAGACATTGATTTTTGTTCAATAGAAAAGCCTTTCTTTGATGTTGTTGCTAGTCTTCTTTCGAAGTTTAATTTACCGGGTCGCGGGTTCCTTACAAAAAGAAGCTGTGTGTTAAGTTATTGGCAACAGCAATACTTTTTGGACCTTATCATAAATCTCGAACGTTCCCATTCCTGGCCTCATTAATTGAGATTGTTTTAAGATATTTAAGCTCTTCCAAATTCTCGGCACTAACGAATAATTCATGTCTCCTTTTTGACAATTTTATCATTATAATTATTCTCATTATATATGATGATAATAATGACCTTTTTTTTGCTTGTTGTAGTGCAAAATGGTGTATCTTAAAGATGTCAGGCATGGCACCAAAATACATATTGGCACTGATCAAGCCTCCAAAGACGCCATTGATGTTGTCGTTCAAGAAATCATTGCTTTTGCTGTCGGCGTCACTTGCTCCGTTGTTGGGATGGTGGCGTCGTTCAAAGTTCAAGAGACACTACTGTTGCCACTGTTGTCGACGCCACCTGCTCCGTTATTGGGATAGTGGCATCATTGTATAGACGTCTTTTGAAGCTCAACTCAATCAACTTCCGATGAGGAGGAGATCAAAGAATTCCCAAGCCTTTGCCATTCATCTGACTTTTTGCTTTCGTAAGCCCTCTTCTGATATTTTTTTTTTTGACAAAGTGACTTTATTGGGATTTATTTTGTTATAACTGAACTCAAAAATGAAACTTTTGAGCTGCCTACGTACTCCTGTGAAGGAGATCAAGTCAAACGTAGTTCATAAGTACCATTTGAATTGGTAATCTAAGTGGGTGGGGTGTCATACACAGTTTTAACTCATGCGGGCCAGGAGCTTGCCGTACACATTTTAAACTCTCGTGGGCCAAGAGTGTCTATGATTATGCTCACCCATAGACAAAGTGAGATGTTTTAGCAGTTTAGCCACTTACAACATCATTGGTGGTTTAAGGAATTCAACGTTTCATTTGACATATTTATACCCCGACATCAAGGGTACTAAATCTTCATTTTGGTCTTCATAGACACTAGTATATATACCTCACATATTGATTAATGAGGAGCAAGGGGAATTACCCTAAAATTATACACACATACCTACAACTCTCGTTTATAGCAGTATAGTGTCATGATCAAGGGCAAATTTGAACGTAAGTGCTAAGGACGGTCGTTCAAGTCACTGACAAGAACCGTGTGCTGTTTTGACTAGGAATGTGGGTTCTGTTTTAACTGATTCACATCGCCAGACTAAAGGCTATGGGAGATATCTGAGACCCGGATTTAAATGGGGGTGAGCTAGAAATAGCAGAGAACTGGATATCACTTCGACGTGCCTTTGAGGCACAATTGGGGGCGACACACGGGCAGAAGAGGGAAGCACGGGCTGGGCAGGAGAAGGGGAATTCACGAGAGTCTAGTTCTTGTAGCACCATTAGCATATTCATGTTCATGCACTTAAATAAACATATATTTATGACACCTACTTTTTTCAATATAATCTTATACTCCCTCCGCCCAACTAAGATTGTCTCAGACACTATTCACTTGGTCAACACAAATCTTTTACTTTATAAATCAAATTTTTATCATATTTGATTCTGGTTTTTGCGACTTTGTAAAACTTTTAATGCAGTTTCCGAATATGTAATTTGTTTTTCTAAAATAATTTGAGTGCGAACAAGGATGTGTTTGTTTTATCGCCGGTCTAACATCGTAAACCGAATTGTTCTAAACTTAGTGGGGCAAAGGTAGTATCTTCTAAATCACATCATTTCGCATTTCAAAATAATCATATCTTTTTTGGATCCCGTACTCACCAATTAATACTAATTTCACAATAATCTTGAGATAATCAGAATTTATATTCTGATCTCAAATTATTTTATCAAATAATCTCACCAAATAATCTCCCTCATCCAACCATGATCCCAAAAATCATCAACTTAATCTCGTAATAATATAATGGATGAAGATGTCCTTCAGAGGACAACTTGCAACTACTCAAATTAAGGGCCAAATTAAGCAGGTGATGGTCACGGGTTCAAAGGGTCACGAGTTCAATTATAGGTCCAAAGGCTCAGAGATTTGCTTTCATGGAAGGATCTCTAGGTAAAATCACGGTTGACCATCCTCCTGAGAATGAGATTCAAGAATATGGTAAGATCGACTGAATATAATTCAGAATCTAGTGGATTTGAAATTGCAATTGAAAGCAAGACTTTTAGTTTCAATTGGATTGCTAATGCCCTAATTAGCATTTCTGAACTTAAGCATGGATATTACTGCTCTATTGATTTTGATCTGGCCAAATTAATCTTATTGAGAGATGACATTGCTAAGTTGCTAGCTCAAGCTCACAAATGGTCTTGCAATAGACTGGAATTAGGAAAGTCGATTACCATCCTATTAAATGTTACTTTTTTGGGAGCTTTTATCGTATCATTATATTGAAAAAGAACCTGACTATTTTCATACCGGGGGTCGAAATGGATCCGAAATTAGAGGTTTTTTAGCAAGTATCTCATCAAAAGTCATTAATATGAGCTCATCCAATTGAAAGTTACTCAACAAAATGCAGAATTGTTCGCTTTAGATAGGGATTTATTCAGGTCACTTGGGCAAAGCTCTAATGAAAATGACATATCTATATTTGACCTTTTGTTTCAAAATGACATTGCGCACTTTACTCGATCGAAAGCCTCTCACGCCGTGGTCCGTGGAGTACCGAGAACAAAGTAATAGCTAACGCACAAAAGGAATTCACAAATGCTTATGATGTTTTTCATGAGCCTTCTGTTGCAAGTTCAAAAGAAGAGTAGCAGACACTCCTAGAAGATCTTAAAGCGGGACTTCTAAACATCTAGAAAGACTTGGATCAAAAGCTCAAAAAGAAATCAATGGCAAAATAAAATATACAAGTCTTCTAGACACTAAAGCTTCTCCTATAACACCTTTAGAGGATGATTGATGGTTTTACCCTAGTTACTTTCAAAAAATCCAAACGACATATTGAAGCCAGAATGAGTAATATTCAAATTCGTCTTCAAAACAAGCTTGTTTGGGATTTAATGATATTATTTCTGCATGGTTGAGTTACTTAATTGTTGCACTCTCTTTGCATTTTCTTTCTTGTAATCTTTTTTCGATTTAATAAATTTGGTAAATGACTCCAACATTTACGCCACTGTGGTTTGTCTTACGGGATAAAAAATTCTAATATTAAGCCACTTTATTTCCAAATTATTAAATTTGTTTTTGGATGGAGTTTTCTTTCATGATTATTAATCATAACACAAGGAGATTTATTGCATTTTTAAAACACAATGATAAATAATGTGCAAAATTTAATTACGAATGACAATGTTTGATGCATCAAGTCCCTTTTATTTCTTCCATCTTATTTGGTTCCGGTTTCATCCAAACCACAAGTCCACAAAAACTCACATCAAATCATGACCACAGGTCCACAACAACCACAACACGACAATATATAACATTAATGGGTGGTGCTCAAACGGTATGTTGAGGGAGTAAAAGAAAAAGATTCTTTTATTTTGCTTGTGCCATTTGGTCCATCAATGTTGACGACTTCTCCTCTACCTCCCACAATCCTTTTTCTTACGGAGTAAAATGCTAATCATTAATTTCATTTTTCTTTAAATGCTAATCGTTAATTACCTTTACGACTAAAATTCTAAGCTGTAAAAGGTGACAGTGTGTTGCTCTAATATAGTTGGGTTATTTTTTTATAAAAAGGATTAGTATACAATATAGGAAACTATATCATCTAATAACAAACATATATATACATTCTTTCTTATTATAGGAGAAAAGATAAAGACTCAAATTTTATCTTTGAAACAATAGGTTGCATTTTCCTTCCTAAAATTTCAAAACAAATTTTATGTCAATATAAATACTTTTTATTATTAAATACTACTACTGCGTATTTATTAATAGTTTTTGGGAATTTAACAGTAACTTAAATAAATTCATAAAAAGCTAATCTCACATATTGTTCTATAAATATATTAAAAGTGTATCTAACTGTATTTTACTAAAATAAAATGAAAGTGTGATTATTAAATGAATTGAAAACCAGCTGGTACAATAATACTTTATAAAAAAGTTTCAAAAGTTTCAAAAGTAGTTTAGGAAATAATACGTATTGTTTATGTTTACTAATACAACCGGTCTTTGTTTGATCGGGTGTGACACTTTTTATTTAAAATGCCTTGCACGATAACTTGATTAGTTAAAAGTAATCCTAGTTTCTCCATGTATAGAAGAAAATCTGTTGTAAGAGCATTTTTATCTTCAAACTAGAAAGAAATAAAAAAAGGCTAAATGATTAAATAAGCCTTTTACCTGTCCAGTAAGCTCAATTCAGTCTCTTAACTAAAAAGATGGTCCAATTTGCACCCTGAACTAGAAAAAAAATGATTCAAATTTCAGTTTTAAAGGGTCACCACCCGGTCACCCGCCACATCACCGGTCAAGTTTTCAACTCTGCATCTAACTTCAAAATTGAAAGCTCAAATTAGTCCCTGAACATGTTTGAATTGTTCAATTAACCCCTCAACTTTAAAAAAAGGTTCCAAATTGGGATAAATTCAAAATAAACTGTAAAACGTTAATTATAAAATTATAAGATATAGTATAAATATATATGGTAAATTTTTTTGTTTTTCGATTAATTCAAAATATGAATAGGAAAATATAATAAAAATGAAAAGATACTATATATATATATATATATATATATATATATATATATATATATATATATATATATATATATATATATATATATTACATTAGTAGTTTACTCTTAAATTTTACACTACTCACTTGCCCTACTTTGCATGACTACATTTAATTTATTAAAGTTTCACGAATTTCATTTTATAAAAATATTGTTAAATTTGGCTTATGTTAAAGTTTCAAAATCTATTTTTTTCAATTTTTATAAATCGTGAATTAAATACATTAATGGTCAAATTTGTGTGTTGGCAAATGTTAAAATACAAGTGTATGTTGCAACTAAACAAGAATAAAGTAAGTATAATACACAGAAAAAATGACCAAATATAAAATATAATTCAAATTAAAAATCAAAAATAAAATGGAATATAGGAAATGGAAGGACAAAAATAATAATTTAAGAATCAACTATTAATGTAAAAAATATACATATAGTATCTTTTCGTCTTTTTTATAGTTTTATATTCATATTTTTAAATAACTGAAAAAGATAAATATTTTTGCCATATATATTTATACCCTATCTTATAATTTATATTTATTTTTGTCAATTTATTTTATATTTATCCCAATATTGAACCTTTTTAAAAGTTGAAGGGGTTAATTGAAAAATTCGAGCATGTTTAGGGACTTATTTGAGATTTCAGTTTCGGAATTAGATGCAGAAGCTGGCAACTTGACCGGTGCCGTGGCGGTTGACCGGATGGTAACTCCTTAAACAATTTTTTTCTAGTTCAGGGTGTGAATTGGACCCTTTTTTGTACAGAGATCAAATTGAGCTTACTCGATAGGTACAAGGACCTATTTGGCCCTTTAGCCAAAAAATGATTGGAATTAAAACATGAAATTTTCCTTGATTTTTATTTTTTACTCTCTTTGTCATAAAATAAATGTCATTTTTTGTTTTCAATTGTCCCAAAATGTTTTATTTCCATATTGAAAAAAATATGTGATTCATAATATTCATTCTTTCTACTCACATTTCGGACAAATAGTTTACTTCCGGACCCACTACAAAAAAACACGTCTTTAGTCACGGACGTTAGTCACGGATTTCGTCCGTGACTAGCCTAGTCACGGGCTAGTCACGGACTAGTCACGGATTTTTGAAAAAAAATTAGTCACGGATTTGGCCGTGACTAAGTCCGTGACTACATAAATCCGTGACTACGAACCGTGACTAAAGTCCTCCGGTTGCCCCAACTCCGTCGCCGGTAAGCCCGTTTTTATTCCGGCGACTTAGTCACCATTTTATTGATAAATGATAATCCTGTCAAACTCGATCAAATAAAACTATTCATTCGAGTCAGAAGGAGTACCATTTAATCTAGCGGGGTGAAAGTATAACTGTTTGAGTCAGTTCTTATAAAAGAAAAATCAATAAGATAGATTGTGCATTTGTTAATAGTTAGGGATGTATTAAATTTATTTACTTTTTTCTGAAATGTAAAATGCTTACAATATCTTGAATTTGTTATGACAAGCTACCGCACATTACAACTTGACGGATGGTAATGATACAACAAGAAATGTATAGATTATGATAATAAGTGGAGTAATGTAGAGCATTAATATTGACGTAAAGTGTACTTATCAAATCTAAAAAGAAAAAAAAGATCTATAAATTCCTAGCATTTTTATAATGTCATGTCATAACTCCGACATGAAATGAAGTAACCCTGACAAAAAGTGTATTAAAAGAAAAAAAAGAAAAATTCATAACATTTTCGTAATGCCAAAAAAAAAAAAGATTTTTATAATGTCGTGAGTAATGCTTGCATGAAATGTAGTAAATGTCGTGCAGTAACGCCTACATAAAATGCATTATTTTTAATCATCCAAAAGTAGTGCAAAATGCACTTAAAAAGGTATTTTCATCCCTCAATATTTTAATATAACGTGAATTTTTTTTTTGGAAATTTATTGATGAAGTATATGGCCCAAGACCCCCGATCCACATACTCCCACTATCTAAAATGACCCAACAACAGTAGTGGCCCATATTCAACGGCCCAGATACGGCGGCCCAAGTACAAACATCACAAGCACGGCAAGGAATACCACTCAGGCCCAAGCCCGAGGTGTTCAAACTAAAGCATCCTGGTACGGTTTGCCTCAACAAGATACGGTTCGCCTCAACAAGAGAACTAGATCATTCGCATCTTCAACTGAGCCCTTGTAATAGCCTTCAGCCCCAAGGACGAGGCCCTGGGCCTTGGCACTAAAGATATTCGGCTATCATTTCCCAATGCTTAACCACCGCATTTAATGATGTGTCATGTGCCCGCATTCATGGTGTTGGAATGCTCCCCGCCATAGACTAGCTTACACGTGCACATGCATTTAATGCTCTCAACATTTATGACCAGTATAAATAGCAACCCCTTGGAGGCTTGGAAATTGTAACGGTCAAATGCTCATTAATACAATTGCTCTCTCTCTCTCTCTCTCTCTCTCTCTCTCTCTCTCTCTCTCTCTCTCTCTCTCTCTCTCTCTCTCTCTCTCTCTCTCTCTCTCTCTCTCTCTCTCTCTCTCTCTCTCTCTCTCTCTCTCTCTCTCTCTCTCTCTCTCTCTCTCTCTCTCTCCTCTCTCTCTCTCTCTCTCTCTCTCTCTCTCTCTCTCTCTCTCTCTCTCTTCTCTCTATATACCATTAGTGGTATCCCGGTATTGACTATCTATCATTTTGTGCTCTTGATGAGAGTTAGAACAATCGAGTAAGAACCCTCCCCTTCGAAAAACAACAACACTGACGTGCACTTTGTCGTAGTGTGGCTCAAATTAAATTCACTACTAAGGACTAATACCGTAGTATAGCGTAGTAGAGTTCGTATCCATAGGGAAAGGAGCTTTTCGCGTATGTGTAGCGTAATAAATAAAAGTAAACGGAAGGGGGAATTGGATATTTTGATAATTGAGAAAGCAAATAAAATACTTAAATGAGTGAAATAAAATATCAAAGGTAATTAGTCTTGGTTTTGCTTTTATCCACTTAATGAAATGTTCGTCGATCCCGGTTATATCTTTAACTATCTTCCTCTCGAATACTCAATCGAGGAGTATATCTAGTTCATCGCGGGTAGTTATTAATAACGAGACGCGTTCAATAATAAAACTTACTACCGAATTAATATAGAACACGCGCCGTATATTTACTCGATAGTAGCAATAAATTCAAGATGAAAACGATTGAAATTGATAAACTCAACACAAGCGGTGTATTGGTTTAATCAATATAATTAATTCCCCTTAGATTATTAACCATGAGACGCATGCATTAATAATCCAAGTTTACTACCGTGAAAAGATCGAACGATTAACAAGCGTATTCGTCGATCGATTCTAGTAATAATTAATATATGAGACAAAACTAGTTGATCCTTTAAGTAATGCTCAAAATATTAAAATGAAATATGAATAGGAATTAATTAATATTCAAGGAAGAAGATTAAAGAAAATAACTCACAACTTACAATTCATTAAACTTCAAAGTAGCAAAACCAGGATGGAAAGACTACCTAAATTACAAGAATAAAGTGTATATGAAAGAGGGGATTAAATTGGTATCTAAATAGGAAGGAAAGGGGTATTTTTATAGGAGAAGTGAGGTATTTGATCTCACTTGATTTTCCCATGTTCACTTGCTGTATTTGATCTCTTATGATCTCCGGGTCAAATCATATCCGATTTTTCACATTTCTTTGTTCTCCATGAAGCTTCCTCTTGTCTCCAATGCTCCTTCCTTATGCTCCCAAGCTCCTTCCTCTTCTTTTCATCATGTTTTTGCTTACATATCAAAATATCTTAATATCTTCTAATTCTACTTTTATTTTAGAAGATAAAGATTACTCCGTAATTGTACAAAAGCTAAGTAAACATAATGTAAAACCATTCTAAAATGTGGTGTTTATGCACTACTAAATAGTACACATCAAACACCCTCCAAAATGGGAAGGAGTAGAGGTAACTCCAAGGCTGTCGAGGATAACCGGCCTCCAGATCCCTGAAAGGACGAATGCCGCCACCCGCCGCGTCCAAGAAGAATGTCAAAGGCAGCATGGTCACAGAGATGGAACAGGTGGCTACCGACCTCCTCACCCACCTCCATAAGACCCCCCCCCCCCCCCTCCCGATGCTCGCATCGAGATCGAAAACCGAAGGATGGATCTAAGTGGAAACCAACAGACTCCCCCGACTTCGGTCCACGATGTGCAGACAATGTTCTTTGCCTTCATCAACAATCTGGCCCATAAACCTGGCACCCTCGGATGGGAGAACATCACCCCTCCACCATCGCCTCTGTTGCCCTTGTTCAACAACCCTATCATGAACATCGGCAACGCCGAAGGGGTCGTCATCATTAAGGATACCGCTTCCCAAGAGGTACAGTCCCACGACAAAGTTAATAATTGGCATGACCCACCCCGCACCTCGACCCTCGAGGGGATAGGCGGGGGATATGAGCGGTGAGTGGTCCAAGACCGGCTCGGCGACAAGGCACACAACCGGCCTCTAAACCAGGAAAGTAAGGGCTCAGTCTCGAGGGCGGAGGAGAGGCAGGCTCCTCAGGACATAGGCAAGAGACCCCTCCACGCCGAGGATGCCCGACACCAAATCAACCAAGTGCACTCGTCTAGAGGGCACTCCCATCAGTCAGGGGCCACCCCTAGGGACCATAGGGACAGTATCATCGACGCACTCCAGTGCAGGCTAGATGAAATGGAAGTAAGGAAGGTATAAGGGGCCTCCACTCCCTAACAGGACCCTAGGTAGGTGTCACTTCTTCTGAAAGTGGATGAGATTCAGAATAGGACCGCCGAAGGCACGGGGAGCCAGTCATCCAACTCCGAACCAGAACGCCTTTCACCCAAGGGTGTTGACGGTAGGGGTGAACAAAAAAAACTGAAAAACCAAAACCGAACGCCAAACCGACCGAAAACCGACCGACCAAAACCGAAACCGACGAAAACCGAACCGATAAAACCAAAACCGACCAAAAGTGACTAATTCATCGGTTATTTAGTTTACGATTCATACTTTTGACTTAAAAAAACCGGTCAAATGAAAATAAACAAGCAAAAATGGCTAAAATCGGCAGAAAATGATACAAATTGACCAAAATTGAATCAATTTTTGCGGTCCAATTCTCGCTAAAACTGCCCGACTAAAAACCGAAACCGATCAAAACCGACCGACTAAAAACCGAAACCGACTAAAACCGAACCGATAAAACCGAAACCCGCCAAAACCAAACCGACGAACACCCCTAGTTGACGGTATAGATCCCTGACAAGTACCGTGGGAAGCACATCAAACCATACGAGGGGAATACTGACCCTCCTGAACACTACAACAGATACCAAAACATCTTGCTAATGATTGGGACGTCGAATGAATACTTGTGCCGATGGTTGCTCTGCACACTGGAGGGCCTCGACTTACGAATGGTTCAACCGAATCCCCGAGGAGAGCATTAACTCGTCGCGGGAGCTAGCCTAGAGGTTCCTGATGCAGTTCGGCGGAAGGCACCAGTCAAAGAAGCATTTCTCCCACCTACTCACCCTCATACAGAGAATGGATGAAACCCTCCAGGAATTCCTGGATAGATGGGGACATGAGAGAGATAAGGTTGATGGGGTGGATGACAAAACACTTCTGGTCCTCCTCCAGACTGTCCTTCGTTCTAGCAATTTTTCAAAATCCCTAATCACTGATCCCGTCCTGATACACTTGTAATTTCCGTGTGTATGTTTGTGTTTTTAGCTAGTTTTGGTTGTTTAATGTTTCGGAAATTACACACTTTTGGTGTAATAGTTTAGTTTGTTAAATCCTTGTAAATTGTTTAGATTAGGATTATTCTGAGCTCAAACAGGTCCATTATCACTCAAAGGATGGTTGGTGAACCCCAAAAGTGGAAAGAAGGTGCAAATCACAAGACAAAGGGAAAAATCCTGATTTTTACCTTTACTCGGTCGAGTATTACCTATACTCGATCGGGTATAAGGTTGAAACTTCAACTCAAATCGGATCCGAAGACAAAGGAACATGCCGGGAAGATTTTGACCACGATTCAATGTCTATACTCGATCGAGTAGACCGACATACTCGATCGAGTATACCTTTGAATTAAACCCGAAATCGGTCGAGTATGGCGCGAATATCACTTTCTAGGCATACTCGACCGAGTATGAATATATACTCGATCGAGTACACCTTTGATTTTTAAAGCTGAATCGGTCGAGTATACCTCGAATCTTGCATTTTACACATACTCGATCGGGTACTATGTATATACTCGATCGAGTACTCGAAGTCCCATCCCAAAAGCCTATAAATACACCCTCTTTTCTTCACAATTGATCACCAATTCCCATATACTCTTAAGCTCAGTTTAGAATAGCATTTCTCTATATTCCTTTTAGCATGTTTAGTCTCCAAATGAGGAGCTAAACTTCCATTTCTTGGTTTTGCTCTTGAAGCTTGATTGATTATTAGAGTTGTGAGTTATTTTCTTACTTTCTCCTCTTGATTATTAATTCTTCCCTTAATCTCATTCTATATCATTGTTGGAGGGTGGCTAAGTGACGATTAGTTAACGTTCCAACATTGATTATTACTAGAAACGTTCAATGAACCGATGGTTAAACGTTGAAGGTTTCACAAGTAAGTAACTTCGGTTTGTTAATGCACGGTCGTGGTTAATAAACTTAAGAGGGATCAATTTTGTTGGTTAAACCAAAACCGTTGCGTTGAGGTTATCAATCTCAATTGATTTCATCAAGGTGTTAAAGAGATTAAATGCTACTATTATATCGGTATACGGCGTTGTTCTATATTTGATTAATAGTAAGGGTTATTAATGAACGGTCGTTATTAATAACTACCCTCGATGAACTGGTTATACTCCGCGATTGAGTATTCGAGAGGGGATAAGTTATGAATATAACAATGATCGACTAAAATATATCAACAAGTGGAAAGTAGCAAGACCAAGTCCCTTTTATTCTTGAATTTAATCCCATATAACTCGTTCATCTTCGTGTTTAAATTAATTAAATCGCTCAACAAACAAAACCCCCCCTTTATCTACTATATTCATAAAAAGAAAGTTATTCCTTTCCCTGTGGATACGAACTCTACTTCACTACACTACGTATAAGTGTTGTATTGAATTTACTTTGAGTGCACTCACGACAAAGTGCACGTCAAATTTGGCGCCGTTGCCGGGGAAAGGCAATTAATTTTTCTTTTTTATTTTTTTACAGAAAAAGAAAAAAAAATATATATGGTTCAAAGTATAAAGATCTCTATTTCTGCTGAGCTTTGTAGTACATGGTAAAATATCGTTCACTGAACGAAATCACCTACCACTCAAACCCCGAAATAGAACGAACTCTCGAGCGGTTGAAAAACAAATTTTCAAACTCCGACTCGGGAGAATCATCAAGTGCTAGTTCTCATTCTAGCGAGACCGAAGAGTCAATCACTATGGCTCATGAAACGAGAACATTGAGGGAGCTCACGGCTCCGAATCTAAATCAACAACCCCTATGTATCACTTTCCCAACTCTTGATACGGGGGTCACATTTGAGCTAAAATCTGGGCTCATTCATCTACTTCCCTCTTTCCATGGCCTACGGGGGGAAGATCCGAACAAACACCTGTCGGAGTTCCATATTGTGTGCACAAGCATGTGCCCCAATGGCGTGTCCGAAGAGCAAATCAAGCTGAGAGCTTTCCCTTTTTCTCTAAAAGACACCGCCAAGGACTGGCTATTCTATCTTCCTTCGGGGAGCATCAACACATGGGCTCAAATGAAAAAGAGTTTCCTCGACAGGTATTATCCCGCATCTATCTCTTCAAGTCTCAAAAAGCAAATCAGCAACATTGAGCAAGCCGATGATGAGACCTTGTACGAATATTGGGAGCGCTTTAAAAAATTATGCGCTAGCTGCCTATATCATGGATATTCGGAACAAGATCTCATCCTCTACTTCTATGATGGGCTTGTTGATCAAGATAGACGCATGGTGAATGCGGCATGTGGAGGGGGTATTGTCAACAAAACCCCTTCTCAAGCAAGGGACCTCATCTCCGAGTTGGCCGAAAACTCGAGGCATTATAATGGGAGGTCATCATCAAAAAGAGTTATGGCAGCGGAATCCAACAATTCGTTGGAAAGTCAAGTGGCCGGCTTGACTTCTTTGGTCAAAGATTTTCTTTTGAATCCAAAAACCCAAGAAGTCAAGGTCTGCGGCATATGCTCAACACAAGGGCACCCCACCGATTCTTGCCCAACATTACAAGAGGAGAACCCCGAGCAAGTCAATGCTTTGGGTTTCCAAGGTCAAAGGAGGTACGATCCACATGGCAACACTTACAACCCGGGGTGGAGGGATCACCCCAATCTAAGGTACGGAAACTCTCAACCTCCTCAACAATCAAACCCTCCCCCTCAACAATATAAACAACAAGGTCAAACATCGAACTCGAGCATGTCCACCGAAGACATGATTCGATCACTTGCCATGAACATGGCTACGATGCAACAAAGTGTGACCCAATTCCAAGAAACAACCAAATCAAGCATCCACAATTTGGAAAACCAAATGAGTCAAATCTCAAATGCCGTAAGTCGGCTTGAAGCTAAGGATTCGGCAAAACTCCCATCTCAAACTGAGCCGAATCCAAGGCAACAAGCTCACGCGGTCACTTTGAGAAGTGGCAAGGAGTTGGTTATGGCTAAAGCAAAAGCAAAGAGCCATGTTGGGGAAGAAGAGGAGGATATCTTGGTGCCAAGCACAAATCCTCAAAATGAAGAGGAGAAGGAGGAGGAAGTCACACCTCAAAGAAAGTTTCCACCGCTCAACTCATACGAGCCGGTACCACCTTTCCCGGAGGCTCTCAAGGACAACCGCAAATACAACAATGACAAAGATATCTATGAGACCTTCAGCAAATGTGAGGTAAATATCCCTCTCCTCAATTTGATTAAAGGTGTTCCTAGATTTGCAAAGTTTTTAAAAGAGCTTTGTACAATTAAACGGAAACACAAATTAAATGGAAAGCATAAAATCCAAGTAAGTGAAAGAGTATCGGCCGTTTTTCAAAAGAAACTGCCTAAAAAGTATAGTGACCCGGGAATGTTCACTATACCATGTAAACTTGGAAATTCTAGTTTTTCGAGGGCTATGTTAGATTTGGGTGCATCAATCAATGTCATCCCATATTCTCTATATAAGTCCCTAGAGCTAGGCCCTTTACATGAGACAGGGGTTGTTATCCAACTTGCCGATAGATCCAACGCTTACCCCAAGGGTGTAGTGGAGGATGTACTCGTCATGGTGGATAATCTAATCTTTCCCGCTGATTTTTATGTTCTCGAAATGGAGAACGATAAAAATGCAGTCCCAATTTTGCTAGGAAGACCCTTTCTAAAGACGGCCAAGGCAAAAATAGATGTCTTTAGTGGAATACTAACCATGGAGTTCGATGGTGAGAAAGTTGAATTTAATATCTATGACTCCATGAAATATCCCACCGATAATCACTCTCTTTTTGCCATTGATACCTGTGATACTTGGGTCCAAGATGTATTCGAAATTGAGGGAAAAAATGAAATATTAAGCTCAATTGAGAACGATGTAGAGGATTTCACTTTGGAATACTCTATGTCAAATAACATGAAGGTTATGGTGGCGGAGTTAAATCAACTCCCACTTTTGCCACCGGGCTCTAAAGCCCTCCCACTAACCATTCCGAGCGAGAAGCCGCTACCATCTGTTTTGCAGGCACCGGAGGTGGAATTAAAACCACTTCCTGAAAATTTGAAGCATGTGTTCTTGGGCGAAAATCACACTCTACCGGTGATTATCTCAAACGCCTTAGCCCAAGAACAAGAGGAAAGATTGATTGCGGTCCTCAAGGAGTACAAGTTGGCCATTGGATGGTCTATTGCCGACATCAAAGGCATTAGTCCATCCACATGCATGCACCGAATCCTTCTTGAAGATGAAGCCAAAGCGGTGAGGCAACCGCAAAGAAGATTGAACCCACCCATGATGGAGGTGGTGAAAAAGGAGGTGATCAAACTACTTCAAATGGGAATCATTTTTCCCATCTCCGATAGCAAATGGGTGAGTCCAACCCAAGTGGTGCCAAAGAAGACCGGAGTGACGGTCATTGAGAACAAAGAAGGCGAGATGGTACCCACCCGAATTCAAAACGGGTGGCGAGTTTGCATTGATTACCGAAGGCTCAATTCGGTAACTAGAAAAGACTTCTTCCCATTGCCCTTCATTGATCAAATGCTAGAGAGGCTAGCGGGGCACAAGTTCTATTGTTTTCTTGATGGTTACTCCGGGTATTTCCAAATACCAATAGCCCCGGAGGACCAAGAGAAAACAAATTTCACATGTCCATTTGGCACTTTTGCCTACCGACGAATGCCCTTTGGATTATGCAACGCACCGGGCACCTTTCAAAGGTGTATGATGAGCATCTTCTCCGAATTTGTGGAAGTATTCATGGAGGTCTTTATGGATGATTTCACAATTCATGGGGACTCTTTTGACACTTGCCTCTACCATCTTACCCTTGTGCTCAAAAGTTGTATTGAATCCAACCTTGTTCTAAACTCTGAAAAATGCCACTTTATGGTGGAACAAGGGATTGTTCTTGGGCATGTGATCTCCTCAAAGGGAATTGAAGTGGACAAAGCAAAAATTGATGTCATCCAAACTCTCCCGTACCCAACAAATGTACGGGACGTTCGCTCTTTCCTTGGACATGCCGGTTTCTACAGAAGGTTCATCAAAGACTTCTCCAAAATCTCATCTCCCTTATGCAAACTTTTGCAAAAGGAGGTGGAATTTGACCTCAATGATGAATGCAAAGAGGCCTTTGACAATTTGAAAGCACGATTAGTAACCGCCCCCATTATACAAGCTCCCGATTGGTCCCTTCCCTTTGAAATCATGTGTGACGCAAGTGACTATGCGGTGGGGGCTGTTTTAGGCCAAAAGGTTGGACGGGCTGCTCATGTCATCTACTATGCCTCATCAACTCTCAATGAAGCACAAAAGAACTACTCCACTACCGAGAAGGAAATGCTAGCGGTGGTCTTTGCTTTGGAGAAGTTTCGTTCCTACCTTCTTGGAACGAAAGTTATTGTCTACACCGACCACGCCGCTCTCAGATTCCTTATGACAAAGAAGGAAGCCAAACCAAGACTCATTCGATGGGTCCTTCTATTGAGTGAGTTTGATATAGAAATCAAAGACAAGAAAGGAGCGGAGAACTTGGTGGCCGATCATTTAAGCCGTTTGGTTCCAAACAAAGAAATCGAAAGTCTCCATACCAATCTCATAAAGGGCGAATTTCCAGACGAGACTCTCTTCTCCATCAAAGTCATACAACCATGGTACGCAAACATTGTAAACTTCCTTGTTTCCGGCAAATTTCCTCCACAATTCTCAAAAGCTCAAAAAGAAAAATTAAAAATGGACTCAAGACTCTATGTGTGGGATGACCCATATTTGTGGAAACATTGTAAGGATCAAATAATCCGAAGATGTATTCCCGAATATGAGATAACCCACATTATAGAGTTTTGCCATTCTTATGCTTGTGGAGGACATTTCGGCCCGAAACGGACTGCAATGAAGATTCTTGAAAGTGGTTTTTGGTGGCCAAGTCTATTCCGGGATGCACATGGCTTTTGTCGATCTTGTGACAATTGTCAAAGAACAGGCAACATTTCTAGGAGAAACGAGATGCCACAAAACCCCATGCTTTTCTGTGAAATTTTCGATGCATGGGGTATTGACTTCATGGGACCTTTCCCAAACTCTCAAGGTAACATCTACATCCTTCTTGCAGTAGATTACGTCTCCAAATGGGTGGAGGCAAAGGCAACGAAGACTGATGATGCCAAGGTGGTGGCTAGTTTCCTCAAAACATACATATTTTCAAGGTTCGGGGTCCCTCGAATTTTAATAAGCGATCGAGGCACACATTTTTGCAATAAAATTGTGGGATCCCTACTAAGAAAATATGGTGTGACTCACAAGATCTCCACTGCTTACCACCCTCAAACCAATGGCCAAGCGGAAACCTCAAATAGGGAGTTGAAGTCTATACTCCAGAAAACAGTGAACCCAAATCGGAAGGATTGGAGTATACGCATTGATGATGCGCTATGGGCATACCGAACTGCTTACAAAACTCCAATTGGTATGTCCCCGTATAGACTTGTGTTTGGCAAAGCGTGTCATCTCCCCGTAGAGCTTGAACACAAGTCATATTGGGCGGTGAAAGAATTCAACCTCAATCTTGACGAGGCCGGTTTGCATAGGAAGCTCCAATTGCAGGAATTGGAAGAACTCCGTATGGATTCTTATGACAATGCGGAAATATACAAAAGAAAGACGAAGGAGTGGCACGACAAAATGATCATAAGAAAGAACTTTAAACTTAATGACAAAGTCCTCCTTTTTCAATCACGCCTTCGTCTATTTCCCGGAAAGCTGAGATCCCGTTGGACCGGACCATACAAAGTGGTCAAAATCCATCCACACGGGGCGGTGGAAATTGAAGACCCGGAGACGGGAGAAGTACTCAAGGTGAACGGACAAAGACTAAAACCCTTCTTTGAGGGTTTTCAACCCAAGAACGTGGAGATCATAGACCTTTCTGAACCGGTCTATGAATGAAGGGGAAACGAAGATATCGTCGAGCCACGACGTTAAACAAAGCGCTTCTTGGGAGGCAACCCAAGCAAGGTATGTTTTCTTGTCAGCTTATTTCATTATGTGTGTGTTTTCAAAAAAAAAAAAAAAAAAAAAAATGAGCAAAAAGTGTATCTGGGGACATGCCCGATCGAGTACTATGTAATACTCGATCGGGTATGGGTAAAAAAAGAGGACCCGGTTTCCATACTCGATCGAGGTGCAGATCAATTTTCAAAGATACAGGCATACTCGATCGAGTATTGGAACATACCCGGTCGAGTATGCCTGGAAAATCAACTCCATCGGAAGCCTGCCTCCGAGGCCCGATCGAGTACATATTCATACTCGATCGAGTATAAGTGGAAAAATAAAAGCAATAAACCCCTGCCTCCTATACCCGATCGAGTACATATCAATACTCGGTCGAGTATAAGTGGAAAAACAACTTAATTTAATCCCTGCCTCCAGTACTCGATCGAGTATAGGTTGATACTCGGTCGAGTATTCTCAGAAAACACCCAAATATTATTCCCTGTCTCCGGTACCCGATCGTGTATACAGGGATACTCGATCGGGTACCCCTGCGGATATAACCCCAAATACACCCTAAAAACACTTCATCTTCCCCCAAAACTCTCAAAAATTTCGAACAACCTCTCCCCCAAACTCCATTTTCAACCCTTCTCTCTACCATATCTCTCTCAATTCTCCACCAAATCAACCCATTCTTCCACCAAAATACTCCCCTTCCTTCCCTCTCCATATCTATACCCAAAAATCCATTTTTTCCCAAACTTCCACCAAATCCCAAAAAAAAACCCTACCCCATTCGAATTTTTGCCTCTTCAAGCTCTAATTTATCAACAATGGCACCAAGGAAGAATAGGGGAGAGAGCTCAATCACCATAGCACCCATCCCGGGCTTTGAAGACATCATTCCCGCCGACGCCGAACACCGAACTAGACTCCTAGCAACAACAAAAAGGCAAGTAAAACCTTCCCGTTTTCTATGCCATGATGCTCTACGTGAATTAGGAGTCTATAAGAGTTGTAGAAAATTCTTTCATGCATTAGATATGGACCGTATTTTCAATATGAAACACAATTCTAATGCACGAATTATCTACGAATTCTTAAGTTCGGTAAAGTTTGAAAGTGATGAGACGGATTTTAGGGATGATAGACTCGAGTTTCGTCTGTTTAACCGAAATTATTCAATAACGAAACTCGAATTTGCTGAACACTTTGGTATCCCGGTGCCCTACGAGAGAGCCATCTCGGATAACACCATTTTTGGGCACTCCCTATGGACAAAGATGACCGGGGAAGTGAGCTTTAACTCCTCCCAAATGTATATTAGTCATGTCCAACACCCCGTCCTCCGGATATTCTTGAAATTCTTAGCCAATTGCTTGCTTGGCCGTCCCAACAACCATCACACTAGAATTGGGGACGTTTGTTTGATGTCCGTGGCCCTATTCCGTCGTCACGTAGACTTTAATCTGTGCAATCTCATGTGGGCACATCTGAAGAAAGAAAGCGTAGCCAAAGGAGCCATTGTTTTGGGAGGGGTAATTATGCACTTGGACGGTAAATTCGGGTATACGGATAACTCTCCTATACCCGAATATTGTTTGATGGACATAGGTTGGTTAGGCCGATCAGGCTGCACCTCTTTTTCTCATACAGTGTACATTGGAGACCAACCAAAACACATGTACAACTGGATCATACACGTCCAACCGGTCCAATACTTCCTTTTGCCAAACCCCGACACTCCCAAAATCATCTACAGGCCGGAGTTCGAGGTACCCCACTACCTATTCCCTCACGCCCTACCACCACATCTCCAAGAACCACAAGCCCAAGATCCCCCCGAAAACCAACCCGACCAAGAGCCTCAACCCGAGTGCCAAGAACCCGAGGTTGCACACCACCACATGCCCGCACCCAACCAAGCTTCCCCACCTCCCGATTACTTCCAACAACTGCTTGACGGATTTAATAGAGTTACTAATGAAGTTGGTAAGTATCGAGAGGAACAAAAGGCGGGATTTCAAAGGCTAGAGGAGCAACGGGCCGAAGACAACCGAAGGTATGAAGAAGATCAACGTAGGTTCTATGGACCTATGTATTCCTACATGGCTCATCAAGGCCAATTCCACACCATGGCTCAACCACCACCACCCCCCTCTTGGTATGACCCCACTCAATGGGGCAACTTTGGAGGATCGAGCTCCGGGGGGTGGCGGTTTTGATGGCGGTTTTGATGGCGGGGATGGCAGGGATACTCAGATGGGAGACGGAAACTTTGGAGGAGGCTTTGGAAGCGGCTTCTACGGCGGAGAAGGCGGGCACTAGGGACAGTGCTTGGACTGAGAAGGGGGGAGACTCCTCATGGTATGTAATGCTATTTTCTACTCTTTACTATGCACGACTTTTCTTTTACTCTTTGTAAACAAAAAAAACAAATAAAAAAAGAAAAGAAAAGAAATGCTAGTTAGGTTGAAAACCCAACAAAAATGGGCAATCTAAGCAAAAGAAGCTTACAAAAAAAAACAATGAGTGAGTGGGGGAGAATGGAAAATGTAAAGAGATGCTAGGATGAAAACCTGAAAAGGCTCCTAGGCAAAATGAGAGATATGAGAGAAATATTTTTCTGTGTGCAGGAACTCATTTGATCTCTCGGAGGAAGAAGAAGAAGAGAAAAAGAAGAGGGGGAGAAGATGAACACTAGAAGACCATAAAACCCAAGATGATAGTTGTAATTTGAGCATTAAAACTCATATTTTAGCCTTGGTGGTCTTTGTGTTGTTATTTTGCAACATTGTTGGAACTCTTGGAAAACTCTTAAACTGTTTGGATGTTTCTGTTTTACTCGAGGTCGAGTAAAGAACTGAGTGTGGGGGAGTTGATACACTTGTAATTTCCGTGTGTATGTTTGTGTTTTTAGCTAGTTTTGGTTGTTTAATGTTTCGGAAATTACACACTTTTGGTGTAATAGTTTAGTTTGTTAAATCCTTGTAAATTGTTTAGATTAGGATTATTCTGAGCTCAAACAGGTCCATTATCACTCAAAGGATGGTTGGTGAACCCCAAAAGTGGAAAGAAGGTGCAAATCACAAGACAAAGGGAAAAATCCTGATTTTTACCTTTACTCGGTCGAGTATTACCTATACTCGATCGGGTATAAGGTTGAAACTTCAACTCAAATCGGATCCGAAGACAAAGGAACATGCCGGGAAGATTTTGACCACGATTCAATGTCTATACTCGATCGAGTAGACCGACATACTCGATCGAGTATACCTTTGAATTAAACCCGAAATCGGTCGAGTATGGCGCGAATATCACTTTCTAGGCATACTCGACCGAGTATGAATATATACTCGATCGAGTACACCTTTGATTTTTAAAGCTGAATCGGTCGAGTATACCTCGAATCTTGCATTTCACACATACTCGATCGGGTACTATGTATATACTCGATCGAGTACTCGAAGTCCCATCCCAAAAGCCTATAAATACACCCTCTTTTCTTCACAATTGATCACCAATTCCCATATACTCTTAAGCTCAGTTTAGAATAGCATTTCTCTATATTCCTTTTAGCATGTTTAGTCTCCAAATGAGGAGCTAAACTTCCATTTCTTGGTTTTGCTCTTGAAGCTTGATTGATTATTAGAGTTGTGAGTTATTTTCTTACTTTCTCCTCTTGATTATTAATTCTTCCCTTAATCTCATTCTATATCATTGTTGGAGGGTGGCTAAGTGACGATTAGTTAACATTCCAACATTGATTATTACTAGAAACGTTCAATGAACCGATGGTTAAACGTTGAAGGTTTCACAAGTAAGTAACTTCGGTTTGTTAATGCACGGTCGTGGTTAATAAACTTAAGAGGGATCAATTTTGTTGGTTAAACCAAAACCGTTGCGTTGAGGTTATCAATCTCAATTGATTTCATCAAGGTGTTAAAGAGATTAAATGCTACTATTATATCGGTATACGGCGTTGTTCTATATTTGATTAATAGTAAGGGTTATTAATGAACGGTCGTTGTTAATAACTACCCTCGATGAACTGGTTATACTCCGCGATTGAGTATTCGAGAGGGGATAAGTTATGAATATAACAATGATCGACTAAAATATATCAACAAGTGGAAAGTAGCAAGACCAAGTCCCTTTTATTCTTGAATTTAATCCCATATAACTCGTTCATCTTCGTGTTTAAATTAATTAAATCGCTCAACAAACAAAACCCCCCCTTTATCTACTATATTCATAAAAAGAAAGTTATTCCTTTCCCTGTGGATACGAACTCTACTTCACTACACTACGTATAAGTGTTGTATTGAATTTACTTTGAGTGCACTCACGACAAAGTGCACGTCACGTCCCCTAGACTACATCAGAGCCCTCCAGGGGGAGGCATGCTGAGGCAAAGGATGTCGAGCGATTCCGCCAAAACCTTGAAAATCCATGCAAACCATAGGGGAAACACCACCAAAGTTCTGAATCAGCGTCACTAGCACCGTAAATGCAGGCACTATCCACGAACAAACCCCGACATGGCCAAGCCAAGTCTGGGGGAGGATACGAGTAAACTTCAAAGGCCCGGGCACAACCGATGCTCCTCGAGCACCCACTCACCCCCTGACCCACCCTATCAGCGTCCAACACGTGGCATCTCCTCCAATAGTAACTTATCAATGGTCACTTCACTGGCGAATACACCTCCGTCCAAATTAATCTCCGGGTCACGCCAAAGGTACTGCATAAATGATTGCAGCCCTTGGGCGAAAACACCAACATCCACACCCCTTCAGCCCGAACTGCCTTTAGCTAGAAGGAGTGAGGGACTGGGGGGACTATCCCTCAGTCTTTTTTGAAAAAACATCAACAAATTCACCACAATTAAAGGCACAATAGAGCAACCTTAGCTTCGGATAAAGCAACAAAAACTATCCCCCTTTACCTCGAGAATCTCTCGGCAAAGGGAGTGGAGAACTTCTGATGCAATATATGGCCTAGGACCCCCCGGTCTACATACTCCCATTATCTCAAATGATCCCAACAACTGTAGCGGCCCAAATACAACAGCCCAAATACGGCGGCCCAAGTACAAAAAGCCCAAGCCCAGTAAGGAACACCCACCGGTCCCAAGCCCGAGCGCTTCAAACTACAACATCCCGGTACAGGTCGCGTCAACAAGAGAACTGGATCATTCACATCTTCGACTGCGCCCTCAGCAATAGCCTTCGAGGACGGGGCGCTCGTCTTCGGCACTAAAGACGATATTCCGTTCTCATTTCCTAATGCTCAACCACCGCATTTACTATTGTGCCATGTTCCCACATTCATGTCGCGGTGTTGGAATGCTCCCTGCCATTGACTAGCTTACACGTGTACGTGCATTTAATGCACTCAACATTTATGATTAGTATAAATAGCATCCCCTGGGGTGCGTAGTTGTAACGGTCCATTGTTCATTAATATGATTGCTTTCTCTCTCTCCTACTTATTAGCTCTCCCTTAATTAAACTTAAAATAATAAAATTATTAAATCTAAAAAATAAAAGGAGATAATTATCCTAGGTGTGACTAAAACTTCTCCACTTTCTCAATCTATGACCTAACTAGTTTTTTTACCAAAATAATATTAAAACTCATAATATTTAATTAAAATTCATAATAAATAAATAAATAAATTTTTTAGGTGGACAAATATACCCTTTAGGTTATATCTATAAAACCCTAAGCTCCTACTCTTTTCTCCAACCCTAACCTTCATTCTCCCACCCACATAGATCCACCGCCCACAGCCGCACGCCCCCTGCCGCTACCTCCCCATAGGCCGCCGCCCGCCGCCGCCCCATGGCCTACTACGCAGCCGCCTGCCGCCACCTTGGGTCGCCTCAGGATGGGATCTTTTTGGCACATCTTTATCGCCGCATGTCGTTGATATCTCAGCCACGCCCATTGCTAAATTTGAAGGCAGATTTTGGGAAGCTAAGGAGGCACTGTATTATGTGGTTAAAATCAGTCGGTCATTAAATTTAGAAGATTTGTTCCCAAAGTTAAACTGCGATTCGATGGTTCCAAAAATTTTCTTTTTGAACGAGCAATCTGTTCTAATAATTAATACGAGTAATAACTTTTTTTTATTCTTTTTCTTTTACGTTTAATTTGTAATAATCTTTCAGAATATGTATTCTGCTTTTTACGTTTACTGTGTACCTATATGTTGTGATTAGTGTTTTTATTTCGGTGGTTAGCTCTAGCTAACTTTATTGTGATCTGTGACTAATAAAGTTAATTGATTTAGGTTTTATTGATTTAGGGTTTGGGGGCATTAAGTACGAGCATTGAATATCGGCAGTGAACATTGCAAACAGTGTTGAGTATGGACAGAGAATATACATAGTTATAGCCATAGACATGTTGTACAAGGCAGTGAATGAATGCATTAAGATATTTTTGTGATTGCAGTAACACAAAGCAATAATATCATCATGAAAGGCAATATACTTAATTAAACGCAAAATAATAAAATTATTAAATCCAAAAAAAACTTAAAATAAATTGCTCAAGTAAATGAGAAGAAAATTAATTTTGACATAAGCGCAATGATTATTACCGGATGTGCAGTAAAACCATGCATTAATGTCGTGCAGTAACGACAATATAAAGTGCAGTAATTTAATTGCACGAAATCAGTGCAAAATGCACATATTTTAAATAAGGGTATTTTAGTCATTCAATCTTTAAATATAAACGTGATTTATTTATTTTTTTGGATTTTCGGTCATAGAAAAGTCTAAAAACTAGTTAGGTCATAGATTTAGAAACTCATTGAGTTTTAGTCATATCCTGGTAAATTTCCCAAATAAAAGCTATAAGTAATTTCCTAAAATGAATGACAAGAAAATTAATTTTAGCGGAAGTGAAGTGATTATTATCGAATGTGCAATAATGTCATGCAGTGATGTCGTGCACTAATGGCAATAAATAGTGCAGTCATTTTAATTGGCCGAGATTAGTGCAAAATGCACATATTTTAAATAAGGGTATTTTCATCTTTCGGTATTTAAATATAAACAATTTTTTTTGGATTTTCGGTCATACAAATGTCAAAAAACTAAGTTAGTCATATTTAGAGAAACTCAATGAGTTTTAGTCATATTCTAGGATCTGAGGTTCCATCCTAAAAAGTTAACTTTATAGGAGAAGTAGCCAAAAACCTTATATAGTACGGAGTATGTAATCGTTTTATAGTTTTTCGGTATGGTACAAATGCTTTAACAAAAACAATAAAGAAAGGAAATTTGACAAAGTCTAACGGAACAGAGGGAGTATTTTACGATGAGAGAATCACTAATACGAAGTAATATACGGAGTATGATAATACGGAGTATAAGAATTAAACGACTGGTACTTGATAGGATGTTTAATTCCTAACCTTGGATATTCACGTCGTGATTTATCCTTTGTGAAAGTATGATGAGCCCTTCTTGTGTACCCATTTTTGTACACACATTTGTACATTGTTTGTATACACAGGCAATTGGGAGACAAATAGTGCCTTCTTAACGAATTACATGTGTATACGGGCAAAATAGGGGGTACAAAAGTGGGTGATTTTTTCAAGTATGTTTACATATCACTTAAAGAACAAATTGGGAAATCTTTATGTGAGAAAGTTATACAGAGTATCTGGTAATTAATTGAAAGTTGTATAGTACTTGCTAATTAATTGAATGTTAAGAGATAGATCAATAATTATGGAGGAGAATGTATTTATATGATCTCCGAATTAACCCGCTATTTCAATGAGGGAATTCCCTAAATAGGAGTAAAAACGTTTTGAAATTCCAAAATAGGAGTATCATGTTTTTTATTCCTTGAATAGGAGTAATCTGCCAAGTTTGGAAGAAAATGCCATGTTTAAAAGTCTTGTAATGCCAAACTTGGCAGAAATTTACTCTTATTCAAGGAATAAAAAACTTGATACTCCTATTTTGGAATTTCAAAATGTTTTTACTCCTATTTAGGTCAATTTCTGTATTTCAATCCTTATTTACTAAAAAAATCAATAGTAATTGTCCTATATAGGACTAAAATTAAACTTGAATGCACTAATAGGACCACACCTTTTTTATTCTCCAAATAGGACTCCAGATTACCATTATACCCTCCTATATAATAATGCCCAAACCCTAAAATTCTATCGATCGTTTCATTCTCTGTGCCTCAACGAGTCTCTCTTTGGAGTTCATCTTTGCTAGAGCAACCCTGCCCCTGGTCTTCAGTGCCGCCGCTGGTTCCTCCGTCGCCGTCCGTGCTTCTCACCAACGCTGGTTCTCTACACTACCTCTTTGCGTCGCTGGTTCTCCGCTGCTCCATTGCAAGTCCCCCTTCTCTCTCTCTCTCTCTCTCTCTCTCTCTCTCTCTCTCTCTCTCTCTCTCTCTCTCTCTCTCTCTCTCTCTCTCTCTCTCTCTCTCTCTCTCTCTCTCTCTCTCTCTCTCCTCCTTCTTCACCCTCCTCTCCTTCTCTATTATCTGTTTAAAAATTCGAACTAATCATCGATTTTGTTGTTTTTTGGTAGAACTTTTTGATTTGATTCAATTTGTTGAGTTTTGGCATCAACTATTCTGATTTTTGGGCATAGATTTCGTAGTTGAGATTTCTAATTGCAATAAAAATTTCATTTCATAAAAAAACTCTGTTTTCCCCGATTTTGGATATATATTGGTTCATATTTTGCCAAATATCTGGCAGATTCACGTAATATTGGGCCAAATGAATGTATTCTTACACTAAAAATAAATCTCATTTTGTTATGCCGAAACCAAAGAGACTAAAAATGATAGTGTAGAGGGAAGGAGTAGATTATAATCACTTCATCAACAATTCCCTTTCTTCCGTGCCCTGGTGTATGTGGTCTTTGCCTTTGTTGTTTAACTTCTCAATATCAAACTCTGTAATGTTTGTTTTTTTCTTTTCTATTTTTTATTTTATTATGGAGATTCACTTTATGTAAATAGTTTTGGGGGGAGTACTCCACTATGTAGACAAATCCTTGCAATTGATTAAATACACAGTACGTAGTAATACATATTTTTAATAGCTTAGTATTAATTATATTATCATTGTTTCGTTGGACTTTATTACATTATTTGGACAGTGACATTATATTTACATTATATTATCAATGTTGATTACATTAATGTCGCAATGTCAAATAATGACAATTACAATGTCAACATTGAAAATAACATTGTAAAAATGAAAATGTCAATGATTTAAAAACTGACATTGTAATCATGACAATGTCAATTTCAATGCTATAAAAATAACTTTGTGACATTGTCAAGGAGTGACATTTTTTTCGATGATAACATAGAAATATGTGACATTGTTTTATCAAAAATGTCAATGCTATAAAAATGACATTGTATTAATAACAAATGTCATAATATCAATGACAATGTGACATTGAGATATTAACATTCTGACATTATAAAGAAGTATCATTGTTTTCTTTGATAACATTGAAATATTGTGACATACTCATGTACTTTAATTGTAAACAAAATTGATAATGTCCGAAAACTATCACAATGTGTCGAAAAAGTATCATAATGCCATCACATTGTCAACAAAATTGTTTCAAATTTTTACATCAATTTCATTGGCAATATAAAACTATGTCATAATAGTCATAATACTAAAAAAATGTGATAATATTAAAAAACATTACAAATTTCAACTTCACTTTCATTGGCGCTATAAAACTACGTTATTTTCATTGGCACTTTGATCACAATTTCAACGAAATTGTTGCTGCAAATTTCTACATCATTTTCATTGCCACTATATTAAAAAGTGAAGATACTGCTGAAAATATGTTACAAACATTGATTTTTTTTAGAATTACACAGAGAATTATGTACAGAGTGTTATAAAAGGAAAAAGAAAAATTCAAATCACAGAGAAGAAAGAAAAAGGAGAACAAAGAAAAAATCGAAACAAAATAGATGTGGAAAATAAATAGATGTGGAAAATAGAGAAGAGTACTCCGTATTAATTAAACAAAAATTCCTTTTGTACACGTTTTTGTACCCATCAGTACACGCATGTGTCTGTGAGAGTTTTTTTTTTGTCTGTGAAGTGCGGTCCACAGACAAAAGCTGGTTTGTTTTGTCTGTGAAATTTTCCACAGACAAAACAAGCGAACTTATGTCTGTGGACCGCGCTTCACAGACAAAAAAAAAACTCTCACAGACACATGCGTGTACTGATGGGTACAAAAACGTGTACACCAAGAATGGTTGTTAATTAAAAGTCAACCAAAAAAGTTGAATTGGAATATGAAAGCAGTGCAAAAATTCGAAAAAACGGAACTGGGTACAATGGTGCAACAAGCCAACAACAACGATTCAACGAAGAAGAAGGTTCGAGGAGGAAGAAAAGCCTTCAGGTTTCAGCCGCCGCCCTTTAGTCATCCAATCGCCGCCGCCGCCGCCGCGCAGATTGCTCTACAGGGTGTAAATGGGCCAAATAGACCCTTAACAAGCTACCTGTAATTATGAGTGCTAAACAAGCAATCAAACCACAACCGGAATTGACTCTGATACCATGTTAAGACCCGAGGTTCCATCCTAAAAGGTCAACCTGTTAACAAGAGTAGCAGAGATGGATTTAGGGGGGGACCACTCCCCTTGGACTTTCAAAATTTTAATATGTAATATTTTCATAAATTTTTATACTTTAATTAGATATATATGTCTTCGTCCCCTTAACTTTTGGTTTTCAAAATTAATATATAGTCTTACATAATGTAATACCTAATTGGAGATTAGAAGAATAAACATCTAAAATAATTTACATACCTTTACCAAGTTAACAATAGAACAACTCATTGTTGAAGACTTAAGATACTCTTTACGTAATATATAAGTTATCAGACACATTAGTTAGACATTTTTTAGATCATGTGAAGTGAATTCAAAATATAAATGTTTGTTGATGACACCTAACATTAAATTACACAATTGATTTACTTTTTACTATCTATAAACAATTTATGGCATAGATAATAAACTTTAACTTATTTTAGCGTTAATATAAATATAATATGCACCATATATATGAATATGCAATATTAAATTATGCTAATAATAATAATCTTATACATATTATTGTAATATTAAGAAAACTTCTCGTGACTCAAGAACACCCTCCTTGATAGAAAAAAAAACTGCAATTCAAAAATCAGTTATTTATTCCGATAAGAGTCATGTGATTAAACAAAACAGAAGTTATTTTAAAACATTTGGCGGATGTATACCTTCTAAACTTTTTATTATATTCACATAATTTGATCAAATGTTATATATCCTTTTTTATCTTTGAAAAACTTTCCTTTGATTTGCTATTTCTTACGCTATAATATACAATACTTTTTTCTACCTAGAGCACTTCAACCATAAAATCAAAGTTATGTCTCCATTGACTAAACTTGGAATGTAATCTATTTGATTGTCGTCATGTATGCATTAATGAATGTTTTTTGAATAAAAAATAGCCGCAGAACTCTACACTAGTGAAAAAAATTCGCTTTGTTACACCAGCGAAAAAAATTTGCCATGATACACTAGCGAAAAAAATTCAACCTTGCACTAATGAATTTTTTTTACCCTCTTAACCTGAAATCCTTGATCCGTCCCTGAGGAGTAGCCCATATCTTAATATAGCACTCTATTACTTCTTAATTTACCGGTGTGGGACTTTTAACACCCCTCCTGACGACCAGACACTTCGCCTGGATCATGCCGTCATTTATTTATTTTTCGTCGTTCGTCATTGTCATTTTTTATAATCGTCTCTCTACCTTTTCTCTCACATGCTCTCGCTCAACAAGCAACTATCTCTCTCTCTCTCCAGAGCTCTTCCATCGCTGTCGAAGCTCAACATTTCAATCTATTCCCTTCCCAGCAGCAGCTCGTGAATCCGGGCAAACCCAATGGTTTCTGGTTCGAGTACAACGCCAAGATCGGTTCTCTAATACCATTTGCTCCGGATTCAATGCTGCCAGAGGTTAATTTTTCCCATGAATAGGACTCTGTTTCACGGGAAACCGGTGATGAACGCGGATTGTGAGTTGTCTTATCAACTCCAGCCGGAAGTTTCAAGACAGCGAATCAGAGACGAGGATATCGCCGTCCCGGGCGAAGATGTGTTACCCATCATGCAACACTACCAGTTGGAGGTTGACCAGATTGTTTCCTATCATACAAAGAATTTTAGAATGGACTTAGAAGAGAGGCTGAAGCAAGAAACGAGAATCTTGGTCGCAACGATCAGAGAAGAAGTTATGAAGAACGCGATGGAGAAAGACAAGCAGATTCAGGTGCTTGGGAAGTTGAATTTCATGCAACAAGAACGGGTTAATAGCCTCTACTTGGAGAACCAATTATGGAGAGATTTGGCCCTTTCCAACGAAGCCACCATGAACACCCTCTGCGGCGATCTGGAGCAAGTTCTTGCTCACGTCACCGATGAGCACTTTTCCGAGCTGCCGCCGGGGTGACGGATGAGAAAGATGTTGAGTCTTGATGCAACAACTGCGATTGCGCAGCCGATGTCGGGTCCATTCATGATGTGAGGATCTCGTCGGCAGCGGCGGAGGCCGGGAAAAATGGCGGCAGAAGGATGTGCTGGCGGTGTGGGGAGAAAGAATCAAGTGTTTTGCTGCTTCAATGTAGGCATTTGTGCCTCTGCACGATGTGTGGGTCCACCCGTGTTTCTTGTTTCCTTGTGTGTAATTCCGGTATGAATGCTATCGTGCATGTAAACTAGTCTTTTTGATTATCCACCATTTTTTCTTTAGATACTACTAGTAGAAAATAGAAAAAAAGGTTGATTATAGTTTTTAATTTTTTGTGTTGTTTCATAGTTCAAATGTTGAAGTATGCTATAGACCATTCTTGATTTCTTGTAAATTTCCTTGGCTAAACAGACCCTTAACAAGCTACCCGTAAATTTCCTTTGCTAAACAAGCAGTCAGACCACCACCGGAATTAGCTCTGATACCATGTTAAGACCCAGGGTTAGTTCCATCCTAAAGGTTGACCTTTTAGGATGGAACTCCGGGTCTTAGCATAGCACTCTATTACTTCTTAATTTACCGGTGTGAGACTTTTAACAATATCAAAAAGTGATGTGTAACAAAAATTAAAATGCATCCCAAAAAGGGAAGTGTATGGTAGCACATATTTCAAAGAGGGAGGAGGATATAAGGACGTTTGTGAGCATTATACAAATTGTATGTAATGAAGAACTTGTAATGATGTTGTCCTTCATTCGACTAAAGTCTAAAACTTGATAAAGTGTTTGTCCTATTCTAATAACTTAGTCACTATCTATCATTCTTTCTAGTTGATCTATAACAATCATATTCGAAATCCAAAGTGAATATATTTTTGCATTGACCAATGACATTATGATCAGTCTAGATATGAAAATTAGAATGTTTTCGCTTAATCTATTAAGAATAATAAATCCTTTTCAATCTCAACTACTGCATCCATGTGCTTGGTGATGCCAAACACATGTCATGTCTACTACCTCTGTCGTAATGTAAGCGTTGGTCATGGTCATAGCACATCACTCCACACATGAGTATTTGTTAACCTCAAGTCCAATAACTATTATATTACTCTATATACCAATAATTCCATATTCATGAATATATCATAGCAAATGGTTAGTCAGTTGGATTATTCTAATTTCTCTGAAATAGACATGTGACAATTACGTAACGTTAGATTTCATAGTTGTGAGGTCAACTACACTTTCTAAGGATGTTTTCTTTTGGATTGAAATTTGCTGGTCTGGTCTGGTCTGGTCCGGTCTGGTCCGGTGATTTGAACTAATCTAGTGTGGTCTGGTAAACGTCTGGTCTATGTGTATTTTATAACTACAGAAGTCTGGTCTAGTCTGGTCTGATCTGATCTGGTCTGATCTGGGACTGAAAACGGTCCAAAAGAAAACATCCTAATAGTATGATACACTCCACATATCAATCTTATCGTATATCATCGATATATTATCGTCGATGATCATTGATCTCATTGAGTCTATTTTAAGACCTTAATTTTGTTATGTCATTCAAGCTCTCACATTTTCTCCATTTTCCCGAGAGGTACTAGATTGGGATGGTCTCATTTTGTGTGTTCTAACGGTCAATGAGAGCACAATTTGATAAGTTATTCTAACTCTCTATATATCACACATGTATTTTTTTTAGAGAAAAGTAAGGTTTATAGAGAGAGAAAGTGCACTCTTTATGTCCTTCCTTTAGATGCCTCTCAAGGGGTATAGGGGTGTTCAATTAACAGCCTATCATCCATTTTTTGGCTGATTTGACTAAAATTGGCCTTTTGGCTGGATCAATCAGATAAGATGAGTGTTTGACTAAATGACTTTTTGATTTAACTTTTTATCCTAAACGGTCAAGATATAAAATACTAGGGAAAACAGTCAAATTAGTCCATGTACTTTTATCAAAAAGTCAATTGAGTCCATATACTTTTTAAGAAATCAATCAAGTACACCAACTATCAGAAAACAACCGAATTGGCTTTTTTGCAGGTGATCAACCGGTTTCCCGGTTGATGGCTTACGTGGAATGTCCAGTGACTTTTTCTATTTTTTCCCTTTTCTTTTCTTCTCTTTTCTCTCTCTTTCCTATTTTCTTCTCTTTCTTTCTTCTTGCTCCTGTTCCTTACCCGTTCCACGCTTCCACCGTTCAACACTCCAACCTGCCACCAACTCCTCCTTCTCAGTTCTCCCCCATTCCTTTCTTCTCTTTCTTTCTTCTTCCGTCCTCCTGTTTGAGTAGACTTCTCACCCCCTCATTCTTTCTTTTCTATTTCACCGAATTTACTCCTTGTTTATTCTTCCATGAAACTCAAAATTGGGGCTTTTGATGCCAGGCGTGGGTTAATTGAGCTGGCTTGAATGTCTCCAAGTCGGGCACAGGTGGAAGGCGACGAATTTGGGCGATTGTTGCAGAGGCTTGGACACCGCTTAAACGTCACCGGGCGAAGAAGGTAGGCACTCGAGCCATTTCCGGCTTAGGGTAAGATCAGATCGAAAAAGCCATATCCAAGAGAAAGAAGAAAGTGGAAAAGGGAATTGAGGGGAGAAGAGGAGGTGATACAGGTTGGGCGATGGACTTGGAACGGGAAAGAAGAACGGAAAAAGAAGAAAGAGAGAAAGGGGTGATGTATCGAGGCCATACACTTCATCAAGTTTTAAAGTTGGATATTATCATATTATTATATGATAATAATATGATACAGTAAAAAAATATGATAGTACGTAGATCCTCCGAAGGATGTTACTTCTGCAGGTCCTCAAAGGTTGGTGTGAACTAGTTCCAGCTTCTGCGGTTTTATAGCTCGTCTACGTACCCTTCGAGAAACAGACACGCTTCTGTTCCCCGAATATGCAGTCCTCGCATAAGCCAACTTTAAGAGTCTTCAGGCCGGGTAATTTTCCCTTCGAGCACAGCTCCTTCATCCCCTTTTCGCTCATGTGACCGAGACGACGGTGCCACAAATTTACATCATTTGTTGCAGCAGCAACAACATCAATGCAGTCCTTCAAGTTCGTTGTCATGTACAATGTACCCCTCTTCTTCCATTTTGCAATTAACATTGCCCCTTTATTGATCTTCCAATTTCTGCTGCCGAATGTAACTGCATAACCTTCTTCATTCAGATGCCCAATTGAAAGTAGATTTCTCCTCAAACCATGAATGTGTCAGACAACATTCAGTTTCAGCGTGCATCCGTTTGGAATTTTCACCTGGACTGTACCCTGATATGCACTAATTAGTAGTGCATAAGTGTATGACTCCATGTCTTCTCTTGTGGGAAGCAACCCCACCTGCCACTAATCCAAGCTTATTCAGACGCCTCTGATGATTTTGATTTTTCGGATGACTCCATCTTCACAGACGACTTCTTGGGACATGCAACTGAAAGTGACCGTCGTCCTCCTATTTCTTACCCAGAAGAAATTAGGAAGTCTAAATTCAATAGGGAAATTTGCCGTAAAGCGAATTTCATAACTGCGGATAACTGTCTGCCAACTGAAAACCTGAACACGCAATTGAAAATTTACAGAAAGAATCAGAAGAACAAAAGGCGCCATAATATGAGAACAAGATCTCAATCCAGAGATTTCCCATGGGATTAGCTCTGTATTTAGTTTGCTCGCTTCTTTCCTTTTTGTACTGCTTTTCCTTTTTCCTTTTATCGCTTTGTACTATTTTGCATTTATCAATAAAATTCATCTTTAAAAAAAAAAAATAGTAGTGCATAAGTGTATCTTTTTATGTTTGATTTGTGTGGATTGTTTACCGTTTTATTTAGTTTATAAACATTCGTGTGATTTTAGTTGTAATTGTATTTTAATCTTCAATTGTAAGTTGTAAAGTAGAGTTAGGAATTAGGGTGTTGGAAAGGAGGACTTTGAAGTGAAGAAAAATGATATTTGACTGCCCAGGAGCTAAAACCCGACCGGGTAGGACCTTACACCCGGTTGGGAAAGAAGTGAAAACCGAAAGTGCTCAGGAAACTGCTAGACCCGGTCGGGTCCCCTACTCCACCCGGTCGGATCTGACTTGACCCGGGACATTTTAACGTGCCGAAGATCACCAGAATGTGGAGGATATTTGATTTTGACATGCACCCGGTCGGGTGGGCACTTGACCCGGTCGGGTACCCGGCCCAAGGTGTTGAAAAACACCTATAAATAGCACACTTTTCCTTCACAAATAATCATTCCTTCTTCCATACTCTTAAGCTCAGTTTAGAATAGTATTTCTTTTATATTTTTATTATATCATGTTTAGTCTCCAAATGAGGAGCTAAACTTCCATTTCTTGGTGTTGCTCTTGAAGCTTGTTGATTATTAAAGTTGTGAGTTATTTTCTTAACTTCTTCCCTTGAATATTAATTCTTCTCTTAATCTATCTATATATTAATGTTGGGGAGTGTTGCTAAGATGACAATTAGTTAACATCTCGACATTAGTTATAGTAGTATTTATTTTCTTCCTCTATATAATATGAATGTTGGGGAGTGTTACTAAGATGACAATTAGTTAACATCTTGACATTAGTTATAGTAGGATTTATCATCTTTAATATTCTTCCTTGAATATTAATTAATTCCTATTCATATTTCATATTAATATTTTGAACATTACTTAAAGGATCAACTAGTTTTGTTTCATATATTAATTATTACTAGAATCGATCGACGAATACGCTTGTTAATCGTTGATGGTTTCACAAGTAAGTAACTTCGGTTTATTAATGCACGGTCGTGATTAATAAACTTAAGAGGGATTAATTTTGTTGGTTAAACCGAAACCGTTGTGTTGAGGTTATCAATCTCAATTGATTTCATCAAGGAGTTAAGAGATTAAATGCTACTATCAAGTCGGTATATGGTGGTGTTCTATACTTGACTAGTAGTAAGGGTTATTAATGAACGATCGTTGTTAATAACTACCCTCGATGAGTATTAGAGAGGGGATAAGTTATAGATATAACAATGATCGACTAAAATATATCAACAAGTGGAAAGTAGCAATGCCAAGTCCTTTTTATCTTTGAATTAAATCCCATAGAAGTCGTTCATCGTCGTATTTAATTAAATTAAATCACTCAATCCCTAAACCCCCCTTATGTACTAGTTTTACTAAATAGAGAATTATTCCTCTCCCTGTGGATACGAACTCTACTTCATCTATACTACGTATAAGTGCTAGTATCGAATATTATTTTGACGCACCGTGACAAAGTGCTCGTCATACTCTTTCCGACAATTTTCAGAGGTTCATCATTAGCAAGATACACCTCTCCAAAATTGTCGGGAGTGTTCTGTTCCATTACTTCAGCATTGCCACATGAATGGAACGAAGCCCCAGAATTCAGAACCCACGACTCCAAAGGACTGCTCACGCTCAAGATCAAGAGCTCGTCGCCAGATGATTCAGTGGTTGCATTGGCGGATGTCTTCTCCTTCTGATCCTTGATCTGCTCCTTGCACTAGCTTTTGAAGTGCCCATACTCTTCGCAGTTCCAACACTTGATCGAGCTTCTATCCTTTTTTCCTTTACTGTTTGATTTTGATTTTGATTTTGATCTCGATCTATCTCGATTTGATTTTGACTTTGAGTTGGTTATGCCCCGATTTTCTGTACTCAACGCCAATCCAGAAGTCACGCCTGATTCCTTCCTGCGAATTTCTTCGCTCACGACCAGATTTCTGACTTCATCGAATTTCAACTTCTCCTTCCCTGTTGACACGCTTACTGCAGTAACCGTTCCGTTCCAGCTTTCTGGTAAGGATGACAGCAAAATTAGGGCTTGAATCACGTCGTCGAATTTGATCTCAACCGCGATCAATTGTGTGGTTATTATATTGAACTCATTGAGATGCTCTACAACGTCTGTGCTTTCTGACATCTTTAGGTTAAAAAGACGCCTCATCATATGAACCTTGTTCGCAGCAGATGGTTTTTCGTACATATCCGATAATATCTGCAACATCTCCTTCGTTGTCTTTGCCTTGATGGTGTGTAGGGCGATGTTTCTGGACATCAATAATCAAACCACGCTCATTGCCTTCCTGTCCAACAACTTCCACCGTCCAACAAATTCCAATCGCTCTCCTTCATGTCTTCCGGCTTGTCATCCAGAGGTTAATACAGATCTTTACCATACAGGTAATCTTCGACTTGCAACTTCCAGAATCCGAAATTCGTCAATTCCATCGAACTGCATCAATGGCGTTTTCAAATATACCATCGTATTGTTCCCTTCGAACCTAGGGCACTGATACCAATTGTTAGGAATTAAACTAACGCAACACGAAAGACAATAAGAAAGACACACGAAATTTGGTAACCCAGTTCGCCACAAAGGACTACGTCTGGGAGCGCTATCAAGCCATGATGTTACTATTATTTTCTGATAATGATTATAAGGAGAGAGCTTGTATTTATAGAGAGTAAAACCTAACCCCAACCAATACAGAACTCGCGGACCATATATAAAATGACCCAAAAAAATTTCGGCCAGGGACTACCGCCCCCGGACCCCCTCCTTCGGATCGGGGGTTGTCGCCCCCGAACCCCTATCCAACTCCTCGTCGAGTTGGTTCGACGGAATGTGCTTGGTTATACAGTCTCTAACACCTTACATAACCATCACCCTTCACAGCGACAAAAAGCACTAGATCCCAACCCCTTGCCCTCCAGCCCCGCCCCAAGACCTGCCCCCAACCACCATCCCCATCTCCGACCAGACCAGTCCCCAGTCCACCCCTCCCCAGCCTCGATCTAGCCCCGATCAGTCGAACCACGACCACACTGGGTCAATGAATTACCATTAATTTATTTATGACGATAACAAACATTAATTTGTTTATGCTTAAACGCTTATTGTTTGTTCTACACAAACAATCTGTTAGTTTTTTTTATTTTTTATTGGTTTGTTCCTTAAAACAAAAATATGTTAATGGTGGTTAATATTCTCCCATGAAAATTACATTATCTTAAAATATTCTCATAAAAGAGAAAATTGAAAAAAATCTCATGATAAATCAGACAAGACGAGATCAGGCCAGTAAATTTCAATCTAAAAGGAAACATCCTTATGTTTACATATCTAATTACGTTTTTTTTTTTTTTTTGCAATTCTTTCCAACATATATATTATAGTATCTATTCTGTTAAGGCTAACATCCTTAAACTAGGATGTTGTTCGAACTTGTGATCTCCTCTTTAGAAGTGTCACAGTGATACCATCAGACCACAAGGACTTGACATCTTATTAGGATATTATTTAAGGCATGAGTCGTTACGTTTTATACAACTTATTTTACACACTTGCCGCAAATTTGGGCTGGATTTTTCCTTCCCATTGCTGCTCAATCTCTATTACATTATACTATCGTATTATATAAAGATTTATATATTATTAACTCAACCAAATGATTGTCCCCGCCCAATTTAAAGAATTTTTTATTTTTCTATTTTCCTCAATGAAGATTGTGATATTTGGTGTCAAAAGTAGTGGACTGAATCATATTAGATCTGTTCTTACTTTTCATGGGAAAAGATTTTTTTATTTGATCAAAAAGTCTGTGTTTTGTTAATGGCCTATCAACCATTTTTTGGCTGTTTTGACCAACATTTGGTCTTTTGATCAGATTAATCAGTTAATAATTGTGTTTGGTTACATAGATTTTTAATTTAGCTTTTTATCTAAACAGCCAAAATTTAAAAGGAAAAATTGATGTTAATAATCGCACATTTATACTATCTTCTTAAAACAGTCCCACTTTAGATTGATGTCCTTAAAAGTCATTTAAGAAGTTATCAACGGCTTGTAAACAACCATTTAACCAAACATCATATTTACAAACTGCTAATACTATTGGCTGATCAAAACAACCAACAGAATCCGTTGTTATCAATCAGCCAACACAATCCGTCATCGGCCAACAACCAACAGCCATTTGATCTCTCTGTATGACTCTATTCACTGTATTTGACTATTTTCCTTGCATTAACTTTAAGCGCGCAGCTAGTATCTTTGAAAAAATTTCATTAGTTTTCTAGCAAAGATACTTTTTACGTAGTACTTTGTAAATATCCGGTCATTATTACCATGGACGGAGCATACAAAAAAAAGTTAAAAAAAGAAATAGGGCTATAACGTAAGGGAGTACGTACATGTACATCGAGTATGAACGAAAAACTTACTTTTGTGCTTCGGGTTGTGTATATATATAAATCTCTCCAACGAGAGGCAGAGAAAAGAAATAAATTGATCGAGTAGAATATATTTAGTCCAGAACATAACCGCTATCACCCGAAAATAAAAATGCTTTGGATTATTCTTGGGGCCTGCGCATTGGATATTGCAGCTACGGTTTTGGAGATTGCGGCGGGAATCATGCAATCTAATCAGGTATATACGTCCGTATTAATTTTGAATAGGGAAAAGTATGGAAAAAGTACTTGTGGTTGGACCTATTTTCAGATAGAGTCATGTGTTTCATTCTTTATCAAAGTGGTTCATGTGTTTGAATTCCGTCATCATAAGAGGGTCATGCCGTTTAAAACGTCAGAAAAAGGCCGTTAAAAGTAACTCCGATTTTCAAATGTGCCCTACAAATTAAAAGAAAAATACCGGAAGGTGCGTCTCAATAAGACGACCGCTAGGCCATCTTTCTTTTTTGTTTTCAGCCACCTTTGTCACCGGAAAGTCCACCGGAAAAGTGATAATAGTGAAATCATTTTTAAAAAATAATTCAAACAGATTTGAAAAATGCAAAGGCGAGGGTAGTTTGGAGGTCATCATGACGAGGCGCACCTTTTGGTATTTTTCTTTTAATTTTCAAGGCACTTTTGAAAATCGGAGTTACTTTTAACGTTCTTTAGACGTTTTTAACGGCGTGACCCTCTTGTGATAACGGAATTCAAACACATAAACCACTTTGATAAAGAATGAAACACATGACTCTATTTGAAAATGGGTGTAACCACAAGTACCTTTTCCGTACTTTTCCCTTTTGAATACTACTTGCTTCTATGGTCCTGATTTATCTTTTCGGAAAATCTCACTAAAATTGTCTCATAGCATATTTGGTAAAGTTTGTGTGGCTCTAAATCATACTTACTAGAAAGAATGACCTATATAATACTACCGAGAAACGTAAGGACAAAAATAGGCCATCTTTCCCGTTTTCCACATCCAAGACCATTTCACTGTTCATTTACAATTTTAACCTTCACCTATTATTACGAATGTTTTATTTCGTTCTCCCCCAATTACTTTCGTCTTCGTACATGCGGCCATGGTAATCTGCGTTTGTGATTCTTGTTCGTTGCGTGCCGCACCGCCGACTTCGTCGCTCATTGCCATCCCAATTCCTTTCTCTTTCTTCTCTTTGTGTTTGACCCCATCAATGGAGATGATTCAAGCGACTGAGGTGAATCTAAGCGCGGCATTGGACAGACGAGGACGACTCCGGCTAAGCTACGTTTTCCTTGTGACGGCTCGGTTGGAGATGGCTAATCCTAGATCTGAGCCAGCAACTAGGATTTGTTGATTCGGGTTGGGCGGCGGCAGACTAGGGTAAGTCAATTGTGGCTGAGTTGGGTTTGTTGGACTTGGATCTGGAAAGGAGGGCAGGGGCAAGACAGGGTGCAGGCTGGGTAACAGGGGTTGAGGCAGGGGAGTTGGACACTGGATGCGGCGGCGGCGACGTGGGGCCGTGGCGGCAGGCAGCGAAGTTACTGTAGATTTTTGTGATAAAAATGTAACTGGGCGGTTTGTAACTGTAATTATCAGGCTTAATAACTATAATTAATTGGATCGGAAAATTGTATAATTAGTCAAATCGGGTAATTGAAATTAATCGGGTAACTATAATTGGTTTGGTATGGTAACTTTAACGGGACGACTCAAGTAACTGTAAATGAGTGGTGGATGGGGCGGCGAGTAATGGACGGGTGGTGATAACCGGAACAGGTGGGTGATGGTTAATGGACGGGCGATGGTATTGGAACGAGTGGAGCGGTGGTCACTAGAAGGGTACATTTTTCATTGGAGAACAACGAGTGATCGGGATGGCGGCAGATGGACAACGGGTTAGATCGGTTAATTGTAACTAATTGGGTTAGGTAATTATAACTGGTCGAGTTAGGTAATTGTAACTGGCAGAGTTTGGTAATTGTAACTGGTCGAGTAACTGTAACTGGCGGGTTAGATAATTGTAACTGGTGATGATGGGTCAATGATCGATTTTTGGTCACTTGTAAATTTTGAATTTTTGGTCACTAATGATTTTTTGGAATTTTGGTCATTGATTGATTTTGGTCACTGGCGAATTTCGGTCATTGATGGATTTTGGTCACTGGCGGATTTTGGTCACTGGAAGATTTTGGTCACTGGCGGATTTTGGTCATTGATGAATTTTGGTCACTGGCGGATTTTGGTCACTATGGTGTTACTAGTCACTGTGACGTTACTGTAGCAGTAATAGGGGTATAATAGTCTCCTAATCACTTCTTAGTATTTACTAGATTCTTACTTTATCAATTAATATCAATCACGCAAATTCATTTTTCTTAATAACCGTGCAACCCCCTTCCATCCCAATATAAAAGAGACGGAGGTAGTATCAGTGTATAACCTAGGTAACTTGGCGTTTTCAGGTATACTGTGAGTATTGAGTCCGTTTGTTAATACACAAATCGTTTGATTCTCGTGAAATTTATGAAGTTCTGCCTGAATTAGCTGAATTGGTTGATTCTGCTGATTTACAAAAAAAACTAATAAAATAAAGAAAAATTACATGAAAAATAGCTAAAATGGCGTGAAAGCAAAAGTTATGAGTTTGGCGGAAAAAATTGACCGATAATCCTAATAAATGAGAACGGGGTCACCAAACGAGTTCTATGACTCATCCCATCATGACATCATCATAGTATGTTTTTGTTGCATGCTGGCTGTTTTGCGTTGAATAATAATGGTGGAATTGACTGGAGTTTGTATATATAGGTGAGGAATGCCGTGAAGGATCCGTCGAGTCTGTCGGATTGTTATGAGGCAAAGGATTTTGTCATTTTTTCGCTACCCTTGCTACTTGCAGGATTTTGTGGTGGGCTAGCTCATCTAATTGCTCACTTTTATGGACAAATTTGGATCTACGAAAAGCGTCTCTCTCTCTCCAATAAACGGAACATATATGCAATCCTTTTTGCAACAATCACTTGGTATGTTTTGCTTAGGCTCTGTTTGTAATCACTTGTGCTTAAATAAAAGTATTTTTTGGGAAAAAGTGATTAGTAGTAAAAGTTGGTAGTGTTTGGTAAAATAAGTGCTTTTTGTGTAATAGAAAAAGTAAAAACTAGATTCTACACGAAAATCGAAGAAGTAAAAGTTGATAGTGTTTGGGAAAATAAGTGCTTTTTTCTTTAGAAAAAACCAAAATCACTTTTTTTAATTGATTGCAAACAAACCCTTATACCTTGTAGCAGGGCCTTTCACTCCAATTCTCGAATTCCTTTCACTCTTACGAGTCCAATCATATCAAATTTCATTAAATCAAATCAGATCAGATTTAAACATTGACGTAACACAATGTATTTATTCATACAATATACTTATCAAATTTCATCAGATGTTCGAAATCAAGCCCAGACAACAAAACAAACATCATTCAAAAATACAAAGATTGATATGATTTGAAAATACAAAGGCTGGTGTCAGGGGCGGCCCTATATGTTCGAAGGCCTAGGGGCAGAAAATGAAAATGGGCCTAATGTTATACTCCGTAAAAATTTGTAGAACCTTTTTCTATCTAAACTGATATGCATAATAATAGTAATAATAATATAATAATATTTCAAGACATTTGTATAAAGCTGTCAAACCCTATTATGTCTAAATCAATCATATTTTAGTATTGGAGAACCTTATTTAAGAAGGAAACAATGATGATCCTATTTGTACACTTTATCAATTTTTAAGTCATATTTAAGGAATTTTCTCAAAAAAAAGTCATATTTAAGGAATTAACTCTATATCACCTCCTAAATTCCCCCCTCCAATGATGTAACCATTCTGAATCACTTCATTTTCAGCAACTAAATTATTGTTTTTCTATGAGTTATCATCTTGAAGAGGACATTAAGAATTTGACTTATTTAAACAAACAAAATTTTTCATTGAACTTTTTTTTTACTTAGCGCCGCTTTCTCTAATCATCTTCTTTTTTATTTATCCTATTCAGATTCAATCCTTTTTATTACACCTTAATAAAAATCAATCAACAATTAAGAGATCAAACAATCAACTATGAATGGAATCAATTAATAAACTAATCAAATAATCATATCAAACTAATATGCTTTCGAGTGATTTTTTTGTAAAATTTTAAGAGAATGTTTTTAATCAAGTGTAGATTATGTCCATAAAATTTCAGTTTAAAATTCAATCGGAAGTCAATAAAGTAAATTATTAAAAAATATGAGCCAAAATATGTATAAAACGTATTGTTTTTCAATAATTTATTTGACTGACGTACTTCTAAATTGAACTTTAAACTGATATTTTTTTTATATAATCTACACTTTATAGAGAACATGATCATAATTTACACCAACAAAATCATTCCGAAGAACTTCAACAAATTCCACCTGAAAAATTGTTAGTTTAGGTCTGAAAAAACAGCCTACTCACACATATTACAAACAACTAAACTTGGGCCTATTTTTTATCCAATTTGTTTGGGCCTAGGGCGCCCGCCCCGCTTGCACCCCTAGGGCCGCCCCTGGCTGGTGTCTTGTATTTCTTCAGAGCCGGCCAGTTGATCCAAGTCTGATCTGTCTTACGAATCACTTGAAACCCAAAGAATTGTGGGATATACAAAGGACATTTCGGGAACATACATGATTCGTTGCACCCAAAAGTCAACGATTTCAACAAAAATGCTTGTTGCGCCTAAAAGCACACCTCAACGGCTCAATTTCGTTAGCAAAATACTACGTAATTACACAAAGAGAAGTGATGGAGAAGACTCTTTCAACTTTCCATACCTTAACTTGTATACTAGACTAGAAAGACGCTAGTGAACCTCACGAGGTTTGAGTATGATAACAAATAAATAACATAGAATAAGTTAGAGTCAATTCCCTAAATAGGACTAAAAAGTGACAAAATTGCACAAATAGCACTACATTTTTTAAGTTCCCTTAATATGACTATTTATGTGTGTTTGGACAAATATACCCTTGTAACTTGTGAAATTTTTTAATTAATAGTAAAATCATAAAAAAATTAATAAAAATCGAAAAAAATACTAAAAATCATAAAAAAATAATAGAAAATTAGTAAAAATATTTTTTTAAAAAATAATTTTTTTTATAAAAAAAATAAAAATAATAAAAAGAAAATCATAAAATTAAAAAAAAACATTAGCACCCCTGCCACCCCCACCACCACCAGCTGTCCAGCTCCCATCACCGGAGAAAAATATGCCAACATTTTAAATAATGCCATAATGATGGCATATTCAATGAAAGTGTTGGCATATTGAAGAGTAATTATGCCATCTTTTTGGCATATTCAAAAAATATGGCATTTTTTTTACCAAAAGTGGAAGAAATTTCACCAATCGGAGGAGGTGGTGCTGGGAGGCGGTGGGAAAGGTATCCATAGGTTTTTTCATTTTTTATGGGTTTTTACTATTTTTTATTATTTAAAAAAAACTAAAAAAATTAAAAATTAAATTTTTTATTTTATAAATGTTTTCTAAATTTTTTAGAATTTTTTTACGTTTTTAAAATATTTTTTTTACGTTTTTTGTGATTTTATTATGAATTAAAGCATTTCATTATGAATTAATACTCTTAGGGGTATTTAGGGTAGAAAATCAATGTTTAGTCCTATTTAGGGAATTTTAAAAGTAATAGTCCTATTTGTGCTTTTTAGGAACTCATTAGTCCTATTTAGGACAATTTCCGAATAAGTTAATGAATTTACTTCAAGTGGCTTTTTAGAAACAACGTCACACCAATGAGGGAAAACAAAATTTCGGTAGCAAACTGCGACAAAATAATTAGTGGACAGAACCCCAATATAGAAGGTAAGAAGGGGAGGCTTAGAGGCTGGTCATGCACATTTATGGGTCTATGAGCGATATATTATATTGGGCTTATACTCAAAGCAAATCATAAACCACATATATTTAAAATATGAAATCTAATAAAAATATCTAATAAAGGTCATAAAATAAAGACAAAAATCTCTTTGCTATTATTTCAATTATATATTTGGACAAATGTAACAACACAAGTATTACATAAAAAGAAAAATACTACATATTACTTAAAACGTTTCTCGCAAAATAATGTGAAACAAAATTATCAATACCGCTTAAAAGAATAAAAAGCATTAAAAGTTAAAGATATGTGAAGAGTGAAGAGACATGTCGTGTATTTATTCAGGAACAATTGTGTTGCAGAGATAAAATACTTGTTTTTTATTTATCATTTTATTTGAAAAACTAATTAAAGGGGTAAAAACTCAAGCGCATGATACAATCAAGAATTCTTTCAATAAAAAAAAACACAATCAAGAATTAGGATACGCAGCCACTACTGCTCAAATCAATCTCGCCAAACGCCGACTATGCACTTGCCAAAACGCCCACCCTAGGTTAGTAAGGATGTTTTTACTTGGACTGTAATTTATCCCATACCAGACCAAACCAGTCCAGACCAGATAGACTTGCGTAGTTATAAAAATACAAAGAAACCAGATAACACCAGACCAGACCAGACCAACAAATTACAGTCCAAGTAAAAATATCCTAAGCCCCTAATCAGCGAATCAACATCTTCGAAAATGCCGAACAAAGAGGATTCACATTGACTGTCATGACAACAGAAGGGGCAAGATGAAAGAAGATTAGGGGCACCGCTAAATAAAACTATATCTATACCCTAACATTTCGGGTGAATGAGGGCGCTAACACCGGCTCGCCCCCTAATCCCACCGCTGAGTCTTGATGTATCCCAAACATCCCACCACCGATGCATAAGGAGAATTTTCCATCGCCTAAATTCCAAATCATTTTTAGGACATTGTAATAGCTAAACTTGTCCCTCATCTGAATTGAAATCATACCTAAAGAGCATATGTCCATATTAAATCTTTCTAAGACCCATTTGATGTATCTTTTGATGTATCTGAGCTGGTTGCTGTCCTCGACCGCGTCCTCGCCCACGACCGCGGCCTCTGCCTCGTTGCTGGGGACCGGACTGCCGCTGCTGCCCGACTGGGTACTGCTGCTGCCCGACCGGGTATGCTGAGTTCGACGGCTGGTGGCCCGCCTGCTGGCCAGACGGCTGCCTGGGAGAAGAAACAGCCGCACCAAACGCTTGATGGAAGGACGAGGACTCCTGGGAGCGGAGATAAATGACCCGTTGCTCTAACTCAAGAAGATAATTTCGGAGAGTCTCAAACGGGAAATTTTGTCCAAATAATGACACAACAGTGAATAAAGATTCGTACTCAGGTTCGAGTCCCATAATAGTAGTTTTTAAAATTTCACGAGGAGGCACAGGGCAATTGTTTGTGGCAAGATCATCAGCCAATGTTTTAATTTCCCTCAGATAATTATCCATGGACTGATCAAGTTTCTTTTTTATTTGATTAAATAATCGTTTTAATTCCATAGAGCTGGCTAAACTGGCATACATAAATCGAGACTCCAACCGCTCCCAAATCTCATAGGAATGTTTTAAATCACGTACATCAATAAGAACATCCCGAGACAGGGTTGCAAATAACCAAGAACGGATTGTTTGATCAATTCGCAACCATGTGGAAAATTCCGGATTGGGAATTCGACGGTGAAGAGTATCTATGGAATAAGCAGGAGGTACCTGAATTGAGCCATCAACCATGCCAAGGAGTCCTTGTGAGACCAGGAACGATTCAAACTGAGTTCTCCAAGTAGTGTAGTCTTCCACCGCTAGAAGTTTTGTAGTCACAATATTCGTGACATTGGTTGCCACATGCGATATTGTGAGGGCGAGCTCGGTCAGAGGAGAGGTGGCCGAGCTGGTAGCAGGTTCACGAATAGGATGTAGCGTGGAGGAAACACCAGGCGAGCCAACGAATGTGGTGCCGGCGAAGCCAGTGGTCGCGAGGGGGGGTGGCTCGAGCGGAACGGCCTGCACTGGAGTCGGAGAGGACCATGTAAACGCCGGTGGGAAATTCTGAAAAACAGAATATGGCAAAGAGGCCCGACTTGGAGACGCAAAGTTGGAGGAGAAGGTCACGCCGGAGGAGATAGAACTAATTGCCGCCAGCGATCCAAAGGAGAGAGGAGCGCCGGTCGATACGGTGGTGTTGGCCATAGCAGGCGAAAGAGAAGTCGGCTGGCTGAGAGCTGCAGAAGCTTACGACGACGGAGCTGCCATGGTGGGCTTCGCGGCGGGCGACGTCGGAAATTTTGGAGGCGGCGGCTCTAGGGTATTGCACGCGGCGCCGGAAAAGTTTTGAGAGAGGATCGGAAAAAAAATTAATGCGCTCTTGATACCATGTGAGAATAATGGAAAAGGTTACTCCCTAAGGAGCCCTGGCAGATATATTTATAGTAAAGAGAGTTTGATGTAAAGTACAATACTAAGCCTCTAATAATTCTATTATCTTTTCTGAGATATACCCAAATTCCTTGGGAATGTTTTTGAAATATTTATATTCCGATCACATATAATGCCTCAGTGCCTCACCATGACTTGCAACGCAATGTTACTGGAAACGAACTTCTCAACATCCATGCATCATGACCATATCATTCAATTCTCAATATAAACATGATATCATCAACATAGGACTACAATTACAATTATAGTGCCGCTGACATTCATATAGATGCACCCATCAACTGTGTTGTCTCTAACATTATAAAAAGAGAAGTTACTATGAAATTTAAGATACCATTATCTAAAACTTGTTTTAGTCCATATATTGACTTTTGTAACTTACACACATGATATTCCTTATTGATTACAAAAAATTCTTCTCGTTGATCCATATATATATATATATATACTTCCTCCTTTATGTCTCAATTCTGAAAGGTAGTTTCAATTTCACTTTCATTTGGTAAAGCTCTAAATCAAAATGAGCCACCAAAGCCATAATAACAACTCAAAAAGTCATTAGCTATTTTGAAACTAGAGATAATGTCTCCTTGTATTCAATTCCACGTTTCTCAATAAATTCTTTAGCAACAAGTCTTGCCTTAAACTTTTTTATGTTTTCATTATAGAGAGAGTAAGAATATACATAGAGAGAGAGTAAGGATATACATATAAAAAATTATTAATTGATGTTATCATGATTATACTACCTCTTTCCCACTAACAATGGGTTATGAAGAGGTGTCACATTGTTAATAAAAGTGGGTTTTATGTAATTGACATTGAATTCATAAAGCAAGAATGATTTAGAATTACACAAATATTATCAAATGTGGCAGAGGACAATCTTAATGGATGGATCGAAAAAGAAAGATGAGACAATCTTAGTGAAACGGAGGGAATAATTAGTAATATACTGAGTATATAATTTCAAAATTCATAGGAGTTGATCATTTACAGCGCAAACCACGTGGTCAGGGTTTCTTTCCCACAGATGGCGTCAATGTTGAGTTTAATCAACACGATATGATAAATATAGATATAAATTTGCATGAACTCTCGATCTTTACATGAAAACTTGGAAGGAAGAAAATCATGAGACTTTTTAGGTTAATGTCCAAGCCCTCTCATTTTCATTAACACTCTCCTCAGCTCACCATTATTACATATTCCCTCCTCCCATATTTATCTGCGGTTTTAAGATAATGAGAATTGTGTGGTGGAAAGTTGTGCAGAGGAGAGATAAATGTGTAAGAATGGTTGTGAACCACAAATTCTTTTCCAAAAAGGGAAAGAGTAGATAAATTTAGGACGGGCCGAAATGGAAAAAATGAAGATAATTATGGAACAGAGAGATGGAGTAATGGAGTATATATTTTAAGCTAGTCTAGAGAGATAAAGAAACATGGGGAAGAAGATGCCAAAAGGGTATCTCTAATAAGGAGGATAAACCTTATATTTATAAGGGGAATGGAAAAGGGGGTGCAAGGCCACCCTAATGGGCCAATTGGCCCGAAATGGGCCAAAACAGACCTGATAGGCTGAAATGAGCCTCGTCATTCGGGCTCCGTACAAGGATGATGCCTTGGGTTCCTGAACTATTGTAGGCCGAGATAATATATATCAACCCATATAATTTAATAAGTTTTTATAAAATAAAAAATAAAAAAAGAAAGTTATTTAAAAGTTACGAAGCAGAGATCGCGATGCTCAATATTAGACTCATAATACTCAACGTAATAGGTCTGATACTCATTAAAAGTTCGTTAATGCTCATTCACCAGAAACCGTGATTTTCATCTCAATAGTAGAGGTTTGATGCAAAATTAAAATGTCGTGATGTTCAACTAACAAACTTTACGATTTTTATATCATTGTGCACTTTGTAATTTAGTTATGTATGTTCATTTGGTACTGATGTGTTGGGATAATGGCCCAAGTAAAAGTTCGGCCCATTTACCCCTTTATTCGGACGTACGTCCGGACAAGAACTGGGTAGGCTAGGCTGACAGGCAACTTGGACGGGAAGAACGTCGTCACCAAAGCCTGGGCTTACCAGCCATACCGACGAACATCTACCCAGTTGACAGGAAACAGGCCCACAGGCCACATGAATGACGACGAACGTCGTCGGAGCAAGCCCATAACCACTGGAGGCAATCCAGTCCACATGGCAAATCCCCCAAGGGCCAGGAGACGAACGGCTCAATACCCTTTGCAATATCACCAGGAGAACTCACCTCCCCAGCTGGACGAACGTCCCCACTAATTAGGCGGGGAATCTGGATTCTGGCGGGAAGCGCATTTAATGCTGAAGATTTGGTGGTTGGGACACCAGCCATCCACAATCCTTTACGTCAGCATAGCCAGCTGCCCATTGGTAGTATAAATAGCGGCATTTATTTCATTGTAAGGGGTTAGCAACTTTCTATTCTTAGCATTCTAGCTTATAGCCTTCTTACTCGCAGCTCTTCTACTGCCTTGTAAGACGATCGGCCGACGAGCCTCTAGCGAAAAGTATTGTATTAGGGAGTTATTAACAGATTAATAATACCTAATCACTTACTCGCTACTTATTGTTTCTTAATCCGTCTCACTTGTTAGTTGGGCTAGATATTCATACACACTCCACTCGAAATCCTTGGGCTTACGTGTTGGACCCGAGGGTTGAAGGAATAAACCTCAACATGATGTTATGCTCATTTTTAAAATGTCCTATCAATTCATATTTCAAAAGTATCATTTTACATTAGACTCGCATATTGAAATTAATAGGAGTGAGTTATATATATAATTTAATAAGTTTTTATAAAAGAAAAAATAAGAAAAAGAAAAAGAACTAGAAGATATGAAACAGAGATCGTGATACTCATTGTTACCCTCATAATACTTGATAAAATAGTTCAGATGCTCACTAAAAGTAAACTATTGTTCATTTAGCGGAAGCCGTGATTTTCCCTTAAATTACAAAAACGCCACCGATTTTTTTTTGCTTGTATTAGTTATTGGGCTGTCTTTCTTGGTTGGGCCGGTGTACATACACCCGGATGTATGTCATAGGGACTCCAGCTAGGAAACTTAGTTCCTACCTAATAAGTAAAATTCATTTCTAATTCATTTCATCCTAAATCCTGCTCACTTCCTTTCAAAATTCTTGTCTAAATGAGATAGAAATAATTTTTTCTCTCAAAGTCCTCTCTAATCTTCCCTTCTCTAGTAGTGACCGTGGGCGGATCCATGACTTATTTATACGTACGGAGTATAAAAATAAAAACCTCTTTCTTTGGAAAATACAAATAAATCTTAGTTATTCATCCAAACAATAGCACCCTGCTATGTAATACGTAGGAACTAGGAACTATTTTTTTGTTACCAAATCTGTGTGAGATAAACAATTTAATTATCCGAGTTTCTCACAGATATCAAGTTTATATAGCTAATCCGCTGCACCCGCACTTGCAGGGAGTGGCGGATGTCTTCTATGCAAGGTGTTCATGTGAACACCCAAAAATATAAAATCAATGAGAATATATATGCATGAATTAAAGTAATAGATCGGTTATTAGTATTGTAAGGAGAATAAGTGTCATTTTGAATACCCAAAATATGAATACTAAATCCGCCGCTGCTTGCAGGTCCGCATTTCTTGTGGGATGGTCTATGATTGGTAAAGGGTTAGTTGAGGTTGGTTCGGATAAAGAGGTGCGCTATTCTAATGGACACTGCGCCATCGCCCACCTCAGCAATATTGTGATTGCAGCATTTGCTTGGCCTCTTCACGCTTTCTTTGTCTTTCTGGCGTATTACACATTCCATGATGATCCTTAATAATGACACCACAAGTCAGAAGATATATATACCAGATGCTAATTGGAATGATCGAGAGGGGTCATACGTTTAATTACTTTGAGAGGTCCTCTTTTGAAATACATGCAAATTATATTGTATGAGCTCCATTGGTATACGTAAGAAAAATATGTTATGATAATGTACTACATTGGTTCCATTTTATGGGGTTTGTTTCCGTTTGTCATACTTATTAATACTTATGATTTTATGATAATGTACTACATTTGTTCCATTAATCCATTTTATGTGTTTTCTTTCTGTTTGTCATACATAGTACTTATTAATAAAGTAGTGGAAAACTATAAATTTTGATTGAAGTTTGATCAGTAAAATAAGAAGAACTTGCTCTTATGAATGTAAACAAGCAAACAAACACTCCTATTCATGCAAATCTTTGTGATTTTAGTCATTTATAAGGCGGATTCTATAAAACTTCTATCTTATTTGAGCTAGACTTTTGGGGCTGAAATGCTGAATAAAACACTTAGTGCTGTTTCTAAATTTCAAATGTTGTCATTATTCATCAATCAATATCAATCATCATTTACCCGAGTGCCGCAAAGGCTCCCACCTATGGTGGGGTAAGGGGGGTCGGATGTACGCAATCTTACCCCTGTACTAAAGCACAGAGAGATTGTTTCCGGATGACCCATAATGAAAATCGCGTCCAAAATTGCATGCTGACTGCTGCTTCATAACAAAGAAGAACAGACAGTTTGGTGAGCCATTTTGCTTTATTCCATCATATTCTCAAGCCAAAAAATAATGAATCTTTGGCTTCATTGCAAATGATGGAAATATGTCATTATTCATGTTAACTCAAAAAAATATTCATAGATGACCCAATCTAGATTCTAACAAATGCTACATACTGATACAAAAATATCAAGAGGAAATTTCATAGCGCAGCTTTGTCACACAACTAATTTTTGTGCATATTATTAGTTCTGAATTCTTATAAAGCATGTCAAGTGATTAATTAATAAATTTTCTCGTAATAGAACTAATATTAGGCACACATAGCATTAAATTAAGTGATTAAGTTAACATTTTTTAACTCCAAATGTTAAGGATGAACGGAGTTGCAGAGTATCAGTGTTATTACTAAAAACACATGCTAGTAGTAATTAAGAAAGTACGGTATGGTAGGCGTGTAGCTCATAAAATCTTACTATATACAAAACGAAGTGGAACTCTTGACATTTTTACGCCCAAAAGCTCATTAGTACCCCATTTGTACTCCCAAAATTACCTCACTCCCTTCCCCATTTCAATTTTTTACCTCAACTCTTCTCTTCCTTCCAAAACTCCCGTTTTTCTCTTCCTTCCAAAACCCCGGCCCCCGCGACTTCGAACTGTCCAACCCAGAACGTCGCTGTGACTTCGAACTACCAAGCAGCCCCGCGACATTATCGGCCAACACCTCGTCTCACCCTCCCCCGCCTCACCCAACCCAACCCAACCGGTGGAACACCACCCCTCGTCGTCACCAGGAAAGACAACGACGAAAGTGCTGACCAAGAAGCTTTGAATGACTTGAGCAGATCTTATACATATATATATATTTGCTTTCTTGATTTTGTTTTCTTGATTTTTTGGAGTGTTTTCGAAATGAAAAGGGTTGTCTGTCTTACAGACAACGTGTAAGTACAATGTTTATATAGTCAAACATTGTTTCATAGTTGGTGGAATCTTGAACTAAAATGTTTGTCGCACATACAACTCATTTGTTTGTCTACATAGAACCATTGTCTATATGCACATGCAAGTATTGGTACAACTGTATTATATTGTATGTTTTGATGAGTTTAGTAATTGTTAATGTAGTTATAGAAAAGTGTTCGGACATATGGTTCTATTTGTTAATGTATAGTTGAATCTAAATAAACTATGATGGGTGGATCACAACCATTGAACTAGAACGGTTAGACTAGTGTGAACGATAAGTGATTGGACTTAAACCTTAGTCTGTTGTGATTAACCATTGTATGTAGTTTTGAATCAACCATTTTTTAAAAAGTGAACATTAATTAAATTTCATGCATTAACGCAATGTGTGAATGATAAGGGTTAGATAACGCGACTTATAGAGATAACGAGACATACATGATTTTTACAAGAGAGACAATAACTTTGCACATACAGACAATACATCGGATACCCAGACAGACAAAAGATCAAGATACATAAGTGGATGATTAATTATACATGTAATGTTTGAAAAAACTTACACATGTTCAAAAAATCCAATCCATTTGTTCAACATCGTACAACATTGCACATGTAACATTGTACAATATTCGACACATTTCCCCAACTGTAATATGTAATGTTTGCAAAAAAATACAAGTTCAAAAAATCACAAGTTCAAAACCGACACATTTCCCCAACACTCTATGCTTCAGCCTTCTTCAAGCGTTAAAACCGAACAACAAATTCAAGTCTTTTGTTCCACATGTTGACGTAGCCATAGTCAGGAAGCAATAACTTCCCTAGTAGCAGCTGCTCAGCATATGATAGGACCATGACACCACATTCTCAGGATTTGTAGACAAAAAAAAGTACTGACAAACATTTAGAACACTTAACATAGACAATACATGTAATGCAAAAAAATATTGAGTTTAATACCATGCTTGCTATTGAGGCACACCCTCCACTGCTTCAGCTTCCCATGACTGGACATCACTTGCACGAAGCAGGTAGGGCAGACGCACACACAAATCCCTAACATAAGACGGACTCTTACAAGTCTTCATAGAGTCATAAACTTTAACCAATCTACTTCCAAATACAACTTTGAAGACAAGTAATTACATCTCAAAAAATACACCCCATAACTTACATACAACTCACAATCAAAGGACATACAACTAAATATAAATTACATACATGCAAGTATTCTTAAAATGACAGACAATTTCACAACTCTTACAGACTCCTCACAACAACATGGCAGACAAGTCATTACAGACAACTCAAAACAAATACATACAACTAACAAGCAAATGACAGATAATTAAATACCAATTACAGACATCTATTTTGCAAATGATAGACAACTTCACGAGTCTCACAAACAAATACAGACAACTCAAACCACATCAATGGCAAGGGCAAAAAAAATACATGCATCAGACACTTATGAAGTCCTTACAGACAACTCGAAACAAATACAAACATATAATAATAGCTTACCAAACATCTAAAACCCAATTACAAACCTAACAAATTCATAATAATCACATAAAATATTCAATAAAAAATCATTAAACACTCATTAAACACTGAAGTACAAAAATGAAAAAAAGGTCTTGAATTTCAACAAAAACATTCACTGAGTAAAGGTTCACCAAATTAACTTTTGTTGGTCAATGACAATCAACTTTGACCAAAGATATTTTTTAGTACAAAATTATTTAGAATATAAAAATTATATCATAATGTTCCTTATTCAAAATATTTTCATAAAAGTATAAAATTTATACATTTTACAGAAAAAAATATTAATTGAATTCATTATTCAAAGTTTGCCATCATTGACCAAGAAAAGACATTATGGTGAACCTTTTCTGGACAGAGGTAGTAATATACATAAAATAAAAAAAGGAAAATAAATAAAATAAAAAAAGCACATTGGTAAGTTCGTATTACAACACGCATTTGATGCGTGTTGGGATTGGCTTTTGATGGTTTTCCTAGCTTTTAGGTGTTATAAGTCTCAATTTTAGCTCAATTATATTTATGTTTACCAAACGTTGGTTCGAGTTTTGGTATATTTGGAGTCGAAATCAGGTTTTTGGAGTCTGGCACCGGCGCTTGAGAAGCAACCGGGACGAGATGAGAAGCATTCGACAGTGATTCGAGAACTTTGGAGGTCACCGAGAGGTTCAAGATGAAGATTTAAAGGCAAAAGAGCTCTAGGCCAGATTGGCTACGGGATCAAAAGAAGACGAATAGAGCTTGAAAACGGCAATCATGATGACCTTTTGTAAATCGTTCATGCATATCTTTTTGTAGAAACATCCCAACGACACGATTCAAGTTCCAAATGAAAGCCAACTTCAAGGGCTACAAATCATATGAAGACACAATTGCAAGTATCAGATGTGAGAATAATATGGAAGCGTACCTTAATGTAGCCCCAGAAGTAATATTTATAATAGAAGAGTCCAAGATACAAGAGATATCCTACTATAATTAGGCAACCTAATTAATATAAATATAAATACGCTATCACACCCCCTCAAGTTGTGCAAGGGAAATAATGTGCAGGTTGTCCCGAAGAAAAGTAAACCGTTGTGGAGACACTGTAAGCTGAGTAGGAACAAACTTAACCTGTAAATCACCATGAGCTACTCGTTCACGAACAAAATAATAATCATTATTAATGTGTTTGTTGCGCGCAAGCTGAATGGGATTAGCAGATAAATAAGAAGCAGACACATTATCACAGAGTAGCTGGACAGGTGTAGCAATGGAGACACCCAACTCGAATAAAATGGAACGGATGTGAAGAGTATCTTGAAATGTGTAGGCAATGGCCCGATATTCTGCCTCTGTAGAAGATCTGGAGACGGTGGGCTGCTTCTTGGATTTCCAGGACACCAGATTCGGCCCAAAAAATATAGCAAAACCAGAGGTAGATATGCTGTTGTCCGGACATTGTCCCCAATCAGCATCTGAGTAAGCCAAAATAGTAGGTGTGGTCGAACTCGGCTGAAGTAATAATCCAAAATCAGATGATCCTTGTAGGTACCTGAAAATACGCCTAACAGCAAAAAAATGTGTAGTACGAGGAGCATGCATAATAATTGGGAGACTAGGTGAACATCATAAGATCAGGTCGAGTACTCGAGTCATAGTTAAATAGTGTAGTGCTCCAACCATACTCCTATACTTAGTACGTAGGATCTGCTAATAATTCACCATCAGTCAATGACAGTTTGGAACGAATGGGAAGAGGAGTACGGACATGTTTAAGAGTATGAAGATGAAAATGTAGGAGAAGGTCAGACACATATTTTTGCTGAGAAAGAACAGACCACGAGAAGTATGGATAGATTGGACACCCAGAAAAAATGTAAGTTACCCAAATCTTTCATAGCAAAGGTTTTATCAAGGCGAGATATAAAGGAATTAATGAAAGATTGGGAATTACCCGTGATAATAATGTCGTCAACATAGAGAAGATGATATAAGATATGCGTTCCATGTCGATAAATAAATAAAGAATTATCTGATCGATTACAAATATAAACAAAATCATGCATCAGGATAAAACTACTGAAGCGATAAAACCAGGCACGTGGTGCTTTTTACATGGCCACCGACCCAGAATAACTTTAGAGCCCCACTTCAGAATAACCAAGCACGTGGTTCTTTTCCCCCTTCACACTTTTTTCCCCCTTCACACTTTAGTAAAGACTTTAGTGGGACGGAGGGAGTATCTTACTATGACAGAATAACTAATAGTATATATGATAATATAAGAATTAAATGACTGGTACTTGATAGGACGTTTAATTCTTAACATTTGATATCCACGTCGTGATATATCCTTTGTAAAAGTATGATTAGAGCCCCTTTGGTAGAACGATTTGATTGATTCAGCTGAAATTTATGAAGTTCTGGCTGCGTTGTCTGATTCTGTAGATTTAAGAAAAAAAATTAAATTATATTTGGGAAAAGTACGGAAAAGGTACTTGTGGTTGGGTCCATTTTCAGATAGGGTCATATGTTTCATTCTTTATCAAAGTGGTTCATGTGTTTGAATTTCGTTATCACAAGAGGGTCACGCCGTTAAAAACATCTGAAAAATACCGTTAAAAGTAACTCTGAATTTATAAAGTGCCCGAAAAATTAAATGAAAAATACCAGAAGGTGCGCCTCAATAAGATGACTGCTAAGCCATCTTTCTTTTTTGTTTTCAGCCACCCTTGTCACCGGAAAGTCCACCAGAAAAGTGATATTAGCAAAATCATTTTTAAAAAATAATTCAAACAGATCTGAAAATCCAAAGGCGAAGGTGGTTTAGAGGTCATCTAGACGAGACGCACCTTTCGGTATTTTTCTTTTAAGGATGTTTTTACTTGGACTGTAATTTGCTGGTCTTGTCTGGTCTGGTCTGGTCTGATTTGGTCTGGTCTGGTCTTGTCTTGTCTGAACTGGTTTGGTCTGGTAAGGTCTGGTTTCTTTGTATTTTTATAACTATCCAAGTCTGGTCTGGTCTGAACTGGACTGGTCTGGTCTGGTCTGGGACAAATTACAGTCCAAGTAAAAACATCCAAATTTTCTAGGCACTTTTGAAAATCGTAGTTACTTTTAATGGTCTTTTTCAGACGTTTTTAACGGCGTGACCCTCTTGTGATAACGGAATTCAAACACATGAATCACTTTGATAAAGAATGAGACACGTGACTCTCTCTGAAAACAGGCCCAACCACAAGTACCTTTTCCGTACTTTTCCCATTATATTTTATTAATGAAATTAAGGAAAAATTATATGTAAAAATAGCTAAAATGATCATCTACAGTAATTTCAGCCAATACAGTCAGAAAAGTAACTCCAACCTCCTCTGCTTATTACATAATTCAGTGGGCGACAACAAAATTTATATGTTTGGTGAAAAGGTTGACTGATAAGCCGAAAAACAATGTTGCCAAACGGCCTCTAGATTTCACTTAAAGAAAAAATTGGGGAAATCTTTTGTGAGAAAGTTATACAAAGTATCTAGTAATGGATTGGATGTTAAGTGATAGATCAATAACTATAAAGGAGGAGAATGTATTTATATGAGCTCTGAATCAACTATTCCAATCCTAAATTCCTAATGAGAGTATTTTCATTTACTAAAATCAAAAGGATCAATATTTATACTGATTACAATAATTAATTAAATAAATAAAATTTAATCGTTAAAAGAGAGAGAGAAGATAGGTATGGCCAGTTGGTCACGCTACCCTACTTTTCCTCTTCAATTAGCCTAAGAGGTTTCCGGTGGAATTTTTTGATGAAAGTTTTTGAGCATCTTCTTCATTAAGTCTAGTTTACCCATACCAAATTTAAGCTAAAAATTCAACCGGGAAGCAGTCAAATGATTTTTTGAATATAACTGCGCAGTTAAACAGCGCATCACATTTCGGAAAATCATTTGACTGCCTTCCCGGTTAAATTTTTAGCTGAAATTTGATATGGGTAAACTAGACTTAATGAAGAAGATGCTCAAATAATTTCATCAAAAAATTTCACCGGGAACCGCCCCAATTAGCGACGGCCGGGCAGAACCTCCTATATAAGTGGCTAATTGAACACTTTAAGTTAGTTCATATACCTATTTGACCCTTTAGCCTTATTTGTTTGACAAATTAAACAAAGTACGTCAATCCAATAACATGATGGTCGAAGTTATACGATTACAATTTATCAGTATCGTTATGAAGTAAAAAATTGGTCGACATTTAAAGAAATCTTTAGTTTTTTTTTAATTCTCATACATAAGTATATATATATATATATATATATATATATATATATATATATATATATATATATATATATATACTTAAAAATCAAAATGATTTTAGCAGTGACAATTAATGGATTTTGTCATAATTTGTTACATATGTGTTTGATTCATACACATCGTAGTAATTATTTTCTTAGGGAAGAATCATCAATTGTTATAGATGGAATTATAAACACCAATTTCATTTAATTACAAATACTTTAAAATTAAGTGTAATATATCTGATTTAGAGAGGAAGAAACTATTAACGAGAAATTCTACAAAAAGTCTTTTCTGATAAGGCGGAAAAGAAATGCATAAATAGATGACATTAGCCTGCATACATTCTCAAAAAATCGATCACATTAAGAGCATCTTCAATGCTATAATGTCCACGGTGCACATGTGTCATGAGCGAAAGCCACATAATTATTAGCAAATAAATTATTTCTCTCCTTATTTGAATGATTTTATATAATTTTAGTAAGTTTTTCCCTGCAATGTCAACAACAATGTCAACATTAGACGGTCTCCTTGACATTGTGGAGAATAACTTACCAAAACTGTATAAAATCATTCAAATAAGGAGAGAAATAATTTATTTACTAATATTTATGTGGTCATCTCTCATGCCACGTGTGCACCGTGCATATTGTACCATTGAAGATGCTCTAATATCAGCAATAGGTTAAAGTATTACACACAAGCACACTACTTCTTAAATTTAAGAAAATCATATATATGCTCCACAATTAAGCTTAAATATTTTATACTCCCCCGTCCCTCTATGATTGTTCATATTTTTCCTTTTGTAAGGTGTTAGAGACAGTTTCTTAATTTATTTTTTGGAAACACGTTTCTTAATTTAATTATTCTAGGAAATGCATCCTAGTTGTCTTGCGGTTAGGATTTACTTCTCTATAAATACAAGCTCTCTCCCTTGTAATCATTGTGTGTGAATCCGAAAATATCAATAATATTCATGGCTTGGTAGCGCCCCCAAACGTAGTCGTTCGTGGTGAACTGGGTTACCAAATTTTCGTGTGTTCTTCTTATTATTCATCGCGTGCGTGAGTTTAATTCCTAACACCTTTTTCATCCCTCCTAAAAAGTTTGTTTCACACCATACATATTGATAATGTTTGTGAGGTTCTAATTAATTCTTACTTTATTCACATTCACCAATTAAGTATTCAGCACCCCACTAATATTTTTCTTAAAAATCACCCCCAACCCCTTGTCTCAATCTTAGGGGGATTGAGCTAGGTAGTGTTAAAACTTAGAGACGGTTAAAATGAATGAATCTACAAAACTGAATTTTTTTATTTAAAATAAAGAAAAACGATATATTAAAAAAATAATTCTAATCAACAAATTTAACATGAAAACTGACATTGATTATTAAACAATTGAGTGCATGAAGTAAAAATATGTTGAGTACAAAAGTCGATCAATAAAATTGATAATTTTTATTTTCCAAAAAAGAATTGATAATTCAAAAAAAGTTTACCCATGATTTCAAAATAAAACATGAGACCATATTGTTTCTAAAATGTCACTCCTTAAAATTTGTCAAAAAATATTTCTACTATCCTTTTCTCTGTTGACCAAAGACAATAAATTATATATATATATATATATATATATATATATATATATATATATATATATATAGAGTAGTCTTCCGGTCAGGTATACCTGACCGGAGCCCCGTCCGGCCTCCTCCATTTGGGGGCCTTCCCGGTGGTATTTTTTGCTCAAATTTTTTGTGTAGGTTCCTTATCAAGTCTAGTTCATCCATACCAAATTTCAGCCAAAAATTCAATCGGGAAGGTCGTCAAATGATTTTTGCAAGTTAACTGGTCCGGAAAATACATATTCCGGACCAGTTAACTTGCAAAAATCATTTGACGACCTTCCCGATTGAATTTTTGGCTGAAATTTGGTATGGATAAACTAGACTTGATGAGGAACCTACACAAAAAATTTGAGCAAAAAATACCACCCGGAAGACCCCCAAATGGAGGAGGCCGGACGGGGGGAGTGGTCCGGCCTGGCCGGACCTGAATAGTTGTGTATATATATATATATATATATATATATATATATATATATATATATATATATATATATATATATATATATATATATATATATATATATATATATATGCTTCTTTTATTTCAAGTTTAATGCATTTAATCCACTCATGATAGGTAAATTTTCTGCATTAGTCTATGTATTAAAGAATGTGTTAAACTCCCTTATATATGTAATAATAAATCATGCATAAAAACCCTCCAGGCATAAATGGGTATCTCTACAATCTAACAGGGCAGAATGAAGGTTGTAGTATTTTGGGTATAAAAAAATTGTTGGTGTAACTAATAAGCTTACTTTGATTACAGTGTCATGATCACTTAAAGGTAAAGATTTACCATGAGTTATTATGACTAAACTATTACTATAATCACTACACTTGTTTCACATTTTTATAAACAATTTTTATTTTAATCATAAATATGTAATTATGTGTAACGTTAAACTACGTGATTTGTAAATTAGTAAAGAAATAATTACATATTTATAACTAAAATAAAGATTATATACAAAAATGTGACTAGTGACTGAAGTAGTAATGAAATTATACTAACTTATGTTCAAGTACTAAACTTAAGTTACGTACTATAACATTACATTGTAAAGTGTTAGAGATTGTATAACCAAGCTCTATCCTTTTTTGGTCCGTTTTTTACGATCAAGTTTTCCGTACAGTTTCTGTATAGATTGGGCCGTACGGATGTGGGCCACGCGTGTCATAATTTAATCAGGGGTTATGTTTTACTCTCTATTAATACAACCTCTCTCCCTTGTAACCCCTTGATCCGAAAATATTAATAACACTCCTGGCTTGGTAGCGCCCCAGACGTAATCATTCGTGGCGAACTGAGTTACTAAATTTTGCGTGTTTTTCGTTATTGTTCTTCGCGTGCGTGAGTTTAATTCTTAACATACATTGTAGTACCTATTAGTTATGTTTGTTAAATTATTAAATATTTTCTTAGAGGAATTTTGTTCATGATTAATGATAATACAAGAAGGTTTGACACATTTTCAAATTATAGTTGGCTAATGCCTAAAATTGATTTATGATGAATTTTTTTAAAACCCTTTTATTTCTTCAAACTTTTTTAGTTCCGACAATCTTACTTATCCCAACCACCAAGTCCACAACAACCAAGTCAATAAGTCATTAACATTGATGGGACGGTGCTCAAACGGCATGTTAAGCCAGCAAAATAAAAGGATCCTTTTATTAATGTTGACATCAATGTTTACAACTTCATCTCTGCTATGATCATTTTTTCTTGGGGAAAGGAACGTATACCCCTGTTTTATTTTGTGGAACAAAAGACTTACAATAATTAAATTGGGTACAAATCTACCCTCCCTAAATTGTGGAACAAAAGACTTACAATAATTCACAGTTTAAGGTCGTGTTTGCTGGAGCTTTTCAAAAGCACTTTTGTGCTTTTTTTGTTTAAAAAAAAGCTAAAACTTGTGTTTTGCAAAAGAGCGATTCTGCTAATTTTTAATCTGCTTTTTTCTGCTTCTGGGTAATTTCGTAAACAGTTGCAACTTTTAGGGATTTTGTATTTACATTATATATGTGTATATCCCGTCAATACCCTTCCCCTCTTCTGCTACATCACTCGCCGGGTCATCTGCACTGCATTCATGGGCGAACTAATTTTCTACAGACCCCTTAAATTCCAATCTTCCGTGACTTCTTGGTGTATCAGCTAAGCATGTTGGGAAGTCGCCGTTTTAAATTGAAGAGCTATATTTATTGCCGGCACACATATAGGGTATCCGAACTGTGAGAAACCATGGATGCTAGAAGAAATGCCAATGATTGAATGATCTATGAACTTGAATTGTGGGGAGACATCTCTGAATACTATCGCACCCTATAACAGAAGCAAATGGGGAAGAAGCCAAAAGGTAAAAGAGGCAGGGCATTGATAGTTCATTATTCAATTTGGGGGTATTTTCGTATTTTAATAATATATTACATCAAAAATCACTTTTTATCAAACACTTCAACTTTTACATTTTAATTAAAATCACTTCTATTTACAAACACTATCAACTTTTACTACAAACTACTTTTTCAAAAATCAATTAAAAAATCACTTCTGAACAGCAAAAGCAAACGCAAACATAGCCTAAAGGTTCTTTATTCTTAACGTTTCCAAGCTTCTTGTTAACGTTTCTTTCTTCCAACAATCCCATTATATCAAATGGAGGTGGGAGACGTTCTTGGGTGTATCTTTAATTTTAATATAATACAAATGGATTATATTCTTAATGTTTGTACCTAATCGGCTAATCCTATATGAAAAACCTGTTGAGTCCGTTGTTGAATGCTAGCCTGGCTACCCAAGACTATTGAAGTATATATGTATACAAATACTACCGCTAACTCGCTAAGTATATATAGAGAGAGAGTTTGTATTTCGTTTTTTTGTGAGCACACCATATTAGTGTATGAAATACTACGTATATAGCAAAAATACAGTCTGAAAAACAAAAAGAAAAAAACTTTAAAAAAAACAAGCTAAGGCCCAAATAGCATAAGCCACATCAAGATTCACTTATCTGTTGTTCGCACGAAGAAGCACACAAGTCGGTGCTGAAGGCCTGAAGTATACGTGAATTGACGGCAATGTTAATGAACCCTTAAGAAGGGATATTTTTAGACGAAATGTTTGATTTTTTATGTTTTTTGTTCCAATTAATAGAACAAGGGTATATTTGTTCCATTTCCCTTTTTTCTTTGCACAAAAAAAGATCATTTTTTTTAAAGGATCATTTGCACAAAAAACATTTTTTCTTAAAAAGCTTTTTTTTCTTAAAAAGCTTTTTATTAATTGCCTTTTTCTTAAAATGCTAATTATTACTTGCCTTTATGACTAATTCTAAGCTCTAAAAGGTGATAGTCGGTTGAAAATTCTAGGGAGTAGTAGTGTATAATTTGCCGACGAAGGCAGATTGTACTTGTAGACTAAACAAGACGTATTAGTTCTTAAACGGAGGAAATTCCTAAAAGACAAGACTTTTTTGTCTGACAAACAAAATTACGGAATTCTATTTTACAATACAAAAATACAGGATTCGAAGTCTTCTTTCCCAATAAAATAGGGCTAAACCGGTGGGCGTAGCTCAACTGGTAGCGAGGGAGTGCCCCAAGGGTTAGGTCTCGGGTTCGAATCCCAGCAACTGCGATGAGGGGTTACTATGCTGAAAAATGCATGAGACTTCTGCAAGTACTGGGGACAGAGCCCCACTCTCTATCTGTCAGCTTGTGATTATAGTCCAATTTACATCCTCCCATCGTGCCGTCCGGTCGGTGTTGGGGGCCCTCAGGGATGGGGTGTCATCCTTTTTTTTTTAAAAAAAATAGGGCTAAGGAAAAATTAAATAACAAAAAATCATTTGAAGCCTCGTTTCCGATTGAATGGGCATAGGTATTTGGTTAGGGAGGTAGGATAGGGGCTGGGTATAAAAAAATCTAAATGTATATCAAAATTTGTAAAACTTTGAAAAATCAATGTTTTAACGGGAGGAGATTTCTCAGATTCAAATTTTTCTTAAATAGATCTAAATGCTAAAATAAAGATTTAGTTGTAAGAAAATACTTCATCTGTTCTTTAATTCTTGCAACATTGTCATTTTTGCACTATTTACGGGTCTTAGTTTGACCACGATTTTCTACTAATGTACATAATCAAATTGTTACGTATAAAATGTTATTGAATTCCTATTAGTGTGAATTTTCAAAACATCAACTTTTTATATTGTTTACTAATACATAATTAAATATAATCACAGTCAAAGTTGTGCATTGGCAAACGTGAAAGTCAAACTGTTGCAAGAATTAAAGAACGGATGATACACTACCAAAAAAATCGCCATAGGGTCAGATTTTGGCTCGGATCACTTCATAAATATCCCAGACTATCGCTGTTGGCACGGATTTGGCACGGATGTTGGATCCGTCGCACCTGGCTCGTGCCAAACGAGTTGGCACGGCTATATCTTTCTGTGCCAACCCTTGGCACGGAAATAGGAACGGCAATATCCACGCCAAACTAAGTTTACAAGACCCAAATAATTTGTCTCGGATTTGTGTTGGCACGGATTTTGGCTCGGTTGTTGTCGGGTCGGCCTAACCAAAAACCCGTTTTGTTGGCTCGGATTAATTCCGAGCCAACCTTCATCATATATCCAAAATTTACCAGGAATGTTGGTACAGATATATCCATGCCAAATGAGTGTATTTAAAAAAAAGTACACCGTACATATGTACGGTATTCCATACATATGTATGGTGTACATTTTTTTTTCCCTGCATTGTTAGCAACAAAACAACAATAAAAGCACACACCCATGATCAATATAGAACACATGCAATAGAACATCATAAACAGTCCACGTAAATAAAAGAGCAAGTGTACAGAATATGAAATTATTACATTCCAAGCAGATAAACCACTGCCAAAACATAAGTAGAAATGGCAAGTAAATTGCCAGAAGATGTCCAGGAGTAGTACAGAAATTGAAATTGTTTTCATCACACAAACATATCTTCCAGCCCGTTCATTTGGGCAGAGGTCGGGGTACGAAAATCCGAGAAATCAGGCAGCGGGACGGAAGGGTTCACACTTCGCACTTGTTCCATGTACGCCGTAAACACAGAAGTCATGTTCGCCATCTGGGTTTGCACTGCTTCTCCTGCTCCGCAAATCGGGCTTCCAGCTGTTCCTTGATGCGGGAATCAATTTCCTGCTGAGTCGGCCCCGATATCCGGCTAGAACATTCAACGTCCGACAGCGCCTCGGCTTCAGATCCTGTCCCAAACCGCCTGCCTTTGTACAGCGGCACCACCGCACAAAACAGCTCAGAATCATCCTCTTCGTACGATTTCCCTTGAGACTCAGCCTGGGCTTTCATTTCATTGTATTTTTGCTGCACAATCAGAAAACAGGGGGTTCAAATATACTTATACTATAATATAATAGTACGAAAACAAACTGATATATACCTTCGTTTCAACTACACGTGCCGGGGGGTCACCAGATTTCGGGACGTACACTTTGTCAAACACTTCAATCTTCAGCGGGGGCCTATTCAACTTCTTTGTCTACGAATTTAAACAGTACACTGTTACCAGTTCAATATAGGTATAAAAAACTCTTAATTTCTTTTTCAAAATTATAACATAAATCTACTTAGCCTTTCAACATACGCAGTCACCGGTATCCTTCCACCGCGATACTGTGATTCTTTCCCTGCTTTGGAATTTCGGTTCTTCTTGCCAGCACGGCTTTTCTTCTTAAAAGCATCAGAGGACCAATACTCTTGCAACAGCTTCCAATCTCAATCACCAATCCAGTCCGGCTTTTTGTTGTCACGCCTAGCTCTACCAATGTTTTTGCTTAGCCATTCAGAGGCCCGAGACTTGAACTTCTTCTTCATTTTGGTATTAAAGCAGGAATCCCACTCATACTTCCTCTGAAACTCAAAAACAAGTTGATCAGCAATAACTCACAATCTGTCAAATAAAAACTAAGTGTTAGTACGTTTAACATACCTGAAACAGTTTCCACCAACGGTTGCGTTGATCAGCATCCACATTCATATAAGAACGCCACGGACCGTGAAAATTGTTAGTCAAGATTGAAATGATGTTGTTGAGGACAGTAGGATTGCTACATCGTAAAAGCACATATTAGTAATATATAGGTAGAAATTCTTTAAATAAGAATTACATAATGCAGTTTTTACTCTTTACCTTCTCATTTCAAAGGGTGAAATAAAGGTCTTATTCGGAAGAGATTCATCAGGGGTCGAAGAATCAAAACCATTTGAATGATGATCAGAAAGGTGTCGGGATTGGACAGACTCATGCGAATCAGGTTGAGGAGAGGTCTGCTCATTCGGGACTATGTGTGGGCTACCCCCACCTGCCCGACCTCCGCGAATGGAAGTAAACGAAGTAAATGAACCTCTACGGGCAGACATTCTATTGAAATGTATAACAAATTTATAGAAAGAGACAAGTGAAATAGTTAGGTTTTAACCAAATAATAACAAAATACAAGTATAGATTTAAAATATAAACAGCTTGTTACATTTAGTTATATAAGGAGGCGTAGTACACAGATTGTCAAACTCCCAGATTGATTTAACAACTTATGAGTTATACACAGATTACTAACTTATAATTCTACATCATGTATATACGGTTTTACTGCTTTCATAATTATTTATCATTGGTTTTACAATATTAATAGTTAACTTAATAGTGTAGCACTGTGAGGTATATAAGAGTTGGGAATTTATATACTTTATTTATAATAAATACTTCATGGACAAGATGATTACAATACTTGGATTCTAATAAAAAAAATTATGAACAGCGCATTATAACACTTCGTTTATAATATAAATAAATAAATACTTCATCAAATACCACTGTCATATTTTTAAGTTAATTATAATAGTTCGTTTGTAATTAAAAA